>LR990545.1:9111965-9116965 GCA_905147745.2 Phlogophora meticulosa | reverse complement strand
CCTAACCTAACCTAACCTAACCTAACCTAACCTAACCTAACCTAACCTAACCTAACCTAACCTAACCTAACCTAACCTAACCTAACCTAACCTAACCTAACCTAACCTAACCTAACCTAACCTCACCTAACCTAACCTAACCTAACCTAACCTAACCTAACCTAACCTAACCTAACCTAACCTAACCTAACCTAACCTAACCTAACCTAACCTAACCTAACCTAACCTAACCTAACCTAACCTAACCTAACCTAACCTAACCTAACCTAACCTAACCTAACCTAACCTAACCTAACCTAACCTAACCTAACCTAACCTAACCTAACCTAACCTAACCTAACCTAACCTAACCTAACCTAACCTAACCTAACCTAACCTAACCTAACCTAACCTAACCTAACCTAACCTAACCTAACCTAACCTAACCTAACCTAACCTAACCTAACCTAACCTAACCTAACCTAACCTAACCTAACTGAACAAAAACTGAAGGAACCTCTTAGGAAATTGGGAATTAAAAATAAACTCAGGACGTAGCACGCAGAGAACCCTTTTAATAATGACTGGTCACATTCAAAACGAAAACCAAGGACACCAAGGTTAACGCCTGATAAAATACTTATAGCTAAAGATACTAATTACAAATTGCTCAGAGTTGACTTGAACTGAAGCTTTAACATGCCCCCGGCCGTTGGAAGCTCGCCTTTCAACAGTTGTCTTTTAATAATGGGCAAATCTTGGAGAATGCCCGTCTCACAGTTCCAGTTGAAGTCCTGATATCGGCAACTCTGCTTATGCCATCTGTGCCAGGGTGAAGACCAACAACGCGGCCCAACTTCCACTTCAGCGGTGGTTGGTTATCCTCCTTTACGACCACGAGGGAGTCCAATTTCAGGCTGTCGTTGCCGGTATGCCACTTAACTCTCTGCTGAAGCTCGGAGACATATTCCTTGCTCCATCTTGACCAGAAATGCTGACGCAACTGCTCGATACGTTGATGGCGCGTCAAGTGATGAGTGGAGTAGTCCCGGATATCCTTTACAGGAAGAGACGTGAGAAGTCGTCCAATTAAGAAATGACCCGGAGTGAGAGGCAACAGGTCTTCTGGATTTGACGATAATGGTGTGAGTGGTCGAGAATTTAAAATGCCTTCAATTTGAACTAAAACGGAGTTAAGCTCCTCGTAAGTTAGGTTACAATTGCCCAACACTCGATACAAATGAAATTTGGTCGATTTGACACCCGCCTCCCAAAGACCACCAAAATGTGGAGCGTAAGCAGGAATAAAATGGAATTTGATACCATCTCGAGCCACACTATCAGTTATGGAGTCACAATTGCGTTTCAAGAAATCAGCTATCTCATTGTAGGCTCCTACAAACGTAGTTCCGTTATCGGAGTATATGTTCAGAGGTTTTCCTCTTCGAGACATAAACCGACGTAAAGCCTGTAAATAGTTACTGCTCGTCATGTCACCCACCAACTCTAAATGAATGGCTTTAGTAGTGAAGCACACGAAAATAACAATGTAAACCTTAACCAATCTACATCCACGACCTTGACGACTAGCCGAGATTATAGGACCTGCGTAGTCAACTCCTACGCTTTGAAAGGGAAAGTCTGCTGGTGAGTCTGCTCAATGGGAGATTACCCATCTGAGGGACAACTGTCTGCGGCTTTAGACGCTGACATCGAACACACTGACGATAACAAGCTCTGGCTAAATTACGACCACCAAGTGGCCAGTAAGTCTCTCTAATTGTACTTAATAATAACTGAGGACCTGCGTGCATTAATTTGATATGCTCAAATCTAAATAAAGTTTGACAAAGTGATGAGTGGACTGTAATAAAATTGGATGTTTCTTTTCAAATGAATATTCGGAATTATGTAATCTACCACCTATACGAATAATTTTATTATCATCTAGAAACACATTTAGGCTTAATAATTGGTTTTTATGTGGTAATTTTTTATTATTTAACAGTAAAATGTATTCAGAAAATGACTCCTTTTGAGACTGAATAATAATTAAGTTTAATGAATTTTGTAATTCTTCATCATTTAAATAGGACGTGTTTGCTGAACGCCTTTTACATGCATTAATAAAACGGAAAACGTAGCAAATAGAACGCTGTAATCTAATAAAATTGGAAAAACGATTAAACTCGATGAATGATTTAAATAAATCTTCAGTAACATGATCTTGGGCTAAATTAATTAAAATACTAGATTTAATGTCTGGTAAGATTCCTGGGTTCATACCTGGAGATGGCCATGTAGTACTGTCAGACTTTAAGAAAGTCGGACCGAACCACCACAAATCCAGTGATTGCATAGCGGTAGGTTCCGCTCCGCGGGTTATTAAATCAGCTGGATTGTCGTGTGTCGACACATGTCTCCAGGTGCCTGCACCGGACAACTCTAATACTTCGGCAACACGGTTGCGAACAAAAGTATTTAATTTAATAGGTAACATCTTTAACCAACCCAGCACTATCATGGAGTCAGTCCAAAAGACTACACTAAATGGTTTAATGCGAAGGGAACCAGCAACCTTTTGATATAAACGTGCACCAAGCACAGCAGCACAGAGCTCAAGTCGCGGTATTGTTAATGGTTTAATAGGAGTTACGCGACTTTTAGCCATTAACAATCGCACGTCGACGTCACCCTGCTCATTGATACTGCGAATATACAAACAAGCGCCGTAAGCTCGCTCTGAAGCGTCACAAAAAATATGAAATTCTACATGTTTGTACGAGTATGCGTCACAGACCACACGACGTGAAACACGTAAGTTATTAAGGCAAGGCAAGGCTTTAATTATGTTTGCCCATATTGTTTTAACCTCAGGTGATAACTGGTCATCCCACTTCAACTCGTCTAGCCAAAGTCTCTGAAGTAACATCTTCATACTCACGACACAAGGTGCTAACAACCCTAGTGGATCAAATATTCGCGCGATTACTGCTAACATGCCACGCTTAGTAGTTTCAATGCATTCAGGAACACTAATAGGAAAACACAAATCATCTGTGTCAGTTTGCCAACTAAGACCAAGTGTTTTATTGACAACATCACTTTCCTTGTGGAAATCAAAATGACTACCGCCACATGGTTCTGAAATTAAATTGGGTTCGTTAGATTTCCACTTCCTTAAAGGCATGCAAGCAGAAGCAAGAGCATCAGTCACCTGATGACGCAACATTAGAGCCTCCTCAAACACGTCCGCACCGGTCAAAAGGTCATCTACGTAAAAATCATGAAGGATAACTTCCGCGACCTTTTGATCGTGACATTCAAGACCGATCTGTTTGAGGCACCTAGTAGCGAGAAACGGTGCACTAGCCGTACCGTAAGTTACTGTATGCAACTGGTAAGCTTTAAGAGGACTAGAAGCATCATCACGCCAAATAATTTGCTGCAGGTGCCTATCTGGTGGATGTACAGACACCTGCCTGTACATTTTCTCTACGTCAGCAGAGAGGACGTATTTATGCATTCTAAATCTAAGAAGTATTGCAGTCAGATCGTCCTGGACGGTAGGCCCGACCATCTGTATTGCATTTAATGAAAGACCAGAGGTTGTGGGTGCACTAGCATTAAAAACTACTCGTAATTTAGTAGTACTACTACTCTCGCGCAGTACTCCGTGATGAGGAATAAAATATGACCGCTGATCTTCATGAATAGTACACTCGAACATATGACCTAAAGAAATGTACTCAGTCATGAAATCTTTGTACATTTTATCGAGTGAAGGTTGGCTGAGATTTCTGCGCTCCAAAGACAGAAAACATCGTTTTGCACGATGATATGAATCGCCTAAACTATTCGAAGATTCCTTCAACGGTATTTTAACGCTAAAGCGGCCATCAGCCAAACGCGTTGTGTGTTTTATAAAGTGTTCTTCACACATCTTCTCCTCAGCTGAATAAGTTGATGACTCATGACAAACTTCCTCGACCTGCCAAAAACGCGATAATTGGTTTCGGATGTCATCTAACTCAGTCGAACTGGAAGAACTTTCATTAACATTAGTAAAGTTACATTTAATTGATGAGAATTGAGATGAATTATTATTACTACAGCCGCTGTTAATTGGGCCGCAAACTAGCCAACCAAGTCTAGTTTGATAAAGTGTTGGTTTCCCATCACCTAGTAAAATCTTATCTGATCCTAATAAACTCCAAAATACGTCTGCTCCTATAATAATATCAATAGAAGCCGGTGTGTGGAAATACGGATCAGCTAAGTGAATATTTGACGGTATATTCACATGTACCTGTCTAGCGGGAACGTTATCGGTGATCGTGGGCAGGACAAAACATATTAAATCATTAGCGTACGATTCATGCAACGATTTAATGTGCACACGACACATTTTCTCCACATGCGATAGAGAATTATTTATACCTTGTATAGATTTGTTTGTGTTTAAATGAGGCAGATTCAGCTTATTAAATAAATTCTCTGTCATTAAACACGACGAACTACCAGAATCGAGAAGAGCTCGAGCGATGTGTTCTTTATTATTGACATCGTAGCACCTAATTAAGGCAGTCGACAACAGGATGTCGCTTGTGCTGCTCGTATGCGAATGCGCAGAGATATTAGCTGAGAGTGCAACGTGACTATTGTTTGTGTCGGCAGTGGAGGATGACTCAACCTTAGCCTTATCGGTCGTACCGTCAGCTGATTTGCTTGAAACAGGTTGTGATTTAAAATCTGTGTTATGAATAAGCGTGTGGTGCTTGCGTTTACATATTTTACAGCCTGGTTTCTTGCAATTATTGGGATAGTGACCGTGACGCAAACAATTATAACATACCTTATAGCTAGGTAGTAAAGACATTCTATCGTTGACACTTAATGATAGAAACTGTGGACATGAATTGAGGTTATGATCGCTTTTACATTTTGGACAATTTGATGAAGAAGAACTACTGGTGTTTTTCGTTGTAATAAAGGCTTTTATTTTAGTGTTCTGTTTAATG
>LR990545.1:4202500-4554183 GCA_905147745.2 Phlogophora meticulosa | reverse complement strand
AGAAATAGATCAGACTGAAAATAATAATATCTGACCAGGTGGGATGACGATCTGCGAAGGACTGCAGGCAGATGCTGGATGCGGCAAGCTGAAGACAGGGCGCTATGGCGCTCATTAGGAGAGGGCTATGTCCAGCAGTGGACTAGTATAGCCTGATGATGATGATGATGATGATGATGAAAATAATAATAATATGTTATGTAATTATATACAATTTATAGGTAACAAAAACATATCTGAAGCCGCAGTATACGAACTAAGAAATACCATATGTAAAAAGTATATGAGTATATATTCCTCGAAAAATACAATAGATATAAATTGTGAATGCAATGTCGCAAATTTGTTTGAACAAATGATTTTAGAATTATTTTATAGCGCTCTATTTACAAAAACATGTACCGAAGAAAAATGTGCATTTCAACTTCAAAGAACAGTACCATTTTTACCCATTAATATGAACGTAATTAAAACATTTGGAATATCAGCCCTAGAAGACTCAATTTGTATAGACGTTATTTCGAAGGATTGTGAACACGATTGCCCGGGCACTGTTTTGTCCAGCTATAATGTAAAGAATATTATATCTTTTGATTTAAATGGAACAGATCAAATAATATTGAACGATATACTATCAAATTTAACACTTTATCTATCAAAGTTAGAACTAATATTTATGTGATTGTAGGTGCTATTGAATAATTATGTAGTATTGGGGGAAAATCTAGGACATTATAAATGCCATTTATTTAATCAAGATCTGTGGATGTGTTATGACGATTTACAGTCTAGTGTTAAAAAAAGTAATTTGGATTTAATATTTTTACATTCCTTGACGTACATTTTAGCTTGATTAAATAACATAATCAAGTGATTAGTACGTTTTTATCGATTCTAATAAGCAATATATTTAAATTTGAATTAGTCAAAATACTTATAGTACAAATGCCAGATATAGGCTAGCAATGATTATTATATTAGCATACGTTTAATTATACAAGTTAACATTGTGATTTTTAGCTGTGATTTTAATATTATGTTAAATTATATATACTACATAGCTATATTTCCATTAGCTGCCACTGAAAGAACTATGGTTCTCTCTTTATTTAAGAATTGTTGTAATAATTATATTAGCATAATTTTAATTGAAAGTTTTCAAAACTTTAAATTCAAAGTTGATGTAAAAATCATTATGAAAATCTGTGATTTTTTACCAAGGTATAATAAGTATTTAACCAAAAATTATCTTCTAATATTCTGAATGAATGAATGTTCGATGTTAAGGTAATATTGATATTACTATAATTTTTTGATAACTGTGTTATTATCAATGTGTAACCTTTTTTTACATTATTTATAATTAACAATTGTTATAGTACCTAATTAATATAAGTACAAATGTTGTCTAACTAATTTCAAAAATGATAATTAAAAAAATATGACAATTACCAATTTTGTTTCACTCAACAAACCAAATGTCCTGAAATTAGTTAATAAATGATAGTCACTCTTCGGAAAGTTTCTCAGATTTTGATAATCTAGTCAAACAGAAGGCTTAAAGGTATACGACTAAAACAAAACGAATGTAACTTTCATTTCATAGCTGTATCAGGTTTTACTGTACAAATTAGCATAACATTTTAGGGAATATTACCGCTTTTAGGTGGCCGGGCTGAAATATAATTTCAAGTGATTATTCTTTCTAAATATGTATTATAATTTAAAATGAAAGCGTTACATGTATTCTATATCTCTATATCTCATTATGTACTGGTATTATTTTTTGGTAGGTGTTGCAGTTTTACTGTTTTATAGTAACGAAATAATTTCAGCCCGGCCACCTGCAACCGCTAATATTTCGTATGCTATTGCATTTTAGGATTCGATTTTGTGTTACATATGCATAAATTATAGGGTACATTTCATCTGTAGCACAATATTGCCAGTATTTTTTGTAGATTAGTGGGAAACAAGGTGGCCGGGCTGAAAACGTCAGGCTGGCCCGGCCACTAAGAAGTGCACGTAATTTCTTTTAAAAAGAGTTACATTGAAAATGAAGGTGTTACATATATTAGTATACCCGGGTACATTGGATTGATAACAATCTCATTATTAAATTCCATGGGGCCGGGCCAGCCTGACGTACATGTTTATTTTAATAAAGATTTACTCAATTTAAGCAGTATTTTTTATCCTATTTTCATGTAGAATCATGGTCACCCCATCAGTTTTAATGTATGTATATTTTAGATTGAATTTATCTTCTAAAGTATTGATACAGCAGAATTGCAATTTAGTTGAAAGGAATGTACTCCTATATATTATTCAGGAAGTCGAATTTTGTAAACATACACGGCTTATTTAAAAAGATATAGGCAACTATAGAGGGCCGTGCTGAATGAACTAAAATAGATTTATTTTTCACAATATAACAAGTTGTATGAGAAATCAATGCGGTACATATGTTACTTGCTAAACTTCAATTATTTTTTAATAGTTTTTGGCTAAGTATGTTTTGTCTTTTTTAGATATTTCTTAAAATGATTTTTTCCAGCACGGCCCCTTATCCACATCTATATATTATTTGTTATTATGAATTCACAATAACTGTTGCGGCACATATAACGTATTAATAGAGTACATTTCTTGAGTTATAGACATTTGTTAATACGGTATGTATTATTCAAGTTACATGGGGGGCCGTGCTGAAAGCGTTTGGCTGGCACGGCCACCTTTTTTTGCATATTTCTTCAAAAGTATAGAGGTACATTGAAAAAGAAATCGGTACATATACTGCTAGAGGCGAGTACATTGCAATGGTGTACACCATAAATGCAAATTCTGAGGGGCCGTGCTGGGCAAACGTACATATTATTACTATTTAATCTAACTTAGCAGTTTTTATTTGCGTAGTTTAATTATAAACAATTGAAAGGAGACGGGGACTTCTGGGCCCAATTGTAATAAGTTGAGATATGGCTTAAAAAAAAGGTATTTTTTTTCTATTTCGAACTGTGAAAAATCAATTCAGTTTACAATCTGGGAAATGAGAAATCCAATAATTAAGTTAGTGTTACGAAGTAATTAGAAAATCGATTCAATTTGAATCGATTTTCGTTACAGAGTTCATACTATTTAACGAAAATGCTTTCACCGGATGATTTATTTAATTAAAATAATGAAATCTATTAGAATGAGAGTATTAAGAGTTAAAACTAATTAAATATCTACATAATTGAGATAAATCAATTTACATTTATTAATCGATTATTGTATTTTTAATCTGTGCTATTTTAAACTCTGGCAATTATGCATGACATGACAGATGACATTGATCGACACTCGTTTCGTATCGTCTATGCGTGTGCGTTCTGAGTATTTCCTCCCATACTTTTTTATTGATATTTTACTCGACCCGGCTTTCCTACGGACCTCTGATCTTCCTCCTACGACCCTTGCCTTGCTACCATACCGGACACGGAGAAGCCTGCTTAAACGTTGACCTTGGACTTGTTATTTTGGATTCGACGAACGGCCTACCGATTGGATATTGATCGATATCATGGATCGTTGTATAAATTGTGGCATAGCGACTAGTCGCTGCAATACACTAGGGCATCGAGCTTTGGATGACGAAATGATATTAGCAGTGATTCGAAAATGGCGTGAACCACAATCCGTAAGTACTTACTTTCTATTTATTAGCTCACCAGTGTCTACAGTCGGTAGCACGCACTCTTTTTTGTTATACATGTATGTTTACCTCCATAACAACACTCATGTTTTCACTAAATAATAAAGTACAGATATATAAACATTTAAAAGTCACTAGATACATTACATTGTACAACTAAGTAACAATCGGGCACAGTAAATTAAATCATTAATTCGCATAGAACGTAGGTATTGCAAAAAAGTTCTTCAAAAAACTATGTTGATCCGGGCACATTCTACTTGAGTATGTAGATTTTTTAAAAGTAATCATGTTATCTCTTATTAATAACTTTTTGGATATTTCAGGTAAACAGCAGTGACCATGTTTGCCAAGCTTGCTGGGACCTAGCTCAAAGATCACCTCTTGGCGAAGCTAGAAATCTTGGCCACCGTAGTATTTGTCTCTGATGTGGACGTTCTCTGGCATCTAGAGTCAGCCATTTACTTCACACTGGCTCACCTCGTGAATTGAGAATTTATAATGTTATTCAAGAGTGGATTATGCCTAAAGCTGTAAGTTGGATCACACACTGAATTTACATTGTATTTTATTGCTTTTGTTGTAATTTAAATAGATTGTTTTAAATACTTAAATGATCATGTATTGTTTGTTGTAGATAGAAGTTACCAGTCGCATATGCCATGCTTGTTGGGTGGCTGCAGACAGAGCTGCTGTCCATATGGTCTCTCGCCCATCAACTTCTTCCCAAGCAAGCCAAATTGAAGAAACACAGCCACCGGCACAAGTTCTTGCTGCTGACTCTTCCGATGAAGAAATCCAGCCAGCAGGACAAGTTGGTGCTGTTGATCATCCAGTCGAAGTAATACAGCCACCGACACAAGTTATTGCTGCCGACCTTGCCGATATTTATACCGATATAAATATTATGTACCTGAGAATAATCGACTTTGTGATCGCCATTTAGTTATAGAAGCATGGGATTTTCTTACCAGTTTGAGAAATAATTATGTACAGACTTTTACAGCAAAACATATCCAGGATATGATGTCCTTAAAAGAAGTTGTAAATTCAGGATTACTTCATTTTGAGAGTATAGATGATATGGAAGACCATGTCGTTCACACATGGATAGGGTTAAGCAAAGCACAGTTCCATCAAATGTTTAACGAAGTCCCTCAGTTATTAGAAATACCCAGAGCGTCCCTATCTTTAGCAGCATATTTAATTAAGCTTAGAACTGGGGATTCTAATGAGAGGTTGTCAACTCTATTAACAATCTCTAGGCGAACTCTAGAAAAGTGGTTGCACCAAGTGAGAGATTTGCTTTATGAGTTATTTGTACCTAGACACCTAGGTTTACATCACATTAATAGGCAGCAAATTGTGCAAAGAAACCTTTCCATACCTAAAACATTGTTTGGTAACTTTGAGGGAGTTGATAGGCCCATAGTAATATTTGATGGAACATATTGTTACATTGAAAAGAGTTCGAATTATTCATACCAAAAAATAACATATAGCTTGCACAAATATCGCAATCTAATGAAACCATTTTTAATGGTATGTACAGACGGCCATATAATTGATGTGCTGGGCCCCTATCCAGCCACCACTTCAGACGCTGATATAATGAAAAACGAATTTTCAAATGGAAAACCATTAAGAGAATACTTCCATCGAGGTGATGCTTTTATTCTGGATAGGGGCTTTCGTGATTCATTGCCCTTATTGCATCAATGTGGATATAGGACTTATGTGCCTGCTTCATTAGAGGAGGGTGAGACACAGCTTTCCACAAGTGAAGCAAATAAGTCGAGAGCAGTCACCATATGTCGTTGGGTTGTGGAGGTAGTAAATGGCAGATTTAAAAGAGATTTTAAATTATTACGGCAAACTATTTTAATGTAGCGAGTAAAAATTTTGTAAAAGATTTTGAAGTGGCTGCTGCTCTTTTAAACAGTTTTCACCCTCCTATTGTTGATCGTGAAGATACTGGGGAAATATTAGAGCAAATAAATATTCATATGAATGAAGAAAATGAATTAGCAGAATTATTGTAAGAAACAATTATAATAGGCGTAGGGCTAATTTTCATACAATAACTGTACAAAATGATAACCTTAATGATTTTCCCCAGCTTACTGATAATGAGCTCATACTGATATCATTAGCCGGGTCCACACCGGACGATCCATCGCGCTCCGATCGCGCGCGGCAGCAGCGCGATCCAAAGATGCAGGCGGTGTGGACGTGCCGCGCGCGATCCATGCGCACGTATTGGAGCGCGCGCTCCCTACCTCGCGCGATCCATGCGCACGTATTGGAGCGCGCGCTCCCTACCTCGCGCGATCCATGCGCACGTATTGGAGCGCGCGCTCCCTACCTCGCGCGATCCATGCGCACGTATTGGAGCGCGCGCTCCCTACCTCGCGCGATCCATGCGCACGTATTGGAGCGCGCGCTCCCTACCTCGCGCGATCCATGCGCACGTATTGGAGCGCGCGCTCCCTACCTCGCGCGATCCGTGTGCGGTCGATTTTTGTGCCAGCCTCAAAGGCAGCGTTGCCAGAATGTTACTTTTGTAACATTTTACGTTACTTTTGGCCCTCCAATGTTACTTCCATGTTACACCACACTCAATGTTACTTTTATGTTACTTTTGAGAATTTCGAACAAAATCGTGTATCGGAACGCACCAACGAATACAGACGTTCATAGAAGCCTCATTCCCATTTAAAGTCTGAGGCAAAATGGTTGCGTTCAATTCTGTAGTGTGTAGTCCGACCACCGATGGCGCTTCCGTAGAGTCCGACCGGTCGATAAGCTCGAATTTAGTACGTAGTCCGACTAAGGGATGGCGCTGGCGTGTAGTCCGAGCGGTAGATTCAAAAAAAGATTATATAAATCAATTTAATCAAAAATTATTATATGTCATTCAAATTTCTTGGCATAATTTACGCAGAAATAGGTCTTTACGGGCTCATCTTCCACGAAAAGGACATTGAATCCATTGTTCTCCTTTTGTATCGTCGGAAAACAATCCAATAGAAATATTTGCCATTATCTTTTTCAGTTTTTTCCCTAAGTTATAATTTCTTTTTTTTTCAAGGCACACTTTTTTTTCATTTTCTTTTCCTTCCAACTCCTTTAGCCTTCTTTCTATTCTTTTGAGCTCCCTTTTCATATAATAATCTTTGATTCAATTGATTTTCATAATCTTTTTTTGAATCTACCGCTCGGACTACACGCCAGCGCCATCCCTTAGTCGGACTACGTACTAAATTCGAGCTTATCGACCGGTCGGACTCTACGGAAGCGCCATCGGTGGTCGGACTACACACTACAGATTTGAACGCAACCATTTTGCCTCAGACTTTAAATGGGAATGAGGCTTCTATGAACGTCTGTATTCGTTGGAACGCACTTATGAATATAATTTTAAGTCATGTTGGCACGCTTGATAGAAAACAACATGGCGTTGTTGGACAGACTGACCCTGGACTGAGACTGACCAACCAATACGATTGTTTGTCAAATCTACTTATACATTCACTCGTGTGTATTTATTTCTCAATCTTTCATCCCGCTTACGTGTGCGAGCGTCGGATGTTTGTTTGTGGATGTGAGAGAGACGACCGGACGGCCGCTCTGCGCTCTCGACGCTCGCTCGCTCGGTCGGTTCGGCGCTTGATTTTCTTCAAATTTCGAAGTTTGTTTATTTATTAAGTATTGTGTTGTTTTGTTTGTGACTTTTATTATAAGTAGTGATTCGGTAAATAGGTAATTATTATGTTTATTATTGTTGTTTTAATCATATATATTATTTCAGTAGTGAAGATCCCTTTTCCCGCGCAAATACTGCATCAATCTTATTGTCAGATTTAATGTAAGTAAGATTTAATTTTTTTTTCTTCGCCGCTCCGCGTCACTCACTCACTGCTATTGCCATGCCATTTATGGGGTTGCCAGATACCAAAAAAAAACACAATGTGTACTAAATTGTAGAAATATGAATCTAAAACTTTTCTAAATTTTATTATAGCAATATGTCGTTAACTCGTAATTGTTATTAAAAACATAGTCGTTATAACTTAAAATAGGATTAGTTTTAATGGAACATGAAACTTTTAATTACGCTTAGGAGATATAAGTACTTACAATTTTTCAGGGATGCGTGTTTTTTTTTTTACTTGTTTTTAATGCACTAACTTTGTCTATCTCTCTTTTTTATGTATGGTGTGATGATAAATGGAATGATGCATGTTGTGCTGCTGCTTTTACTGTGTTAACAAAATGAACATGTATCTAAAGAAGATGAAGAGGTTTGTAATTGCTAAACCCTCCACATCAAAAACAAGAGAAAACACAGAAAATGTAGAAGAGGTGACTCCTGATGAGGCTTCTCCTGATGAGGCAGCTCCTGATGAGGCACCGCCGCGAAAAAAAAACAAGCAAATTTATAATTTTAACGAAAAATGGCTTGAAGACACGGCTTTCAAAAATTGGATCTCGAAACGGGAGCAACAAGCTGGCTCAGTTTCTGCATTTTGTAAAATTTGTAATTGTCACATACTCAACCATAGGCCTGCTCTCGTAAAACATTTGAATACCATTAAACATAAACAACATGCTACCGCTATCAGCAAAACAACATCCATACAAGAAGTGCTTAGACCAAAAAAGGAAGAAGAGCTCCAGAAAAGAGCTGAACTCAAACTATGTGCTTTTCTCGCTGAGCATAATTTACCTTTAATGTTGTCCGATCATTTAATTCCGTTCCTAGCTACAACATTTCCTGATTCACCTATAATAAAATCTGTTAAGTTAGGAAGAACGAAAGCAGGAAATATCGTCAAAACAGTACTTGCCCCAATACTGACAGACGAACTTGTATCAAAACTCAAAAGAACAACATTCAGTATAATAATGGACGAAACCACAGACATAAGTGTCAAAAAACAATGCGCACTTGCGGTTATATTTTTTGATGGGGATGAATTAGTCGTTCACACTCAGTTTCTAGACATGTATGAAGTTACCTCGGGAAAAGGGAAAGATCTAACGGATGCTCTATTAAATTGGCTTGATAATAAAAAAATCCCAATAAAAAACTTCGTAGGCTTTGCGTCTGATACCACAAACAGTATGGTGGGAGAACACAATTCAGTGTTTAGTCATTTGAAGGAACGCGTACCACACATTGCATGTGTGAAGTGCAGCTGCCACATGATACATCTCGTGGCTTCCAAGGCATGTCTTAAGCTGCCAAGATTCGTTGAAGACTTTCTTAGAAATGTCGGTGCGCACTTTAACCGCAGCACACTCCGACACGAAAAACTAAAAGAGTTGCAGTTATTTTTCAATGTGGAAGTCCATAAAATATTGAGCCCATCGGTCACAAGATGGTTATCATTAGAGGCTTGTGTAAACAGGGTACTCGAACAGTACGATATTCTGTCCGCATATTTTAGACTTGAATTGTTAGAAGACCCTAGCAAAATCACGGAAGATATAATTGGGGTACTCGACAATAAATTAACAAAAATTTACTTAGAGTTCATGTCGTTTACATTGGAACAATTTAATGACTTTAACAGATTGTTTCAAACAGAAAAACCATTGCTCCACCGACTAAAACCAGAGACACATAAACTTATAAAAACCATAGCCAGCAATTACATGAACTTCAGTTATTGCAAAACAACCGATGCATATAAAATAGAATACGCCAACCCAAGATTTTTTGTGCCCCTTGAAAAAATATATTTAGGTATAGCTGCACAGTCGTCCATTGATGAACTTTCAAAAGAAATACCAGAACCAAAAACGGTAATAACGGATTTCAAGAGAACTTGTCTCAATTTTTATATTGAAACCATAAAACAGATAGTACAACGTTTCGATTTTTCTGACCCGTTATACGGTATTTTAGATGTGATTGAACCAAGCGTTGCTCAAAAATTTGAAGTAAAGGATTTGTCAAATGTTTTGAAGAGATTCCCAAGTGTTAAAGAGGATGTAAATGAAATGGAGCTTCAAAAAGAATGGAAAAAACATGCTTTCCTGGACCACAACGATTTAGGTTTGAGTCAAAATCTGGAAGTGGAAGAATATTGGAAACAAATTTTAAAGCTAAAGGATATAGCCGGTACTGAAATGTTCCCAAATTTAAAAAAGATTGTAGGGCTCTTGCTTGTTTTGCCTTTTTCCAATGTTTGCGTGGAAAGAATTTTCAGCCAGCTTAAATTAATAAAATGCGAAAACCGGAATAGACTGAGCACTGAAACTATTTCTTCTTTGATGGCAACAAAAGCCAACATACAAAACGCCATAAAATTTGAGCCTTCTAAAAGAATGATGCATGCAAAAGTAGCATACAGCAAGACTGGTGAAGGTATTAACTGTTATTTAACTAATTTACACAAAATTTAATATCAAAAAGTTATAAGCAACATTTTTTTATTTCTGCAATACTAAAATAAACGCTTTTTTCAGGTTCCACCAGTTCCAATTAGCTTTCTTTGGAATATTTAGTCATTTTAAGCTAAAATGAATTATTATCTCTCTATTGTTGTGTATGTGAATCACAGGCACGACGAAGATTTAAATCAGGTTAGTATTGAAAGGCATTCTTAAAATGGTTGGTTGATATATTTAATTTAATTAATTAAATACACGTTTTTGACTTTATTTATTTTTCTAGCATCACCAGTCGATTATTCGATCAAAAAACAATTATTAGCCACGAGATTAGCTACACTTATGACTGAAAATACAAGTCATGTATTCATTGATGACAAAGCAGGTTGGTATTGAACGACATTCCTAAACTATGAATAACTAATATATTATGTAGATACAAATAACTGACTGTTACATTTTTATTTTCAGCATCGCCAGTCGATTGTTCGATCAACAATAATTACGAATTGTTAAGTTTAATAAAGGGGCGGAAACTTTTTATAGTTTTTTTTATATTCATTGATGACAAAGCAGGTTGGTATTGAACGACATTCATAAATTGATCGGTACTTTACATAGATATAAATACCTAACTGACTGTTACCTTTTTTCTTTTCAGCGTCAACAGTCGATTATGCGATCAACAACACAATTATTACAAATTTTTACTTTTAATAAAAGAGTCAAGGAACGTATTTTATTTTCATTCAAATTAAATGCCATTATAACGTATTTTGCCAGGTTTCCACAAAAAAAGGCAGTGTATTTTATTTTCATTTTAAAAAAATACCATTATTTACACTGAGAGAATTATCGCGTAAAAATTACCCCACACTGTAGAGTAAGCCGCGGATATCATCGAGTTGAAGCGAAAATTAACCCAGTTCAGGTGAATTTTTCATCTCTTCTATCGGTCAAACTTCACCCATATTCGTGTACTTTTTACCCTACACTCAGGTGAATTTCTGGTATAGGTTAAATAATGCTCCAAAAAAGAGCAAGTAATACTCAGAAATCACGTGAAATATTGCTCGCGTAACGAGACAATTTTCCTACGAGTGAGGGGTAAAAATTTACCTACATTTTTCGCTCGACAACATTCGGTTATTTCCGGGCAGCTCTGCAGATACCACGTGATTCATTTCTATGACTATTAACCAGTGCAGTATCAAGTCAATCATAAGTGATATGTACTGTATTTAATTGTTGCACATTTTGTTCCAACATATTTATCTGCTTTATATTTATGTAAGTATATGTGATTCAAATACTTTATTATTAATTCATTATAATGAGTGTATATTTTTTATTGTCTTCCTTAATGACAAAATGAGTAACTATTGAATGATGTTTTGTGGGTTAGAATGTCATTATCGAATTTCTTCGAAATTGATTGTGTATAACGCAGTGTAAAAAATTATTAATTTTTTTGTATAAAAAATGTTATGTTTTGTTGCAACATTATCATGTTATTTTGCATCATTATATTGGTTTTGTTTAATTTTTTTATAGATATCATGACGTCTACCGGGCATCAGAGTGGCGAGTAAACATCAAAATTATGAAGAAAAAAATTTTTCAGAACAATAAAATGTTAAAAAATCAAAAAATTTAATTAATAAAAACTATTAAGAAAAATAAATTATAAATAATTTCTTATTTATATGTAACCTAACTTATCTGATTGAATTTATATTCATATATTTTATTCGGATTGATGTTTCTGTCTGTTAAATAAGGTTAATTAAGGTTGAGTATCTTCCGCCAGTATTTGAAAAGGTGTTTCTGTTTCTCTCCGCTAGGTACAATTTTGCGCTAGGTGTAATTTTTACCCCTCACAAGAGCAAAATTCACTCGCATAGTCGTTTTGTCCCCGCTTTGCTCTCGTGCAAGGTAATTTTTGCTCCAACTTTGAGAGTAATTTTTACGCGATAATTCTCTCAGTGTACGTATTTTGCCAGTTTCCACAAAAAAAAAGACAATGTTACTTTTTCTGACAAAATGTTACTTTTTGATCTGTCTCGTGTAACTTTTGACTATCGGCCACTGGCAACACTGCTCAAAGGTGCCTCAGTTGCGTGATGCGCGCGGTGTGGACGGTTGTGTTGGTTCGCGCGATCCACCTCGCCATGGACATCTCAGAAAGTCGCCGTTTGATATCGCTTTATAAAGAATTTAAATGTTTATGGGATCCCAAAGATTCTAATTACACCAATAGAGGTGTTAGAGATGATGCTTGGCGTCAGATTTCTCGTGAAATGGGGAATAAGTCGATCGAGAACCTAAAGAAAAAAATGCGATCTCTGGCGGGAGGCTACAGAAGGGAGAAACACAGAGAGAAGCAAAGCCGTATAACTGGATCCGGTAAGAAAACAAAGCTACTTTTTATCTGTAGGTATTAAAATTATATATTTTATTATAAGTAATTACATCATAATATTTACTGTGGATTTCACGTGATTTCGCTTTTTACATTTAAGCTGTTAGAAATACACGTGGTTATTTTAATGAGTAACTTGTTTATTTCAGGTGCTCAAGATACATATAAATCAAAGTGGTTTGCGTATGATGACTTCGACTTTATGGCGGATAAAAATGAACCCGGAACCACACGCGATACATTGGAACATGTGAGCTATTAGTTTACTGATATTCATTTTGCCAAACTATTGTATGGTTTGTAACAAAGTGTCTTGCTAAGAGCGAGGCCCCATTAGTGCGTTGCGCTGCGTTGCGTCGTCGCAGCGTCGTCGCTGCGTCGTTTTCCATACATTTTTTATGACATGCCCCATTAGACCGTTGCGTCGTCGCGCGCGACGTTTCAACGGATCGACGGACAAGAGACGAAGCGGGAGGGAGGGTGATGCGCTGCGTTGTCGGAGCTCCGCTGCGACGACGGACAGTGATGCACTGCTAGAGGAGGAAGCTAGACGAGCGTAACGACATTTTTTATCTTACCATGAGTGAGCAGGATATTGATATAGATTTTCTCATATCTTTGGTCCAAGAAAGACCCATTATATGGGATAAATCACACGAACATTACAGTGATAAATTTCGTAAAGCGAATGAATGGGTAGCTGTTTGTAAAAAAATATTTCAAGATTACGAGGAGTTTGAGGACCAAAAAAAGAACAAGATTGGTGAGTTGTTATTTATTATATTATTTGTAAATTCAATACATAAGTTAATTTATATCTTTTTCAACTGCCATGGTAAAGCCCCTTCTGGACTCATAAAGTATTTAGCAAATTGATCTCTGATAACATTTTCGGCTAATGATTCTTCATTGCTATGGGGTCTCAATTGTGGGAACCTACTTATTGCCATATTGTCTTGTTGTTTTAACCCATCGTGTTGTATAACAAAATTGTGTAAAACACAACATGCTTTCGCAATATTAATAGTTAAATCATATGACGTATCAATTGGCCTATGTAAAATGCGCCATTTATTTGCCATGATCCCAAATGCACATTCCACGTATCTACGAGCTCTGCTAAGGCGATAATTATAAACTCTTTGTTTCACATTGAGATTGGATCCGCCGTATGGGCGCATAACATGCTTACTTAAACCAAAAGCTTCATCACCGACGAGTACATAAGGGATTGGTGGCTCGTTATTATGATCATTTCCAAGTGGTTGAGGATCAGGCAATGGTAATTCATTTCTCATTAAAATCTTGTACAGTGTCGAATTTCTAAAAATAGTAGAATCACTTTCCTTACCATATGCACCCACGTCGACAAAAACAAACTTATAATTTGAGTCAACAACCGCCAGCAAAACAATTGAAAAATAATTTTTAAAATTATAAAACAGAGAGCCACTTTTGTCTGGTTTTATTAAACGTATATGTTTCCCATCAATTGCCCCGAAGCAATGAGGAAAGTTAGCTTTGAGATCAAAATCTAATGCAATATTTTGTAGTTTTTCTACTGTGATCTCTTCTATGTACTGTGGTCGAACATATTTCCATATAGCTTGACAAACTGACGAAATAGTTCTAGAAATTGTTGCTCCTCCACGTTTAAATTTGAAATGCAAGTCGTTTATCGAATTTCCGCTGCCTAAGTACCTGAAATAGAAACACAAAAAATAAACAGGGTGGCCCATTTAGATTGGTCAGTGTAGACAAGTTAGGTACTTACACATTTTTTTCTTTCTTTGCAGGTAACGAGGTTGTGAAAAAATGGAGAAGCGTGAAGGACAACTTTTTTCGATACGTAAAAAAATAAAAAGAAAACAGTTCGTCTGGATCAGGGGCAAAACAATTGAAAAAATATCATTATTACAATCAGTTGCTGTTTTTGATGAAAGTTGCCCAAAATAAAACTGACAGTAGCCTTGAAATGGTGTCTGAAGAAACGGAACGAAATGAAAACACAGCATCATCTTCTCCATTTCCTACAAAAGAAATGTCCTCGTTACCCCCAGGTCCTTCTCGCTACGTACCTGCAAGCCGTAAGAGATCAAACCAAGCAATAGATGATTTCGAGGCGCAAGCATTAGATGCGTTGCAAGAGAAAGAAAACCGCCACTTATCATTTTTCAAAGGAATTTTGCCTTCTTTGGACAGCTTTACGGAATTACAAACTTTGACATTCCAAAGCAAAGTTATAAATATCATTACCGAAATTCGGTTCGGGGAACAGACTCAATCAACAACATGGCAGTCACGCGGATATCAAACTGGACAACAGTATCAAGCAACACCATTGCAGTCACGCGGATATCAAACTGGACAACATGCCCAGTCACCATCGCCATCGTCGTATCGAACAGATGAATTCGAAGCTACCTACTCAACCAACACTACGATTAATAATTTTACTGATGATAGTCAAGAAGAAGATTATAACTTTGCTTTGTTGCCTAATAGTAATACTTAAATTAAACTGTTTTTAAAGATAATAAATTAATAACTGATTAACATTACGAGTATTATGATATTTGAATTACTTACCTCAATGTAATACCAATCATTTCAATTGGTTCTAAAGGGTTCCTGAATTTGGTATACTGCTTTTTGATATGTGGTTTTAAGGTTTCAACCAAATTATTAAAGCTGGCCACACTCATTCTAAAAAAATTGAAAAAAGTCTTTTCATCTAATAATAACTCCCTATATTCCTGCATAAAAAACTGACCATCACTATTTCTTAATGCTATCAAAGGAGATATCCAGAATCTTCTATGATTTCTACGTTTATTTCGGCGGTGCCGTAATAAAAGCAACAAAAGAACACGTTTGTATCTATCCATTGCAAAGGCTGAACTGAGACGCAGCTGCGTCGGCGTGCATACCCTCTTGCGTTGCGTTGGCGCAGCGTCAAAGCAACACAGGTGTGGCATACAATGCGTTGTTCCGTTGCGATGACGCGACGCAACGCAGCGCAACGCACTAATGGGGCCTCGCTCTAAGTGGGACCGTATTGTAGTGGCATTTTCTGTTGCTCTTCTTGGTACGACGGCCATCGGTTGTAGCGATTGTGATGGCGGTTCATTTCGCCAGCTTCCAGGTATTACATCTCCATTCTCCTGTACTGTATCAAACGTTCCTGGCGATATAAAGTTAGGATTACTGCGTAAGTAGTTATATAGATGAACCGTTGCCAGCACAACTTTAGTCGCAGTTTCTGGTTCCAAAAGCATAGGTTTACGCAGGACTCTGTAGACAGAACTAAGTACTCCAAACGCGTTTTCAACTACTTTACGTGCTCTTGACAGTCGGTAGTTGAAAATTCTTTCACAAGAACCCCTTTCCCGTGTACCATCGTATGGTTTCATAGTATAATCATTAAGCTGAAAAGCTTTATCACCTAGTATATAATAGGGTACCTCAATTTTATAGGGAACTTGCAATATCTCCGGTGGAGGAATATTTAGCTCTTTTTTTTCAAGTTTTTTATATAAATTTGTGCTTTTGAACACGCCTCCATCTGATATTCTGCCTTTAGTCCCAACATTCACATACAGGAACCTATAATTTGCATCTACTAATGCAAAAAGAACAATACTAGGAAATAATTTGTAATTATCAAAGTCGTTGCCACTATTAAAAGGCGATTGTATAGCGACGTGTTTGCCGTCCATCGCTCCTATCACGTGTGGGAAATTCCACTTATTCTCGAATTGCTGAGAAACTGTACGCCATTCTTCTTTAGTTGACGGCACCTGAAAATAAAGGAGATCTTAATTATAATATAAAGCTGAAAATAAGAATAAGCAGTAAATAGTAATAATAATTGTTGTTACAGGTAGAATCTGATACGACTGAAGGGGAACTTGAAGTTAATACTACAGTGAGCGAAAACGAGAACAGTAACATTACTAGTGACACACAACCGGAGAGAGCCAACCACCACACAGATCAGAGTAGAGAGCAGAATGATCAGAATGCACAATCCAGTGTCCAAACAACAAACAAAAGAACAAAAAAAAAGAAAGAAAACTACTTCTAATAATGCAGATGACATATCAGATGAAACTCTTTCAGAGGCTTTCCAACTTCTGCAACAATGTGCTCAGCCACCACAACCGGAAACTGATTCTTACATTGCTTTCGGGCAGTATATATCTACTGAATTGCGGAAATATGATGCAGTAACATTAGTTAATGTCAAAAATGCTATACGCCAAGTTATTTTTCAAGCTGACACAGGAAGATATGGGGATAGCAATTATGGATATTACACTAATTCATATCCTGGCACACCAATAGCATACACTTCATCACAGTCCCAGTCTCTACAACCTCAAAATTATCCAGCTCCAATTCCACAGACATCACCGTCTGCTCATCTAGCCTCCAATTCATCGCAGTCCCAGTTTCTGAAACCTCAGGATTATTCCTTGGAGATAATTAAGGAAAAATATGTCACTATGGATGATCTGCACAGCATGAAATCATCGAGTAATCATCGTTATAGAAACATTAATGTTAATCGCAGAAGAGGTGCATATCTACTGGACAATTCTTTTGAATGTGACAGCGGTCCGATTGGCCTGTTGACGCATAACACATCGGAGAGGTCATCGAACGCTGTGAGTGACAAGTGTGCGAAAGGTGTGAGCGAGACGCGTAACGATACCATTATAAATGGTAGTGTCGTCTCACCGCCGCCGGCGCCGGCGCAAGTAATTGTGGATAGTTCCAGTAATGACGAGTGTGGGGAGGCCAGCACCGCGGTTTCGACACAAGCGGTCGTTGATGTGACAGAGACGACGACTCCAAAGAGGGCGTTAGGAAGAGATGGAGCGATGAGGCCTACGGCGGAACCAAATATCGAGTCTTCTGGCGGTAGTGAACGAAAATTATTAGTGTCAGATGTGTTAAAAAAAGGCGGTGACTGGAAAAATGAGTTGCCAACTGACGGTTGGGTTAAAGTGCAGCGTAAAAAGTTGCGCAATCGTTTTATTGGGTTGAAAGGGAAGGCAGATAACTCGCCTCAGTGTTCTTTTAAAGCGGCGGATGTCAGTGTTCCTTTTTATATTTATAACGTAAATGTTGAAACGAAGATGGTAGATATTGTGTCGTATATTAAAAATAGGACCAATGTTGAGGTTTCATTGCAAAAAATGGATATGAAAAGGAACAAAGGCTACGCGGCTTATAGGTTCTTTATTCCGAAACGAGACTTAAATGTTTTTATGGATGAAAACTTATGGCCTACAGGTGTATCTTTCCGTAGGTTTGTATATCATGGTGGTACATCCGAGCGGAGTCACAGTGATTTGCGGCCAACCGCCCGTGTGAATAATAATATAGCTTGTTAATGGATGATTTAAATTATAAATCTAAATCTAATGTTAATGTATGTGGTAATTTTGTGAGTTACAATTGTAAGTCTTTGAAAAGGTCGACTGTATGTATACATGAGTTGTGTAAAACTGCGGATGTCATTGCGTTACAGGAGACATGGTTGTTACCAGGTGAAGTTTCTTTACTTGGTAATATCGATGTAAATTTTGGTTTTTTCGGTAAATCAGCGGTGGATGTGTCGGCTGGTATATTGAGAGGTAGGCCCTATGGAGGCACAGCGATTTTGTGGAGGAAGTCTGTATTTACATCTGTTACGGTTATACCTTGTATGAGTGATCGCTTAGCGGCTGTTAAAATGACTTGCGCTGACCGAACTTTGTTATTGTTTAGTGTGTACATGCCGACGGATTCACATAATAACTTAAACGAGTTCTGTGAGTGCTTAGGTGAAATAGCGGCTATTGTTGAAAGTGTAAATGTAGAATATGTTTATATCTTAGGGGATTTTAATGCTCACCCTGGTGAATTATTTAATAGGGAATTACTGAGTTTTTGTGTGGAACAGAGTTGGATTTGTGCCGACTATGAGAAACTGGGTATTGACTCTGACACATATACCTTTGTCAGTGAAGTGTGTGGAAGCAGACGTTGGTTGGATCATCTCCTGGTCTCTGAGATGGCGTGGAAGACACTTAAGAAAGTTGAAGTGTATCATGATATATATTGGTCGGATCATTTTCCATTGTCATTTCAAGTTGATCTGGGGATGGTGACGCCAAGGGTTGCTTCTTCTTTGTTGGTGACAAATAAAAACATTGATAAGGCTATATGGGGGGAAAGAAATGTATCACAAAGAGATTGCTATTATGAATTGTGTATGGAAAAACTAAGGAAGATAGATTTTCCCTCTGAATTAGGCAAGTGTTGTGATCTTTTTTGTCAAGATGTGAGTCACAGATCGATTATTGATAATTTGTATGAAAGGTTAGTGACATCCCTTCGGGAAGCGGCAGAAGGTAGTTCTGGTTTGGTAAGTAATGGTAAGAGACGGCGTGCAGTGATCGGTTGGAATAAGTATGTTAGAGAGGCGCATGGGGATGCAAGGAAGGCTTTTCTGAACTGGGTGTGGCATGGAAGACCTCGGAATGGTAGGGTATATGAGGAAATGAATGAGACGCGCAAGGTGTTTAAGCAAAGGTTGAAATACTGTCAGGACAATGAGGATCAAATCAAAATGAACATGTTAGCGACTGAACATGGCCGCAAACATTTCCAAAACTTCTGGAAATCCACTCAGCGTTTGAACCCAAAGTCTACAGTTCCAGTCAGTGTGGGTGGAGTGGAGAAACCTGAGGAAATTGCGAACTTGTTCAGGAAGCATTTTGCGGTAGCTCCAGTTCAGGTGGAGGAACAGGTACGGGTCGCTGGGGACATCATGTCTGGAGAGCCAATCAATATCTCGGCCCGGGAGATAAAGGATATTATTAAATCTATGACAAGAGGTAAATCCCCTGGACATGATGGCCTAAGCATTGAACATTTTCAGTATGCTGGTCCTCATCTTCCTAGGATCCTATCCATGTTTTTCAACTTTTGTGTGAGACATTCCTATCTACCTGTGGACCTGATGAGAACGATAGTTGTGCCTATAGTGAAGAGTAAAACGAAAGATGCGACGGACAAGGACAACTATAGACCAATTTCGTTAGCTACTGTGACAGCTAAGGTGCTTGACCGTGTGTTTGAGCGTAGGATAAGTGCCCAGCTCAAACCACATGATGCTCAGTTCGGTTTTCGAGCCGGGTTGTCCACTGAGACTGCTATTCTGGCGCTTAAGCACACGGTTAAGTACTATACTGATAGGAATACTCCTGTGTATGCTGCTTTTCTGGACCTCTCCAAGGCGTTTGACCTGGTTAATTATAATATTCTGTGGTCAAAATTGAGACATAATACCATACCCAATGAGTTGGTTAACCTCCTCGAGTTTTGGTATAACCACCAGATTAACCAGGTCAGGTGGTCGGGTGCATTGTCTGCTGAGTATGGGCTGGAGTGTGGCGTGAGGCAAGGTGGCTTGACCTCTCCAGGCCTTTTCAGCCTATACGTCAATCAGCTGGTGGAGGAGCTCGGCAGCACTGGAGTCGGATGCTCTATTGATGGCAAGGTCATGAATAGTATAAGTTATGCTGACGACATGGTGCTGCTGAGTCCTTCGATTGATGCACTCAGACGGTTGCTTGGACAGTGTGAACAATACGCTACGGCCCATGGACTCCAGTACAATGTCAGGAAGAGTGAGGTCATGGTTTTTCGTGTTGGTTCCCGAAAACCTAAGGCGGTTCCTCCAGTCTTCCTTTATGGGGAACCACTTAAGAGAGTGTCTCAATTTAAATACCTTGGGCACGTTTTGAATGAGGTTTTGAGTGATGATGATGATTTGGAGAGAGAGAGAAGAGCGTTGTCGGTCCGATGTAATATGTTGGCCCGCAGGTTTGCTAGGTGTACTAAAGAAGTGAAACTTACACTGTTTAAGGCCTACTGCCAGACTTTTTACACCTGCAGCCTGTGGATCAAGTATACGCAGAAGGCCTACAACGCTCTTCGTATTCAATATAATAACGCCTTCCGGGTGCTGCTGGGGCTTCCACGGTTTTGTAGCGCGTCGGGCATGTTTGCTCAAGCAGGCATAGATAGTTTTGAAGCTATCATGCGCAAAAGGGCGGCCTCCTTGATGCGTAGGATACGTGGGAGTCCCAACAGCATCCTTAGCGTTATTGCTGAAAGACCGGACTGCCCTTTCCTGGCGCACTGGTCCCGTAGGCATGCCTGCTTGCCCGGTGCAGAGGGAAAATTTATGAACTAAATTTATGAAGTAGATAAACTTTTTTTGATTAATTTATTTTGTCTAAGGTTACTAACATAGTTGTAAGCTTTTCTGTTACTAACTCATTATGGATTTTAATTATGTCCGAAATAAATGATTATTATTATTATTATTATTATTATTCACTTCCACAGTCACCACCGAATTAAATAAGTACCTACCTATATCATGTTTTCAAAAAATAATTAATAATTGTAAACATGTTACTTCTTTAAATTATGATTGTAATACACTACTTTTTTATTGAGTAATAAAGTATGGTTTTACTTACCTTTACATAATCATTTAACAGGTCAATGATGGCTTCACAAACTTCAGGAATAATTATCGATATAGACTGTTTGGAAATGCGGAACAGATACTGCAAACTGACGTACGAATCTCCAGTTGCTAAAAATCTTAATGTTAGTAATAATCTTTCCTTCACAGTAATGGCATCTCTATAATTTGTATCATTCTTTCTTAGCTTGTTATTTAATAATGAACACAATATCTCAAATTGATTAGCATTCATTCTTGCAAAATTGTGTTCAACTTTATCTGACACTAACTCTGCGTACAGCTGAGTCCCAGATTCCAAGCGATTTTTGTAAATTTGTTTCACCGTCGTTTTCTTTTTTGTGATTTTTTGCGCAAGCATTTAAGCAAAATAAAAGTTACTGCTGCAACGGCAAGACGCCGCCGTTGTACGTGTGACTCCATATCGTACAAGAGTTAGACTGGCTGAATCACGGATCGCCTTAGGATCGGTTGGAGCGCATATTTGGGATCGCAAGTTTCCAAGAGTGGATCGGCCTAACACGATCCACGATCCACGCTCCGCGATCCTGGATCGCGGATCGCGGGATCGATGGATCGTCCGGTGTGGACCCGACTATTAAGAATTTAAAATAATATTAGTACCCGATCTAGTAATAGAAGGGAATAATTAATAAGGGAAATATTCGTATGTAAAAACTTGCAATCAATATGCGTCATTATAATTAATACTTTGTAAGGTAGGTATATTATTATAATTAAGACATTTAGACTTATTGTACTGTTTTAACTGTTATTGTGTTTTTTTATTTTAAACTTGAACCTGTGATTTTATTAGTGTATTTCAAATGAATAATCAAAAACTAATTGTAACGTAACGTTTATGCAAGACACTGTGATGACTGTTGTGATTATATAAAAAAATAAGTAAATAAGTAGGTATAGATAAAAAAAACGAAAACGATAAAACTGTGTAATTTAGAAATAACAAAATATAATTAATAAATGTAAGAAACTGTGATTAATATGATGATTAATAAGTGTGCGGTTATGTGTTTCGGCCCTAAGAACAGAGTGCACCACATCAAGAAAAACATTTTAAGCCATATTCAGGTGTCACTGCCGAAACAATAAGAACTTCTTCTTCTTTCTGGCTTGATGTGGCTAAACAGTAGTGTGACTTACATAAATTGGCAAAAAAATATGAGTGTTCTAAACTTTTGTTAAATAATGACTGTTTTTTTTACATGAATAAAGATGATTATTAATATCGAAATGTCTTTACTTACCGCAATGTCATTGCAAATCGTTCCATTGGTGATACGATTGACGTAGATTTCAATCGTAGATTGTTAGTCTTCAAATAGGGCTCCAGTTTTGAATATAATTCATCATAGACTTGTAATGAAACTTTAAAATATTTGAAAAAAAACCTTTCATTTTCTCTTAATATACCAAACTTCACCACGAATTCCCCGCACAGTAACCTAGATTCAACGTACGGGCTTACTGGCTGGCGTCTTTTTTTGGCAATTGGTCGTCGCCGTCGTCTTGATAAATAATACAACATTAATTTATCCATAATTACTCGACTGTACACCTCGTCAAAATTGTACTGAGAAAACTGACGCGCCGATGCCCGCGCATAAGCACGCGAACGTGCTCACGTGCGTGCACCAGAAGCGTGGCCCGCGACGTGCTCACGTGCGTGCACCAGAAGCGTGGCCCGCGACGTGCTCACGTGCGTGCACCAGAAGCGTGGCCCGCGACGTGCTCACGTGCGTGCACCAGAAGCGTGGCCCGCGACGTGCTCACGTGCGTGCACCAGAAGCGTGGCCCGCGACGTGCTCACGTGCGTGCACCAGAAGCGTGGCCCGCGACGTGCTCACGTGCGTGCACACGCGTAACGCAGTTTATGCCCTTTCTCCCATACATTTTTATTTCAATATTTTTTTTTGACGTGAAGGAGCAGTTTTTTTGAAAAGTTGTAGTAATAAGTATTAATCAGCGTTATATTTCCTATATGAAACAATTTTTTGTTAAGTTAAATATGCATTTTCGATCCTATGTCCACCTTTTTTAAAATCCGGACCACTGTGCGCCGGTACAGCGGGAGCCGCATACAACCGCGTACACCGCGGGCGTAAAACGCGTCGTGAAATGTGCTTTAATTTTTTATATTAATATTTGCATTCTACAGAAGCTGCGGGCCCGCAACCGCAGCGGACGCGGGCGAAAATCGCTCCGTGAGTTCTTAGCCTAAGAGTAATTTTAAAGTTAAGTTTATTAAGTCTTACTTAATAAATAAATATTAATTGTCTTTGTTTTTTTGTTCTAAAGTACCCGACCTCTGGCGACCCCCCTACAGAAGCTTCGCGACCCCCCAGGGGGTCGCGACCCACAGGTTGAAAAACACTGCTCTAGATTATGGAAATTACACTGTGCGGTGGCATAATAAAAGCAACAAAAGAACACGTTTGTATCTATCTATCCATTGCAAAGGCTGAACTGAGACGCAGCTGCCTCGGCGTGCATACCCTTTGAGCGAGGCCCCATTAGTGCGTTGCGCTGCGTTGCGTCGTCGCAGCGTCGTCGCTGCGTCGTTTTCCATACATTTTTTATGACATGCCCCATTAGACCGTTGCGTCGTCGCGCGCGACGTTTCAACGGATCGACGGACAAGAGACGAAGCGGGAGAGAGGGTGATGCGCTGCGTTGTCGGAGCTCCGCTGCGACGACGGACAGTGATGCACTGCTAGAGGAGGAAGCTAGACGAGCGTAACGACATTTTTTATCTTACCATGAGTGAGCAGGATATTGATATAGATTTTCTCATATCCTTGGTCCAAGAAAGACCCATTATATGGGATAAATCACACGAACATTACAGTGATAAATTTCGTAAAGCGAATGAATGGGTAGCTGTTTGTAAAAAAATATTTCAAGATTACGAGGAGTTTGAGGACCAAAAAAAGAACAAGATTGGTGAGTTGTTATTTATTATATTATTTGTAAATTCAATACATAAGTTAATTTATATCTTTTTCAACTGCCATGGTAAAGCCCCTTCTGGACTCATAAAGTATTTAGCAAATTGATCTCTAATAAAATTTTCGGCTAATGATTCTTCATTGCTATGGGGTCTCAATTGTGGGAACCTACTTATTGCCATATTGTCTTGTTGTTTTAACCCATCGTGTTGTATAACAAAATTGTGTAAAACACAACATGCTTTCGCAATATTAATAGTTAAATCATATGACGTATCAATTGGCCTATGTAAAATGCGCCATTTATTTGCCATGATCCCAAATGCACATTCCACGTATCTACGAGCTCTGCTAAGGCGATAATTATAAACTCTTTGTTTCACATTGAGATTGGATCCGCCGTATGGGCGCATAACATGCTTACTTAAACCAAAAGCTTCATCACCGACGAGTACATAAGGGATTGGTGACTCGTTATTATGATCATTTCCAAGTGGTTGAGGATCAGGCAATGGTAATTCATTTCTCATTAAAATCTTGTACAGTGTCGAATTTCTAAAAATAGTAGAATCACTTTCCTTACCATATGCACCCACGTCGACAAAAACAAACTTATAATTTGAGTCAACAAACGCCAGCAAAACAATTGAAAAATAATTTTTATAATTATAAAACAGAGAGCCACTTTTGTCTGGTTTTATTAAACGTATATGTTTCCCATCAATTGCCCCGAAGCAATGAGGAAAGTTAGCTTTGAGATCAAAATCTAATGCAATATTTTGTAGTTTTTCTACTGTGATCTCTTCTATGTACTGTGGTCGAACATATTTCCATATAGCTTGACAAACTGACGAAATAGTTCTAGAAATTGTTGCTCTTCCACGTTTAAATTTGAAATGCAAGTCGTTTATCGAATTTCCGCTGCCTAAGTACATGAAATAGAAACACAAAAAATAAACAGGGTGGCCCATCTAGATTGGTCAGTGTAGACAAGTTAGGTACTTACACATTTTTTTCTTTCTTTGCAGGTAACGAGGTTGTGAAAAAATGGAGAAGCGTGAGGCCTCTTTTCCATTACACGGTTTCTCGCCGTGAAAATCTACGGTTAATTCGCCGCGTGTAGGCACGGTCGTCAGTGTGGTATGGATCACTATATGAGCTTGTCGACATGCACGGTGGCGCTAAGGCACGGCGCCGCGGCCGCGTGCGCCGTGACTGCCCCTCGGCGCGCCGCGTCTACGCACGGCGTGATTTTCACCAGTGTTGTATGGCAGTCTATCGGGGTGTGTCGACGGTGCCGGACGTACGCACGGATTCGTGACCGCTTATATACGCTGTTTCGCGATTTTATTATAAAATGAACATAAATCAAGAATTATTAATTACGTTGATTCAAGAAAGGCCTGTAATATGGGATAAGACCATCGACGATTATAAAAATAAGCGGCTTAAATATGATTCCTGGAAAGAAATATTTATTCATTTCCAGCCCACATTTGTAGATTTAAGTGGTGATGAGAAAAACAAGTTTGGTAAGTTACAGATATTTAATTATTAACTTTTTACTTATGCATAGTTGTTTTGATAGGAGAGGCGACCTTCGTTAGATACAAAATATTGTGCAAATCTGTTGTGAACTTCATTAGCCGCCAAACTTCCGCGAACTGCATTCGTGATAGGTAACTGGATTAGTTCCGATTCTGAATCAAGGGTGGACTCATTTTCACTCGCATTGTGAAACTGAAAGTTTTCCTGCTTATGTATAAAATTTTGCAAAACACAACATGTTTTCACAATATCAACTGCCAAATCGATGGACACATTCATTGGCCGGTGAAAAATTCGCCATTTATTGGATAAAATGCCAAACGCACATTCAACAAATCTTCGCGCTCTGGTGAGTCTGTAGTTAAATGTACGTTTTAATTGATCAAGCTGATGACCACCAAATGGACGAAGCAAGTGATAATGCAAAGCAAAGGTTTCGTCCGCAACGAACACATATGGCAAATCGTAGTCAATTCCAGGCAAACGTGTTGCATCGGGTAGATTTAATCCGTTGTTTGTTAAATTTTTCCAAAATGGGGTCTCTTTAAACACACTGGAATCACACTCCTTTCCGTAGGCGCCAACGTCAACAAATATAAAGTTGTAATCGCTATCTACTACTGCCATCAAAACTATAGAAAAAAAATGTTTGTAATTTAAAAACATCGAGCCACTATCAATTGGCTTAATAAGTCTGATGTGTTTTCCATCGACCGCTCCTAAGCACAGCGGGAAGTTGGAAGATTCTTGAAATTTGCTTGCAATGTGTAGCCAGTCTTCTTTAGATGGCATTTTCATATATTCTTTATACAGTTCTAACCAAATGTAGTGGCATACTTCACGTACGATGCAACTTATGGTTTTTATTCCAATTCTATAGCTGTAGTATAGGTCAGTAAAGGTATCTCCTGTTGCTAGATACCTGAAATATAAAACAAAACGGTTCAGGTTCAAATACTAAAACCCCATTTTAGGTCGGGGTCGATTCAGTTTAGGTCGGGGGTTTTTATAAATTTTGAATTTAATAATTATTATTTATTTATTTTCAGGGCAAATGGTGATGAAGAAGTGGACCAATATGAAAGATAGCTGGATAAAATATGACAAAAAAATTAATGAATGTAATTCTGGTTCTTCAAAATATATGTTCTATGATGAAATGATGTTCCTAAAAAAAAATGTTGAGCATCGCAAGACCGATTCTAACATGACTGAACATGTTCATGATTCTAGCCTCAGTAATGAGCCTCAGTAATGAAAATTTTGATAGTGCAGTCCCGAATCAATCAAGCTCGGGATACACTGAACGGAGTGAGACGCAAAGGACTAAAAAAAAAAGAAAAAATGAACTAAGTGAAGTTGACATTAGGTTTATGAAGTTTATGGATTCAGCAGAACGAGATGAGAAAAAGAAAAGCCGTAGTATGAACTTTTTTATGGGAATCGCTGATACAGTTGACAAGTTCAGTGATGAAAATATGATAGACTTTCAGTTTTAAGTAATTTCAATAATTAAAAATATTCAACAAAGACAGTGTACTCAGTATATACCTACATCAAGAAACCAATGGGATCAAGGTCATCAAGGATATTTAAGTGGTACAGCATCCTCAAATGCGCAATCGTCAACATATGGATATTCTACAGCTGCTAGATCGGGCTATGGAATAAGTCGTCCACAGACGTCTTCTCATGATTTTGGACACGGTTCTGGTTTAGAGCCAATCCACTACCGACCCGAATCACAATTATCTGTACATAGTGTAAATGCGGAAAGTATCTCGGCAGATTCTCAAGTTTCTATTGAAGACGAATTCGATTTTAGTACCGCACTTGAGTAGCATTTTCAGCGTAGTGTATTTTTTGATTTACTTGTTCTTAAATTAATAATTATTAAAATTCAATTACATGTAATAATTTTGTTTGTGTGCAATAAACAATTTTAAACTAAAATATGTCATTTAATTTTGTACCTACTTACCTCAGAGTTACAGCCAATCTTTCTGCGGGCGATATACTCTCTCGCATAAAAGTATCTTGATGTTTTAGTTCCTGGGATAATTTTTGGAGCAAGTTGTCGAATGTAGTTTTCTGCATTCTAAAATAATTGTAAAACTTGTCTTCATCTTCTCGCAATTGATTCTTGACAAGTGTATGAAACGCGCCATATTGCTCCCTTTTTTCTAAAATCGGATGTATCCAAAACCTTACTTCCCTTTTTTTTCTATTTTCTTTTTCCTATATATGTAATAAGCAACTATAATCTTTTTTTTCGTAAGAAAATTCATGACGCAGCACGTCCTACACAGCCCGAGTAAAAAGCGCTACTAGCCAGTACTTACCAATGTCTCGCGCGGTGATTTTGCCGTATCATGTACAAGCTAGCACGTTTTTTCAACCGTACGGCTTACACACCGTACGTTTGAACAACCGTGTAATGGAAAAGAGGCCTGAAGGACAACTTTTTTCGATACGTAAAAAAAATAAAAGAAAACAGTTCGTCTGGATCAGGGGCAAAACAATTGAAAAAGTATCATTATTACAATCAGTTGCTGTTTTTGATGAAAGTTGCCCAAAATAAAACTGACAGTAGCCTTGAAATGGTGTCTGAAGAAACGGAACGAAATGAAAACACAGCATCATCTTCTCCATTTCCTACAAAAGAAATGTCCTCGTTACCCCCAGGTCCTTCTCGCTACGTACCTGCAAGCCGTAAGAGATCAAACCAAGCAATAGATGATTTCGAGGCGCAAGCATTAGATGCGTTGCAAGAGAAAGAAAACCGCCACTTATCATTTTTCAAAGGAATTTTGCCTTCTTTGGACAGCTTTACGGAATTACAAACTTTGACATTCCAAAGCAAAGTTATAAATATCATTACCGAAATTCGGTTCGGGGAACAGACTCAATCAACAACATGGCATTCACGCGGATATCAAACTGGACAACAGTATCAAGCAACACCATTGCAGTCACGCGGATATCAAACTGGACAACATGCCCAGTCACCATCGCCATCGTCGTATCGAACAGATGAATTCGAAGCTACCTACTCAACCAACACTACGATTAATAATTTTACTGATGATAGTCAAGAAGAAGATTATAACTTTGCTTTGTTGCCTAATAGTAATACTTAAATTAAACTGTTTTTAAAGATAATAAATTAATAACTGATTAACATTACGAGTATTATGATATTTGAATTACTTACCTCAATGTAATACCAATCATTTCAATTGGTTCTAAAGGGTTCCTGAATTTGGTATACTGCTTTTTGATATGTGGTTTTAAGGTTTCAACCAAATTATTAAAGCTGGCCACACTCATTCTAAAAAAATTGAAAAAAGTCTTTTCATCTAATAATAACTCCCTATATTCCTGCATAAAAAACTGACCATCACTATTTCTTAATGCTATCAAAGGAGATATCCAGAATCGTGTGGCTGACTCTGGCTTGGCCACCATCAGGGATTTTAATTTTGATAACACAAATATTTAGTCGCTAATTAGTCGAAATTAGTCGCCAAATATCAGATTTAGTCGGTCACTGGTTCAAAAGTTAGAAGGGTTTATAGGTGGCCGATCTGGAGAGAGTCTCCCCAGCTTGGTCACATTTATATCTCAAAAACTAGGATACCTAACGAAGATCTGTTTTCTCCCAGATTTAGTCGCTAATTAGTCGAAATTAGTCGCCAAAAATCAGAATTAGTCGATCACTGGTTCAAAAGTTAGAAGGATTTATAGGTGGCCGATCTGGAGAGACTCCCCGGCTTGGCCACATTTATATCTCAAAAACTAGGATACCTAACGAAGATCTGTTTTCTCCCAGATTTAGTCGCTAATTAGTCGAAATTAGTCGCCGATTCACAGATTTAGTCGGGTCTTAGTTTAGAAGATAAAATGAGTTCAACTTTTAAGGTATAGTCCGCTTTTAAGGTAGCGACTAAATCTGGGAGAAAACAGATCTTCGTTAGGTATCCTAGTTTTTGAGATATAAATGTGGCCAAGCTGGGGAGACTCTCTCCAGATCGGCCACCTATAAACCCTTCTAACTTTTGAACCAGTGACCGACTAAATCTGATATTTGGCGACTAATTTCGACTAATTAGCGACTAAATATTTGTGTTATTCAAATTAAAATCCCTGATGGTGGCCAAGCCAGAGTCAGCCACACAACTACGCGTAACACAGGAACGCGCTATCCGTACGCACCTTTAGAAGTAGCCTGCATAAATGCGTATATCGTTTACAATATAACCCATAATAAAACGAGCAGCAGCCATCGTGATTTCAGGCTAAAGTTAGCCAGAGGCCTAATAGACAATTTCACCATTAGACTTAGAGGACCACCAATATTTAAACATAAAAAAGGTGGCCAGTTCGGAGTGTCGGATGATATAAGGCTTAATAATGTTGGGGTTCACATGCCTTGTGAGGGAACCAGGAAGCGAGGTCGGTACTGCAGCACAAGACAAAAACCCCAAAGGTCGAAAATAATGTGCAAGATCTGCCAAGTACCGTTGTGTGCAACACCTTGCTTTGATGATTTTCACCATTAAAATGAATAAACACTAGTTTTCTTAGACAAAGTGTGGTTTTATTATGTCTAGGATTCATTTACAGTACATAGTCTAACCCTTAAATGTTGCATAGATAACATGTAGGACAGTGGCCACATACAGACCACATGTCTGCATGGGCAGCAGGCAGTGGTCACATAGAGACCACAGGGGTTATTTTTCAGGAAATCAAAAAAAAAAAAAAAATAAGAATTTATATTTGTTATAACCCTGTAATCTACCAAAATCAGTATTCAAAAGAAAAAAAATCGGTAGGCCTGGTTAAGGGTTAAGATAGCTATCTCTTCGTCGAAGAACAAAATTATGAAGTATACAAGCAGCCTTCACTATCTCCATAGCAAAATCAGGTTCAGTAAGGATGGATGTGTGAAGTACTCTCCACTTATTGCATAATAATCCAAATGAACACTCAACACATCTACGTGCTCGGCTGAGTCTGTAATTAAAAATACGTTTTTCTCTATCAATATTGCCACTTGGATACGGCCGCATTATATTTATCTGTAAAGGAAACGCTTCGTCTCCAACTAATACAAAGGGCTGTGGTGGTCCATTAGAATTTGGTAAAGTTTTACCTCTTGGAATATTGAAGTCATTTTCTAATAGTTTTTTACCCATAATTGATTGTTTGAATACGTTGCTATCTGCTTCTTTGCCATAAGCACCGACGTCAATGGCTACAAAATAGTAGTTTGCATCTGAAATAACCATAAGAACAATAGAAAAGAACTTCTTATAGTTAAAATATTGGGAACCACTAAGACTCGGAGCTCTTATGCGAATATGTTTCCCATCTACTGCTCCAATACAGTTTGGAAAATTTGTTCTTTCATAATATTGATCAGCTATTTTTAACCACATTTCTTCGTTCGGGCAAGGCATTTCTGTTTCTCGCAGCGTCATCCATATCACTTTGCAACATTCTTTAATTATACCGGCTATAGTAGATACTCCCACCAGGAAGTCGTGGGATAATGTTCTAAAACACATTCCTGTTGATAAATATCTGAAAACCAATTAAACTTAATTAACCATAAACTAATCCATAACGTAATAAATAAATAATTATTCAGTTTTAAACAACATGCACACTTTTTATTTCAGTTGCTGACCTCCAGAAAAAATGGAAACATCTCCGTGATTACTATGTTAGAGAGAGAAAAAAAGAGTCCGATGTCCGCAGTGGAAGTGCAGCTGCGGCAAAGAAGAGGAAGACGCCATACGTAGAAATGCTTCGTTTCCTAGATGTCGTGAAGGTGCGTACGGATTGCGCGTACCCTGGTACGCGTACTCAGTTTACGCGTATCCGGAACGCCTAGTCCATACCTGCAGCTACGCGTTCACTCTTGGGGTACGCGTACCGCGCGAGCCAACTCGCAGCGCGAGCCACCGTCAGTCGGTTTTTGGTCGCGCGTCAAAGAGGACGCACGCGGCCGGCTACGCTATATTAGGTCTTTACCTATGAAATTGCCGTTCTGCAGTACTGGCCATTTCAAATCAAAATATTTTTTGTTTGGCTAAGAATTCTAATTTCAAATTAATTTTATTTTAAAAACATGGATTTTTTTTTCCAAAAGTAGTCATTTGTTTATTGATTAGTGTTACATTTTCATCGCATTTAAATCTTTTTCGTCATCATGGATACGTTAAAAATTCGAGTAATTATGGAATATGAGTACCGTCGTGGCAGCAACGCGGCACAAGCGGCACGCAACATCAACGACGTTTACGGAGCTAACACTACAAACCAACGCACTACCTGTTATTGGTTTGCTCGCCTCCGTTCTGGAAATTTCGACCTGAAAAATGAACCTCGCGGTCGTCCGAAGACTTTGGTCGACAATGACGAATTAAAGGCGATTGTGGAAGCTGATGATACACAATCTACGGCTGAATTAGCAGCAGCTTTCGACGTTAGCGTCAAAACAATATTGGTCCATTTGCGTCAAATTGGCAAGGTAAAAAAGCTTGACAAATGGGTGCCCCACGAACTCAATGATCGCCAGCGCGAAGTACGCGTCGAGACGTGCCTTGCGCTGCTCAACAGACACACAAATGAAGGAATTTTGAACCGCATTGTTACCTGCGATGAAAAATGGATTCTGTTTGATAACCGCAAGCGCTCAGCAAGTTGGTTGGATCCTGGTTCAGCACCTAAACAATGCCCTAAACGAAAACTTACCCCAAGAAAAGTGATGGTCACTGTTTGGTGGTCTAGCGCCGGTGTGATTCAACACAGCTTCTTACCAAACGGGGTGAGCATTACTGCAGATGTGTACTGTGAAGAATTGAACACAATGATGGAGAAGCTGGCACATCTCCAACCAGCATTGGTCAATCGCTCGTCTCCGCTGCTCCTGCACGACAACGCGCGACCTCATACTGCACAGCAGACGGTCTCCAAGTTGCAAGAACTGGGGTTGGAAGCTCTCCGTCATCCGCCCTACTCACCAGACCTTGCGCCTACAGACTACTACTTTTTCCAGAATTTCGATAACTTCTTGGCGGGAAAAAAATTCAATACCCGAGAGGCAGTACAAAATGCCTTTGAAGAATTTGTTGCCTCCCGTCCAGCTGATTTCTTTAAGAAGGGCATCAATAAACTGCCACTGCGTTGGCAAAGATGCATTGATTGCATGGGTGATTACTTCGATTAATACAAATAAAAAATACATGAAAAAAAATCATTTAAATTTTTTCATACAAAACGGCAATTTCATAGGTAAAGACCTATTATTTGGACGGCAAAATGAATAAACACGCGTGTTCTTCGAGTTTCAATAATGAAAATATTATTAGATTGATTCAAATTTATGAATTTCACCGGGTCTTGTGGGATAGCACACTAACTGATTATCGAAATAACGATTTACGCCAAGATGCATGGAAGGCAATTTCAAATGAACTGAACATTCCAATAGGTGAATAAAAAAAAAAGATGACAACTTTATTAGCAACTAATAGAAAAGAAAGGAGCAAAATCAAAAAAAGTTTAGTAACAGGATCAGGTAAGTTTTTAAATTGTTTATTTACGCATTTTATGCATTGTATTTTCGCATTGTAAATTGACATATTTATAATAGCCTATATACTTTTTTATCTTTTTTTTTTACAGGAGCTAATAATGTATATATATCGAAGTGGTTTGCATCTGAATATTTTACTTTTCTAAATGATAAGGACAAACCAATGCCAACAACGGAGACAACTGTAAGTAATTACGATTAGTTATTAACGTTATTATATTTATACTTACCAGCTGCTTTATGAGGCTTTTTCAATTTTATTATACATATATTACGCGCGTTAAATAGTGTTTGAAACTCGGTACGGTGCGCGGTCACACAATCGGCCAGACGCCGCGCAAGCGCCGCGCATGCGCTCCGCGCACACGCCGCCGGCGCGGCGGCGTCCCTCGAGCTCCGATCCCGCGCCCGACTCCCGAGGCCAGTCGCCAGTCTGAGTCGCGCGCGCCCGCTCCGCACGCAAGTAACGTTTCAATCGATTCCGCGGCTCTTGCTCGCTCCCGCCAAAAGTTTTGTTTTTTATGTATGTTAGAATATAGTTATAGTTCCAATAGTTGTACAAGTCACTGTGCGCTAATAAACTGTTTATGTACTCTAAGCGTAGTGTCTTTCACTGAGTACAAACCCACGCCACCACCATCATACATATTATTTTAGCCTACGTTAATCCGTGTAGTTAGTACACGTTTTATATAATATAAATGTCACATTAAAACTTAGTGATTATTTTGCCACTCAAGGGGGGCATTATTAACAAAGTGTTCCGCCAGATGTAAACGTATATGAGTAGGAGTATCGGGCGATCTCCTAGGTACACTGTGTAAAGGAAAAAAAGAAGTTAATTGCTGTTGGTCTTGTCGCCATGCACCTGGAACAAGCTCTCCTGGCTGTTCAGAGTCAAATGCATTCGTATGTGCGTAAATATTTGATAGTCTGCTTTTTCGTAAAAAATTGTGTAAATAAACAGTTGCCAATACAATTTTTGTAGCTTTTTCCGGTTCCAAAAGCATTGGTTTTCGTAGTACTCGAAACACCGAACTCAGTATCCCAAATGCATTCTCAACTACCCTCCTTGCTCTTGATAGACGATAATTGAATATTCTTTCAATAGATCCTCTTTCTGGATTACCCGAAAAGAGTTTCATGGTATATTCACTGAGGGCAAATGCTTTATCACACAGAATTATATACGGTACCTTCACATTGTAAGGAGTTTGTAGTATTTCAGGATTCGGTAAATTTAGGCTTTTGTTTTCAAGGTTCCGGTACAAGGAAGTGTTTTTAAAAACACCTCCATCTGATATGCGCCCTTGACATCCAACATTTACGTACATAAAATTGTAATCAGCGTCAACTAATGCTAACAATACAATGCTAGAATATTGTTTATAATTGTAAAATTCCGTTCCACTATTTAATGGTGCTTGAAGGCAAACATGTTTGCCGTCCATTGCGCCTATTGCATGAGGAAAGTTCCACTTTTCTTCAAATTCTTTTGCAACGGCCATCCATTGATTTTCAGTCTCGGGTAGCTGTAACAAATTATTTCATCTAAGTTAAAGTTTTTCTTATTTTATTTTTCAGATAACTACCAGCAACAACACACAGAATGTGCATGAATCTATATCAAATGATGAACAATTAGCCAGTGATTCTGCCTCAACCACGCAACAAGTACCTAGGGATTTGACTTCATCCACACAACAAGCACCTAGTAATTCTTCATCGTCCATACAACAAACACCCAGGAATTCTGCCTCATCCACACAACAACAGCACAACACATCATTCAGAAATAAAAGGCGCCGTAATAACGATGACACTGCCACATTAACAGAAGCAGTGGGATTACTCAAGCACAGTGTACAATATCTATCCAAGGAAGAAGACTGTTACACTTCTTTTGGGACCCACATTGCGTATGAATTGAAAAAATACGACTCGCGAACATTTACACTAGTAAAACATGCTATCAATAATGTTATATTTCAAGCTGATATGGGCCAATTACCTGGTCAGTATGGGTATTATACCGGTGCCTATTCAACGGATTTAACCAACTCTACCTCACGCCAAAGCAATTACAGCGACACGCCAATTCCAGCACAAACTGCACCTACATCAACAGCGGAAACTCCAAAGGAAGCGGAGGATAATCAAAATGAAATTTCTGAAATATTACGTTACGTTCAAGAACAAGAAGAATAATTCAGAAAATTCTTAATTATAATTTAATAAAACTTCTTTAAGTACTTAAATTATAATTTTCTAAAATTTTAATTATCATAATAAATAAGCAGATAAACATAAACGTTTTTATTCATTAACTCACCTTCACATGATCCTTGAGAGCCTTGATAATTGCATCACATACTTCAATAATAATAGTAGATATGGACTGTTTAGATATGCGAAACAGATATTGTAAACTTGTATATGAGTCCCCGGTGGCCAAGAACCTTAACGTCACGGATAGCCTTTCTCTGGCTGTGATAGCTTCTCGAAAATTAGTATTCATTTTTTTTATTTCAGGTTCAACCTTTTCAAGAATTATTTCAAAATCTTGCAAACTCATTCTCACAAAATTTTTGTCCCCACTTTCTTCATAATTTATATCTTCCATTAGCCTATTTCCACACTGTAATCTTTCACGAAACAATTTTTTCATCCACCATCTAGGTTTCCGTTTGTTTCTCTTTTTTTTATTTAAAATGTGTTGAATAATGACTAACGCCGCAGCAGTGGTGGTGCACGCAACCGCTAAGTTTGTCGGAGTCATGGCGAATGACTGGGGCTCGCGGAGCGCTCTGGATCGATTGACCTCGCGTACAGGTTCGCGGCGGTCCGTACAGGAGCTGTACGCGTATCCAATGTACGCGTGGACAGTGTTTCCCAACTACGCGTAACACAGGAACGCGCTATCCGTACGCACCTTGAGAGAAATGCGACCTACAACTAGTAATTTAGAAGATAAATTTGATGAAACAAGTGGTGAAGAGAACCAACTTCAAGAGACTGGAAGCGAAACATCAAATTCCAATTCCAAGCCTGGAAGTCGCAAAACCCAAAGTATGACACTATTTCAGAGGTCATTAATCAACAACATGGAAAAGTCTTCACAAGACGACAATGACTCCGATAAACAGTTTTTGCTGTCGTTACTCCCACAAATGAAAAAAATGTCTGAAGCGCAAAATTTTGACTTCCGTTTAGATGTTATGAATTTGGTAAAAAAATATAGATTTGTTACAACAAATACAGTGCAACAATATAATATCCTGTCCGATCAAGGTAATTACGAACAAAATTGTTTACCATTGCCACAGACTTCTCAGTTTGAACACGGTGGTTATTATACAACTGATTACTATACTGACTCACCACAATCAGCGTCCTCGCGGGTTTCTACTGACGAAGATATTGAAGCACTAATGCAGAGTTAATGCGCTGCGTTTATTTTAAATTGGTTGATTTTAGTTTTTTAAATTATTATTTTATAGATACCTACATATCATTATAAGTGTAAAACAAGTTATAAATACACAGCGATTTTATCCGTAAAATTGTCTCATTCTAATAGTTCCAGTGCAGTCGCGTAAATACATGAAAACAGTATACCTACTCTAGTATAATTTCTTGCCTCAATGTAATAGTCAGTCTCTCTTCTGGAGTATGCACATCGAAATTTCGTATCATTTTTAGTTATGAAACATTTTACAATCGTAAGGAGTTCATCAAAAGATTCTACGGACATACGGTAAAACTGAATAAATTTTGATGGATACTCTCTTAAAGTTGCATATAGACAATGAAATTGGCCGCTTGATATTCTTTTAGTATTTAAAGGATGCACCCAATGTCGACGTTTCCTTTTTCGATCTTGTTCAAAAGCCTCCCAAATAGCTATTATTTCGATAGGCTTCATTTTAAAATTATTTATCACACAACACAACCGCTCTGTAGACGCTGAACACAGAAACTGACTAGACGCGTAATGTGGCAGGTCTAATTTGACGGAAAAGACGCGACCGATGATACGCTCGACGCATTTTCCGTCAAGGTGCGTACGGATTGCGCGTACTCTGGTACGCGTACTCAGTTTACGCGTATCCGGAACGCCTAGTCCATACCTGCAGCTACGCGTTCACTCTTGGGGTACGCGTACCGCGCGAGCCAACTCGCAGCGCGAGCCACCGTCAGTCGGTTTTTGGTCGCGCGTCAAAGAGGACGCACGCGGCCGGCTACGCTATATTTGGACGGCAAAATGAATAAACACGCGTGTTCTTCGAGTTTCAATAATGAAAATATTATTAGATTGATTCAACTTTATGAATTTCACCGGGTCTTGTGGGATAGCACACTAACTGATTATCGAAATAACGATTTACGCCAAGATGCATGGAAGGCAATTTCAAATGAACTGAACAGGAAAAGGTGAATTAAAAAAAAAATGACAACTTTATTAGCAACTAATAGAAAAGAAAGGAGCAAAATCAAAAAAAAGTTTAGTAACAGGATCAGGTAAGTTTTTAAATTGTTTATTTACGCATTTTATGCATTGTATTTTCGCATTGTAAATTGACATATTTATAATAGCCTATATACTTTTTTATCTTTTTTTTTTTTACAGGAGCTAATGATGTATATGTCGCAGGCATTTTGTACGATTTCGCCATTTACATACGGCGTCGGCAATTTATAAACGCTCGGCAAAATGACAACTCGTTCAATTGTTGTAATTTCAGGCATTATGTATATGGCGATTCAATCGTCAATCAAATGTTTCGGCATATTAGATAATGACAGGGCATTATACTTATAGGTTAGGTTAGGTTAGGTTCGGAAGGATCGTACGTTCCCGCGACCCCCGGCGTAGGTGTGAGACGGAACAACGGGGTGGTTTTTAGTCAGTAAGAGTCTGACAGACCCCTTCGCTCCCCCAGAGCGAAGGACATCCATGAGAATTTTCCAACCCGCACCAAAAAAAAAAAAAAGGTTAGGTTAGGTTAGGTAAGGTTAGTTTTGTCACCACTGCGTCGACTGCCGGGAGGACACGGCGTGGCATACGCTGGCAGAGTGTCCCGCTTGGGAGGATCCACGCCGTGCCCTCGTTGCGGAAGTAGGCAGGGACCTGTCGCTGCCGGCCGTCGTGTCATCGATGGTTGGCAGCGAGGAGGCCTGGAACGCGGTGGTGTCCTTCTGCGAGACGGTTATCTCGCGGAAGGAGGCTGCGGAACGGGAAAGGGAGATATCTTCCTCCAACCCGGCCCGCAGCAGACGCACCGGGCGTCGGCGGAGGGCGGACAACGCCCTCTTCCAGCCCCCCTAAATGGGTCCAGGGGCGACGGACTTGGGGACGTCTGTCGCCCCCCTAACACCAGGACCCGAGGTGGCGGCGCGTGTTCCACGAGCGCCCCTCTTAGACGTCGCGGGGGGAGTCAAACACCTCACTCCGCCCCTCGTCCTGCGGAGGCCTGCATAGGCGGGCCGGCACTAGCTGGGGGTTGCGGAAGGATCGTACGTTCCCGCGACCCCCGGCGTAGGTGTGAGACGGAACAACGGGTGGTTTTTAGTCAGTAAGAGTCTGACAGACCCCTTCGCTCCCCCAGAGCGAAGGACATCCATGAGGATTTTCCAACCCGCACCAAAAAAAAAAAAAAGGTAAGGTTAGTTTAGGTTAGGTTAGGTTAGGCGATTCAATCGTCAATCAAATGTTTCGGCATATTAGATAATGACACGGCATTATACATTTTGCCTTCGGCATTTTTCATAACAGCGAGCGTTTATAAATTGCCGACGCCGTATGTAAATGGCGAAATCATACAAAATGCCTGCGACATATATATATCGAAGTGGTTTGCATCTGAATATTTTACTTTTCTAAATGATAAGGACAAACCAATGCCAACAACGGAGACTACTGTAAGTAATTACGATTAGTTATTAACGTTATTATATTTATACTTACCAGCTGCTTTATGAGGCTTTTTCAATTTTATTATACATAATATATTACGCGCGTTAAATAGTGTTTGAAACTCGGTACGGTGCGCGGTCACACAATCGGCCAGACGCCGCACATACGGGTATTTGATACAAAAAACTGGCCAAAACTCATTTTTACAATAGTAACCGCGCAGCTATCCTTTGTTATGTTTTAACAATGGGACACTCTATTCATTAAGAAACCGGTACCCAGAAGGGGCTAGAGCGCTCCATGCGCCCTCAACGTCAGTCGGAACTCATCTGTTGTGCTAGTGACACGTTTGTTTTCTCGGCGCTCGCAAATTTCAATTGCTGTTTAAGACTAATCATACTGTTGTGTTTAGTGCAAACCCCAAAAACCATCATGGAATCTTCAGGCACAGGTATGAACTTTATTTTGAATCTATTGTGCTACTGTTAGGATCACTTTTTCATTCTTTAATTGTACCATAAAGTCATGAGTATTTTTATGCAAAAAAAAACACGTAAAATAGGTTTCCTTCGTCAAATTAAGTATCAGATAAACATAGTTAAGCTAAAGTTTATACATAATCGTGTTCTTTGAACCTTCTAGATTTCATATCAAGAGAAAAACCTTCCGCCTCTTTCCGCCCCTATGAATTATAGCCTCTGAACAAAAATAGGTTTTTTTCGAAAAAAAAACAACACTTTGTGTTTCTTTGATTTTAACATAGATTTTTTCTTGTTGGCAGGTCCTTATGATGAGTCATCGATGACAATAACAAGAGAGGATATGTTTAACGTAATAAAACAGTGCGACTACAAAAATTTAGATAAAAAACTGGACTTTCTTGAGCATAAACTAATCGAAATGACCAAATGCCCCGAGGACAAAACTAAAGTACTCCGCCATTGCTTAAAATCATTTAAACATCATTACAAGCTAAAATGGACCTCAGCAAGCTACAAAGAATGTCGTTTCCGAAAAACGAATGAACAATGGCTTAAAGAAAAAATTTCTCTACCTGTTTGGCGACACAATAAACCCGGCCGACCTCTTAAGGAATTCCAAGAATGTAGTGAAAGAAGCAAAAGGCGCAAAACAGAGAAAGTGAGATCAGAAATATCGCATGAAGAGTTGACGTATGCTGCTGTGATGAGTGAACGAGCCGCAGGCAACAATGATTTGTCTCAAATAATAAAACAGGCTTCAGCGACTCCGAGACGAGCCACTAGATTCCGCAAAATCATAAGTTCAGCCGACAAAAGTTCAAAAAGCGGCAAGTTAACGATAACACAAGCACTGATTAAATACGTGGAAGCCGACCTAACGCGCAAACAATTTAATGTGATAAGAGATGGGCAGGAGGATATATACCCCTGTTATTCTCTCCTACAGAGAGCGAAAACGGAGTGCTATCCTAAATCTATTGTCTCCGAATCGATAGCAGAAATTACTTTACAAGATCTTCTTGACCACACCACTCAACGCCTTTGCCTGTACCTCCAGAAAGTGTTAATGACAGCAACAGAAATTGAAGGGCAGAATATGGAACTCATTTGCAAATGGGGATGTGATGGCTCGAAAGCACAAGAATTTAAACAAAAATTCCAAGATGAGTCAGGCTCCGATGCCCATGTTTTTATAAGCTCATTAGTACCCCTACGACTGACAAGTAATGTGAATGGCCAACTGAAGATTTGGTGGCAGAATCCAGCTCCTTCATCTTGCCGATTTTGCCGTCCTATAAGGATTCAGTTTGTGCATGAAAATAATGAAGTGACTCGATCCGAAATAGCACACATTGAAAACCAGGCACAAAACATAAACCCCACTGAAGTTGAGGCTGACAATAAAGTCATAAAGGTGTCGCACACACTTGTGCTTACAATGGTAGATGGTAAAGTGTGCAATGCCGCAACTAATACCACGTCAACAATGAAGTGCTACATATGCAAGCAGACCAGCAAAGATTTCAACAATCTTAAAACCGACGAAAGTTTGATAGATTCGAACTCGCTCAAATTTGGACTATCAATATTGCACGCTCGGATTAGATTTCTCGAAACATGTCTCCATATAGCCTACAAACTACCTATCAAAAAATGGAGGCTTAACAAGGAGGAAAAGCAGCTTTCGGCAGATAAAAAGAAAGAGATTCAAGAGGCCTTTCGAGAGCAAATGGGCTTGCTTGTAGACGTGCCGAAAGCTGGCTTTGGAAATACTAACGATGGAAATACTTCTAGGAGATTCTTTGCCGATCCTGTAACAACTGCCTCAATAACAGGGATTGATATAAACTTCCTTAAGAACCTCAAGTTGATTCTAGAAGTTATTTCGAGTGGGTTCTCTATTGACACGGAAAAATTTTCGGTGTTTCTGAAGTCAACAGCCGAACTATATGTGCAGTTATACAACTGGCACCCCATGACGCCAACTTTGCATAAAGTTTTGTGTCATGGGGCTTTGGTAATCAAACATGCTCTTTTGCCGATTGGACAATTATCAGAGGAGGCAGCTGAGTCGCGGAATAAACATTTCCGCCTATACAGGCAAAACTTTGCAAGAAAGTTTTCGCGAAAGAATTGCCTCCAAGATGTCATGAACCGCCTTCTTCTGACCTCTGATGTCTTTCTTAGTAGCAGCAGCAGAATGCAATTCAAAAGGAACAGGAAACCACTATCGCAAGAAATTCTACAATTTCTTAAAGTTGAATACGAGTGTCCCGCGGACACTGACACTGATAATGCTGACCCGGGCACTAGTACTGATCAAGCAGATAGCGATAGCGAGTCTGACGAATATTAGCTGTATAAGTTTCTCTGTAAATATTACAAGAAAATGTATATTTAACTTTTATTTCGATGTAAATTACAGTTTGTACATAGCTTTTCATTTATGTATTTTGTAAGGTTATGTAAAAAGTAAGCGTTATTTTTAAATCATTGTGTATTTTTAAATGCTTTTTTTATTAGTTATTGTACAAATAAATCACCATAATGCTTGAAATAGAAAATAATGTTTTATTTTATTTCGATTTTATTTCACACGTAAGTCCCTTTGGAGAAAAGGGTATAGAAATGATTGGGTTATACTAAAATTAATATGAAAAATAATTAGGTGGCACAATTTTTTGTATCAAATACCCGTATGTGCGCCGCGCAAGCGCCGCGCATGCGCTCCGCGCACACGCCGGCGGCGGCGTCCCTCGCGCTCCGATCCCGCGCCCGACTCCCGAGGCCAGTCGCCAGTCTGAGTCGCGCGCGCCCGCTCCGCACGCAAGTAACGTTTCAATCGATTCCGCGGCTCTTGCTCGCTCCCGCCAAAAGTTTTGTTTTTTATGTATGTTAGAATATAGTTATAGTTCCAATAGTTGTACAAGTCACTGTGCGCTAATAAACTGTTTATGTACTCTAAGCGTAGTGTCTTTCACTGAGTACAAACCCACGCCACCACCATCATACATATTATTTTAGCCTACGTTAATCCGTGTAGTTAGTACACGTTTTATATAATATAAATGTCACATTAAAACTTAGTGATTATTTTGCCACTCAAGGGGGGCATTATTAACAAAGTGTTCCGCCAGATGTAAACGTATATGAGTAGGAGTATCGGGCGATCTCCTAGGTACACTGTGTAAAGGAAAAAAAGAAGTTAATTGCTGTTGGTCTTGTCGCCATGCACCTGGAACAAGCTCTCCTGGCTGTTCAGAGTCAAATGCATTCGTATGTGCGTAAATATTTGATAGTCTGCTTTTTCGTAAAAAATTGTGTAAATAAACAGTTGCCAATACAATTTTTGTAGCTTTTTCCGGTTCCAAAAGCATTGGTTTTCGTAGTACTCGAAACACCGAACTCAGTATCCCAAATGCATTCTCAACTACCCTCCTTGCTCTTGATAGACGATAATTGAATATTCTTTCAATAGATCCTCTTTCTGGATTACCCGAAAAGAGTTTCATGGTATATTCACTGAGGGCAAATGCTTTATCACACAGAATTATATACGGTACCTTCACATTGTAAGGAGTTTGTAGTATTTCAGGATTCGGTAAATTTAGGCTTTTGTTTTCAAGGTTCCGGTACAAGGAAGTGTTTTTAAAAACACCTCCATCTGATATGCGCCCTTGACATCCAACATTTACGTACATAAAATTGTAATCAGCGTCAACTAATGCTAACAATACAATGCTAGAATATTGTTTATAATTGTAAAATTCCGTTCCACTATTTAATGGTGCTTGAAGGCAAACATGTTTGCCGTCCATTGCGCCTATTGCATGAGGAAAGTTCCACTTTTCTTCAAATTCTTTTGCAACGGCCATCCATTGATTTTCAGTCTCGGGTAGCTGTAACAAATTATTTCATCTAAGTTAAAGTTTTTCTTATTTTATTTTTCAGATAACTACCAGCAACAACACACAGAATGTGCATGAATCTATATCAAATGATGAACAATTAGCCAGTGATTCTGCCTCAACCACGCAACAAGTACCTAGTGATTTGACTTCATCCACACAACAAGCACCTAGTAATTCTTCATCGTCCATACAACAAACACCCAGGAATTCTGCCTCATCCACACAACAACAGCACAACACATCATTCAGAAATAAAAGGCGCCGTAATAACGATGACACTGCCACATTAACAGAAGCAGTGGGATTACTCAAGCACAGTGTACAATATCTATCCAAGGAAGAAGACTGTTACACTTCTTTTGGGACCCACATTGCGTATGAATTGAAAAAATACGACTCGCGAACATTTACACTAGTAAAACATGCTATCAATAATGTTATATTTCAAGCTGATATGGGCCAATTACCTGGTCAGTATGGGTATTATACCGGTGCCTATTCAACGGATTTAACCAACTCTACCTCACGCCAAAGCAATTACAGCGACACGCCAATTCCAGCACAAACTGCACCTACATCAACAGCGGAAACTCCAAAGGAAGCGGAGGATAATCAAAATGAAATTTCTGAAATATTACATTACGTTCAAGAACAAGAAGAATAATTCAGAAAATTCTTAATTATAATTTAATAAAACTTCTTTAAGTACTTAAATTATAATTTTCTAAAATTTTAATTATCATAATAAATAAGCAGATAAACATAAACGTTTTTATTCATTAACTCACCTTCACATGATCCTTGAGAGCCTTGATAATTGCATCACATACTTCAATAATAATAGTAGATATGGACTGTTTAGATATGCGAAACAGATATTGTAAACTTGTATATGAGTCCCCGGTGGCCAAGAACCTTAACGTCACGGATAGCCTTTCTCTGGCTGTGATAGCTTCTCCAAAATTAGTATTCATTTTTTTTATTTCAGGTTCAACCTTTTCAAGAATTATTTCAAAATCTTGCAAACTCATTCTCACAAAATTTTTGTCCCCACTTTCTTCATAATTTATATCTTCCATTAGCCTATTTCCACACTGTAATCTTTCACGAAACAATTTTTTCATCCACCATCTAGGTTTCCGTTTGTTTCTCTTTTTTTTATTTAAAATGTGTTGAATAATGACTAACGCCGCAGCAGTGGTGGTGCACGCAACCGCTAAGTTTGTCGGAGTCATGGCGAATGACTGGGGCTCGCGGAGCGATGTCCGTTTCAACCGCGCGGCCACCTCATAGTATTTGATGAAACTTTGCCAGGAATTAGTGTTAATTTGTTACTTTACACACTTCTTTTCGTGAATTTGTTACAAAAAAAACTAAGACGCTATGACAAAAAATAGTTGGCCGCTAGAACCGCCACTTGCCGTAATCATCGCCCGTGATTACACAGAAACTATATAATGCAGATAGACGAATGATGGATCAAAAGAAAGGCCATAATTTGTTCAATTTGTTACAAAAATAAAAAACGTCAAAACGAAAATAAACAAAAAGTTATGCAATATTTAGTTTTCAGGTTATGAGTAGGTAGTTATGTCACCATAAATATCAAATTAATAGAGGCTAATGTGTATGGACAATTAGTTACTAATTTGTTACAGCGAATAAACAGAAAAAATATATTAGAAAGTAGGTTCAATAATTTGTTAGAGTCGATTTTAGTTAGCCGCTCGGACGGCAATATGCCTGAAATACAATGGCGTTTATCTCGTTATTAAAAGTAGGTTTAAGCTTAGTTAAAGTACTTAGCGACGGGTAACGTAACCTAGTTTGGATAAATACGGCGAATATAACTGCAGCATTCATATTTTAAAAGATATTTACAAAAAACAGTAGTATGAAACCGTATGAGAGTAGGGTGACCATGATCACATTAGTACAAAGGCATGTTTTTAATGTTGTACTCTGTTTGAACGAATATGCGGTACGTTTTGCGGCCATATTGATGTCTATTGTTCTTAATTCTTTGAAGTATTTACTGATAAGATTTTCGTTTCATTGACTTTCCGCAGGTGTTTTATGATGGGAAGGATTCCAGAAAAAGGATCTCTTTTGTTCCCAAACTATTGTTAAAAATATTTGTCGCACGGGGTTTAAAAAGCCATAATTTTTTGTTGTGAATATTGTCATTACTGTGCTGAATTTTGAAGTGTGTGCTCGTACGTATTTAATTCCAGTGATTTTCATACTACTAAGTTACTGAGACAATTAAAACTAAATTCAGAAGTGTCTAAAACTGCTTAGCTATGAGTTGTGCCCACTTATATATTGGATTTGTTAATGTAGAACTCACCACCAAAAAGTGTATTGCAGACTCAGAGGGATCGAAATCGACTGCGGTAAGTTTAATTTTTACAATTTTATGATGAGATCACGAAGAAGTCTTAAAAATATTCTTAGCTTAATAACTTACATTAATTTACCTGTATAATATAATTGTGGTAACCACACTCCTTTCGTTATTTAAAAAGTAATATTCGGCGCCAATTTCAAATCGGATAATATAGAACAGGATAAATCACGGCTTTTAAGTATTCTTTTTTTTAAACCAATGGCAGAGCTCTATTTAAAGGGCTCTTAAGTTCTGTCCAATCGCAAGCCTGCTTTTATATATGCGTTTCCCGCCAATTGTCTAGGTATAGTAAAAGAGTGACAATTCAGCCCACCCACGTTTCGTGTTTTCAAACAGTGAATACGTAAAATTTAAATTAACAAACTTATTAACTGCTATAGTGATTCCCTAGGGAAGAATTAACTGATAATTCACTTAACTGTGAACATTCTGTGTGAAAGTGCATCAACGTGCATCTTGAATCTTGAGACCTAGATCCAGGCAACCCCTAGTGACGAGCGTAATATCCAATGTAAGGATTTCTGTCTTAGGGACAGATTCTTAAGCGCTATAACTGGTCTCTACAATCCGGTGGCTGCTCCCAAATGAAAAAAATCTCCTTTTAAAATTTTTATTAATGTATTGTCGCTGTTAAATGACTATGGGGAATAAAAAAATATGATATCGTTAATATTTACAAACATCAAAGAAATCTTTTTAAAATAACTCGCTGCATCAGTAACGTCGACTTTTCTTAATTATAGTTCTTGCCCTTAGTATGTACTTACATAGCAGTAATTGGTAGTACCTATGTATATTTTGTGTGTGATGCAGTCAACGGATGTTTGACCTTTGTATTCATATTATCAATTGTTTTATTGCAGCAAAAATGGGTAAAGCTGGACGAAAACCTATTGTTGAGAAATCAAAACAGAGAGAAGTTTGTATGAAATATGCCGACAAACTACTGGATGTTAAATTGAGAGACCCTATATTTGATACAATTGCAAGTGATTTGGATAATCTTATGACACCGGCAGCCCTTTACATGTCACTGAAAAGGAATTTCAGGGAGTTTCTAAACACTGAATGTAAGCAGCAAACTGTATGTCTGTCCTCGTCATCTTTATCATCATCCTCAAGCAATAGCCCGAGAACCTCATCCAAAATATCACATTCTCATGTCGAGTCCAACCAGCATCATAGTGAAAACGACACAAAGAACTTCAAGTTTGAATTAGATATCTATGACTGGAAAAAACTGAAACATTAAATGTCTTGTATAAAAGAAATGACTTGAGAACATGTACTCCATTTAAAAAATATAAAATACTGCCTAAGTACAAATGGGTGGATATTTTAAGAGAAAAGATTTGGCTTATTTCTAGATTACCATGCACATGGAATTTCAAAAGTTACAAAGTGGAGTCTGAGCATCATATTTTAGTAAAAGGTCAATGCAGTCAATGTAGCGCTTTTACAAAAATAGCGTGTCAAAAAATAACAGATAATATTATTGAAGGACAATGCCAAATCACAGTCGGAGAAAAAAAATAAAAAACATGATCCGAGAAAAAAATATAGAATGAATGCATTGGTCAGACGAAAATTAGCTAAAAAGCTCAAACACGATTCAGCTTCTTTGGTTCATAAACAACTGGCAGCAAAAATGTCTAAACAAGGAATTACAGATACAGCACCAGTAATCCCAACACTCAATGCATTGCGAAAAATTAAGTACGAAGAACGAAAAAGAATGTGGTTACACAATAACGTTATTCTGAGCATTCTTACGATGGCTGTGACCAAACCAATTTTTTTACGTGATATACACTTTTTTCCTCGAATTCACATTTATTACTGGACTGATGAACAACAACAATACTGCCGTGAATATCAACATTGGATGCTACAGGTTCAATCTTTCAACCTCTTAAATTACCAAATGGTTATGAATTGAGTAAGAGACTTTTCTTATACGTAATAATATTAATAAATCAATTCGATGTGTGTGTACCTTTATGTCAGATGATAACCGATTCACATGACACTGCGTCTGTTTCTGCATGGTTATTACAGTGGTTGAAAAATGTTCGTTGTCATCCTGACGAAGTTATAACAGACGATTCTTCTGCGTTAGTAGCAGCAAATGTTAGAACATTCAGTGATTTTACATGTGTGAAAGACTATTTACTTCGTTGTTTTAGTATTTTGAATGGAAATAAAGAAGAACTACCAAAAACATTTATTAGATTAGATACCAGTCATTTTATAAAGACTCTGTATAATTTGAATTGCTTCGAAAATGTTGACACAAAAATTAAAATGTATTATATTCATTGTATCCGCTACATTAAAGAATGTCAAGACTTTGCACTTGTAAAGGAAATCATTACAAAAATGATAAAACTTTGCCTACATCAAAATGATTTTGAAAACGATGATTCAGGTTTGAAGGAGAGCAAGCAAAACCTTGACAATTTGTTAAACAGTCATAAGTATGCTGATTTTAAAAATGTGGATCAAAATGAAGAATTTGAATATGATCAAATTGTCATTGATGATGCCGGCGTTCGAGACATTGTCGCATGGTTCGATCTGTTGGTAGATAATGAAAAAAAAAGTAACCCTGCAAATTCCTATGTTGGTAAAAGTAGTTCATATTATTTACCACTTTTCATCCCTACTTTAAAAAGATTATTTATAAAACTTCCTTTGTGGAGCAACGTAATGTGCTCTTATTTCAAATCGGAAACCTTAAACGCATCGTCTTCATGTGTAGAAAGCTATTTTCGCACTTTAAAACAGTTAGTTTTTAAAACAAAAATAGCGAGACAACGAATTGACGAATATTTGCAGCATCATTACGATTATATCAAAGGAGAATTGCATTTAGCATTAAATCAATTAAAAAACTTAGGTTTGTAAAAGTAAAGTAGTGGCTTTACTAAAATCTAAATCACGCCGAACTAGGCGTGCCATGACTAAAAATATTTATAAAAAAGAAAAGGTAAATCCTAAAAAACAAATCCAACAAAAACAAAAAGAATTATATTTTTCCAGTGATTCTATATTTAGTGATAGACCATCCTATTTGGAGAACTGGCGAGGAGAATCGAATACACATAATCGCCTGAAAAAAGATGATGAAATAGTAATTATAAGAAACGGGAATTTAGCTTTGAAGGAAAGCTCGGGTTATTTCAATACATGTGCCTTCGATTCGGCATTTTATTTAATAGGTCAAGCCTGTATTAGAAGTCCTGCTTTCAAAAGCTTTTTGAGTGAATTAAAAGGAGATTGTGTTATTAATTACATTTTTATGCTTTTGAACGGCGCACATGATATAGAGCAAATTTACAATTGTAGATCAGAAATAACAAAAACTTTTTTCCAAAATAAAGACTGCAGTTGCAATGTGGCTTACATATTTGAAAAAATATTTATAAAATATTTTACAAGTGCTCAATACTTGAAAACCTGTACAAATTGTAATTACATACAATTGAAAAGAGACCATGTATTTATTTTAATTAACCTTGATATTTTAAAGTTATTTGGAATATCAAGTTTAGAAGAAGCAATTTGTTTCGATGAAAAAATTAACACAATGTGTCAGAAATGTGACACACAGTTGAAAGGAGAACTTAAGTTAGGCGAGATCATAACATTTGATTTAAACGGAGCTGCAGACTCAGTCTTACTCACTGAGCTGCCGATTACTATTAACATTAAAGGTGTGTCCAAACATAAAGCGGCATTCGAGCGCGGCTGCCGCGCGCGGCTTGCCGCGCTATGATTGGACGATTGCCGCGCGCGGCAGCCGCGAGCTACCTGCCGCGCGCGACGATCGCCGCGAACGGTGTTAGTGTTGGTTCGCCAGTGGTTGTGTGTGGACGGACGTATTTTATCAAATAAAATGGATAATGAAACAGCAATTCGTCTTATTGAAATTTATGGCTCCCATAGTCCATTATGGGACACTAGACGTAAAGAATATCACAATAATAATGTGAGAGAAGATCTATGGGATGAAATAGCAAAAACATTCGTACAACCAAAAGCAGCTTTAAAATTGAAAATGAAAAGTCTTTTGAGTTCTTATAGAAGGGAGAGAAACAGAGAAAAAACAAGTAATGTCACCGGTTGTGGTAAGTTTAATCTTATTACATTTTATAACAGTAGGTACTTATTAATAAATCTCTGGCTGTTTACATTTTCACTATACTAATTCTTAATTATCTCTAAACGCGTGGACCGAGTTACATGATTCAAACTGATAAAATGGTTTTAGACCTAGACCTTTTATTTGACACCATAATCGTTAAGATATCTCAACAAACAAAAAATCTAATTTTCAAGTTACCCTCGCGATTATCCAACATGTATGAAATGCGTAATTCAATTCTTTAATAAGACACAAAATCAGCTTATGTTTTAGTTGTTTTAATGTTCTTTTTTCTGTTGCAGGTAGAAACAAGGCCTATAAATCTAAATGGTTTGCTTATGAAGCATTTAGTTTTTTACATGACAGGAATAACCCTATTGATGCAGTGGTAAGTACCTATTTCTTTTATATTTTTATTAGACTATAGCTTTCCGCCAGCGGCTTCGCCCGCGTGGTCTGGTTGTTTTTTATAAATTATAACCTAATGTTACTCAGTGAAGATGTAGCTTTGTAATAGTAAAAAAAAAATCAAAATCGGTCCAGTAGTTTTTGAGTTAAATCGTAACAAACAAAAAAATCTTTCCTCTTTTTAATATTACTTTAGATGTAACGGCCATATTATACATACAGCCCGCATACTGCAAAATCTATGAGATCAAATAATGCTAAGGGGCTGTTTATTAATTTTGGCCATTTTTAACCTAAGGTTATGCAATTATTTAATATCTTTCTTGCCAATCAATTGATCCGTTTGTCATAAAATATCTTGACAAAAAAATACGAATATCAGAAGGAGTGGTAATAAATTGATTTGGAGTAAAGGTAGCTGTTTCAATCGTCGAATCATTTGTTTTTTTTAATAAAGAGTCTCTGCGAAGAAAGTTATGCAAGTGAACAGTAGCTAGAACTATGGTTTTGGTTGATTTTGGGCTTAAAATCATTGTACTTCTCAATACTCTAAATTTTGCCGACATGATTCCAAAAGCATTTTCTACTACTCGGCGTGCTCTTGTTAGTCTATAGTTGAAAATCCTTTCTTTTGACCCTTTTGGATGAATTCCTGCAAATGGTGTCATCAAATGTGTGCTTAATGCAAAAGCTTGATCTCCTAATATTACATATGGTATTTTAGTTATGTAGGGTATTTGTAAAATTTCTGGCGCTGGTACATTAAGTTGATTATTTTCTACCTTTCGATACAATTCGGAATGTTTATAAACTCCTCCATCTGAAATTCGACCTTGGCTTCCTATGTTAACATACATAAAATTGTAGTTTGCGTCTACTAATGCTAATAGCACGATACTAAAGAACTTTTTATAATTAAAATATTCAGTGCCGCTACGAAAAGGAGCTTGAATAGTTATGTGTTTTCCATCTAACGCCCCAATAGTGTGCGGAAAATTCCATTTTTCCTCGAAGTCTTTAGATACTGCTTTCCAATCTTGCTCTGACACTGGTAGCTGAAAAAAAAATTAATAACGTTTTATTTATTTTGTTTCAGGATTGTGGCTCACCCTCAGAGCCGGGTAATACAGAACAAGCTATTCCGGTACAAGGCATTTCAGAACAAGGCACTTCAGAACCAGGAACTTCGGAACCAGGAACTTCGGAACAAGGCACTCGAGACCAAGATACAAATACCAAGAAGCCAAGAAAAGAAATGCCCGCTAACAAGAGGACATATCAAGAGTCAGAGTATGATGCTTAAAATCAAATGATAGAAGAAGCATTAGAAGTAATGCGAAAACAAAATGACAGTAGTAATGATCCTTACGTTGCTTTTGGCATGCACATAGCAGCCGAACTAAGAAAATATGATGCCACTATGTTTACGAGAGTCAAACATTCAATAAATACTATACTATACGAAGCTGATATGGAGCTCCTCAATCAATCATCAACACAAGAATATAACGCTGAAAACAGACGAGGATATTTCACTTCACAGTTTACCGATCTTGACTCATCATCTTCTAGTAACATGGGTACTTTGTGAATTAGTTGAGAACAACTGTGATTGACGTATGATGATTGTGTTGTATTTAATTACTACTTAATTATGAAAATAAATAAATAAAAAATATAAATTATAAATCTGTAGTTTAAAATATTTCACCAAATAATAAAAATAATATAAGTAATAAAGTTCATAATAATTTACCTGTACCATGTCCTTAAGAGCTCTCACTATGGCATCGCACACTTCTGGAATTATTGTTGATATTGTTTGCTTTGATACGTGAAACGTGTATTGTAGGCTGGAATAGGAGTCTCCTGTAGCCAAATAACGTAACGTTATTGCAAGTCTCTCCTTCGACGTTATTGCCGTTCGCCAGTGAGTATCCATTTTTTTAATAAATGGTTCTACCAATGTATGTATGTGTTCGAATTCTTCCAAAGATAATCTTAAAAACTGTGGCGTTCGGTAGTTGATTTCGTAATAGATCCCTTCCAGATTCTTTGTCCTTTGTTGAAAGAGTGGTCGCATCCAACACTGCCTTTTTTTAATACACTTTCTTTTAGGGCGCTTTCAATTTATGCGTTTCGTGTCGGACCGCTGCGGTGCCGAAGCGGTGCGTTAGACGTACTGCGCACGGACGATCCTCTTTTTTCATACAAAACGCTCGGTGCGGCAACAGTGCGGCGCCGGTACCGCGAACGCTCGACAACAGGACGGCAACGTCGCAATCATCACGTGTTCATTTCCGTGTTTGAATAGTGCAGTGAATAGACGTTAGAGCTAATTGCATCAAATTTTCATTTACGTATTTGCTAAAAATGGATGATATAAACGTGGAAGATTTTATAAATGAAATTGAAATACATCCTGCTATATGGAACTCCAAAAGTGACAAACACAGCAATCGCACGGAAACAAAAAATGCTTGGGAAGGCGTCTGTGAGAAATTTGTGGAAGATTTTAAAAATAAAACTAGTGGTGAAAAAAATTCAGCAGGTATTTATTCAATCAAATTTTGTTATTTTGCCATGATAATTGTCCTTCGTTAACAAAGTATTCTGCAAATTTATCGCGAATTGATGTTGCTGACAAATTCTGTTCATTTTGAACTTCCTCATTTATTTGATTGGCTTGAATTAAGAGATTACTATTAGAAAGTTCTTCACCGTCACGTTGTAAGAAATTATGTAAAACACAGATAGCTTGAACAATATCTGTCACTAACGATATGTCTACATTTATTGGTCGATGTAATATTCGCCATTTATTAGTCATAATTCCGAACGTACACTCTATGTATCTTCGAGCACGTGACAAGCGGTAGTTAAAATTTTTTTGTTGGTTATTCAAAAAATTGCCACTATAGGGGCGTTGTATGAAATTACTGATGCCGAATGCTTCATCACCGACAAAAACAAACGGTAGTGGTGCACCATTTTCTGTTATTGCCGTAGGACTCGGTATATTTAGACCGTTTTCTTGCAATTTCTCGAAAAAATCACTGTTTCTAAATATTTGTGAATCAGAAGATTTTCCATATGAACCGACATCAATGAATATGAATTTGTAATTTGAATCACAAATGGCCAACAATACAATAGAAAAAAAGTTTTTATAGTTGTAATAAAGCGAACCGCTTTTAGGGGGCTTAATTATTCTTATATGTTTACCATCTATGGCGCCCAAACAATTAGGGAAGTTTGCATTGGTTGCAAAACCGTGTGCAATTCTTAACCAATCCTCTTTGTTCAGTTCAGGTAAACAAATTTCTCGTAGGTTTAGGTAAATCTGTTGACACGTATCTTTCACAATTCCAGAAATTGTTGAAATACCATGTTGATAAGAATGGTGCAATTCAGTCATACTGCAACCAGCGGCTAAGTATCTGTAACAATATTTTTTATTTTTATTTCAGCAATTGTTCTTCAAAAAAAAGACTTAATCGTCAACTGGCGAGCGCGAATCTCGCGAGCGCGCGCGAGTTGGCACTTTTCGATTTTACCTACTTTTTTTGTCGTCAACTCGCGCGTCTATGTAAAGTACAGTCAAATAAAAAGAGATTGAAAACAAAAACTATTAATAATTATTTATTGACCGCGTTAGCTGATTCTGTGAAGTACTTAGATTAGACTTAGATTACGATTTAGAGGGCCGAAATGAGAAGGCCTGGGGAACGCATCCAATGACACATACTATCTCGTCTAACGCGCATGCGCACAACAGTATAGCTGTCATAGCGCTATCTCTTTCTAATTAATTTTGCAAACTGAGTGCCTACTCCTTATGCACATAGTTACAAACGATGTACCTGTCACGTCTAACATGGCGGAAGTGATGTGTGTGTGTGACAGGGACGGGTACATCGTTTAGCCGTTCGAAGTTCATCAGGAGTAAGCACCCTAGTTATTATTTTAGTGACGTCAGTGTTACATAAGCTAAGCTGACGTTTACAGTGCACTTACGGAGTAAACATACTTACAGAGTATAAATGTTTTTATTAAGTCTATAAGAATGCCATTTGGTGTGAAAATGTGGAAGTTTTTAGTGATTTTGATGTACTGTGGGGGTAAGTTTATAACAATTAAACTTTTCGGGTAATACTCTCAAAGTGTTCTGTTACTTTTATCAGGCATCTTGATTAGTTAAACCTTAGATTAACTCGTTGTTCTTACTATTTTACTTTTTTGAATTAACATATGGCTTTACTTAATTGTTTTGTTCACTTTAACTTGATTGTCGTTTACTTTCTTATAGTGCGATTGCACTTTAAAATAAATACCACGTGGCAATTTTACACAGTATTCCATAGTAAAAAATATACGTTGATTTTCCATTTTTTATATAGATAATTTATATTTTTTTGTGATTTAGCTTTTTAGAAAATGTTTGTCATTAAAAACAATATTTTTAGGAAGTGGACCACAGGCAGGTTCGTCCAGAAATGTAACTGGACACGACATCATTACATCTCAGCGAGGAAGTTCGATACTACTTCGTGCAGGACACAAATATAATAAAGACCGAGAAAATAAAGATGGTTCCTGTATCTGGAGGTGTTCGAAGAGGACTGTTTGCAAGGCAAGATTAATTATTGATAGCAATAACTGCATCAAACGAGATGACAAGCACGGCTGTGAGCCTGATTTTGTATCAAATGAACTGGAGCTTAACTTCGACAAGTGCATGGAAAAAGTAAAAAGTGACTGTACTATACCCATACCAAATGCATTTCGACATACGGTCTCAACCCTTAAAGATAAAGGAATTGACCTCATAAAAAAAATACCTACATATAAAAATATTAAAAACAAATTTTACCGAAAACGGAATAAGTCATTGGGGGTAAGAAAGGTATGTTTTAAGTCGATTAAGAATGTTACTGTGCCCGAAATATTTGCAAACTTTTTACTAGCCGACTACCAAACAATCAATAGAATTTTAATATTCGCTAGTGAAAATTGTAAAACAATTTTAGCAAATCCAAATTTGACCATTTTATGCGATGGTACTTTTAAATTTTGTTTAAAACCTTTCCAGCAGTTGTACACTTTACATGTTGATTTAGGAAGTAGTAAAACTCATAATAATATTATACCCGTTATTTATGCGTTGTTGGGTAACAAAACAAGAGCAACTTACAAAATTTTGTTTCGCCTTATCAAGAGCCAAATTCCTCAGTTTAATCCCAAAACCATTCTACTAGACTTCGAGAAGGCTGCAATGTTAGCAGTCAAAGACATATTCCCTGAAACAAGCGTTAGAGGGTGTTTCTTTCATTTTTCGCGAAGTTTGTGGCGGAAAGCTGACGAAATAGGCATAACAAAATCTGTACTATTAAGAAAACATATAAAGAGGTGCGTTGTTTTGGCACATTTGCCCAAAGAAGCTGTTGAGAATGGTTGGTTGTATATTATGTCTCAATGTCCGAATGATAAAAATATTGTAAAATTTAATGATTATTTTGTAAGAACTTGGTTGAATGAGACTTCCATTTTCGCAGACAAATGGTCTTGTAATTTTAGCCAACACCGCACTACGAACATGGTTGAGAGCTGGCATTCTACGGTAAATAAAAAAATTAATAGCAAACCCAAAAGTATTGCACATTTTTTGACCATCTTAAAAGAAGAAGATAATTATTATCAGACTTTATACTTAAAGAAGTCTAATATAACTACAAAATGTAAAGAAACTTGTGCTATTGACGAGCACATTACCAACACTGTTAACGAATTTATCCATGGGGTTATAAATATTGACTTATGTATCGAACTTTTGATCTTGTGATTTTTGATTTAATTTAGCATAGTCTGTTTATTTTAACGTTTGCTATAAAAATCATTTATAACAAACCATGATCTGTGATTGTATAGTCTGTGATTAGTTTTGTTAGTAGGTCGTCAGTAATAACTTAGCCAATTGATGAATCTACTTATTGATAGTGTTTAGCGTTTTTTGTAAAAATCATTTACAACCATATGTGATCTGTGATTTTATAGTTTCTAAGACTCTTTCTATGGTTCCTAAGATTGATTTTATTAGGGAGCAATAAGTCAGTTTGTTGTCAATTACTATGTTTAGCTTTACTATTTTATACTTACCAATATTCAGCATACGAGTATGTGAGGGGAGTGTTTTCGTTGTTTCTATTTTATTTACTTAGTTTTTTACAATTTACATACTAGATAATAAGATAATAAGCCAAATTCTCAAATCAATGTGATATTGTTGATAATTAGTAAGGGAAATACTACTAATAATTTATATTTTGTCCTGTTGATTTATAATAAACTGATTTCAAAACGATGTATATTTTGTTTTATTTTAAAAATCAAATTTCATAAAGTTTCTTATACATTTATAGTAGGTAAGTACCTAACTAAATTAAATTTGTTATAACGTTTTTGTAGCTGACTATACATTAAAACATCAAATTATATAGACGCGCGAGTTGACGACAAAAAAAGTAGGCAAAATCGAAAAGTGCCAACTCGCGCGCGCTCGCGAGATTCGCGCTCGCCAGTTGACGATTAAGTAAAAAAAAATGGAGACACATAAGAGATGCATTTGCAAGAGAGTTGAAAAAACAGCGACAGTCAAAAAGTGGATCTGCAGCAAACAGACATCGACCCTATGTTTATTTTGATCGGCTGCAATTTTTGTCGCAACTATATGAAACAAAACCTGATTCAAATGAAAAAAATAAACAGTCTGGTGACGGTCCTACTGCGTCGACATCGAAAACTACAACTAAAAGTTCATCTGCTAACGATACAAATGAAACTAACAGGCTTTTAAAAATACTCGCAGAAAGACTACAAAACAAAATAGATGCAAGAGAAGATGTTTCCGAAGATGGGGACAGATATTTTTTATTGTCTTTGTTAAACGATTTTAAAAGAATCCCAGAAAGTCGTAAAATGGATGCCAAATATGACATTATTGGAATTATCCGAAAATACGCGATGCCACAATCGTATACTCGAGATTATTATAACTTAGGTTCGGAATTGTATGAACAACCCGGCTATTTTACGAATCAATCTTCAGGATCTCAGACACTGACAAATGCTCAGCTTCAGTCCACATCAGATGAACTTGCAGCAACCTCATCCGTATCTAATTTAAGTGGAGATTCTGATGCTTCATATATAGTGACCTTTTTATAGATGATATTTCTAAATAATAATTTTTGTTTTGATTTTTCTTTCCGCGGTTTGTCAGGGATTTCTATTTGAAAGTTGTTTGTATTTAATGATTGATTAAGTACAGTTCAATTCACGAGTTATGGCGGGTGTGAAGTTAGCCGCTAGCAACTTTAGCGCTTATATACTCGTAAAAAAGTTTAAAAAAATAAATGCCATTAGCTGTTGTTATTGCTGTTATCAACGGTTATTTGCATTTATTTTTTTTAAACCATTTCTTTTTTTTACGAGTATACAAGCGCTAAAGTTGCTAGCGGCTAACTTCACACCCGCCATAATTCGTGACTTGAACTGTAATTCTGTACTAATTATATATTGATCGTACTGATTCTTCTTATCATTATCTTATAATGATGAGATACTAAAAGATTTTATGAAAAAAATTAATAACCATAAAAATAATTGTAGTAATAAATAATAACTCAATATCAAAATACAAATTGTTTACTTTACTTACCTCAATGTTATTACCAGTCTTTCTTCAGCTGATATAGTATGCTTAAAAACAGATTCTTGCCGCTGAATTCTAGTTTTAAGTAATTGAAGTAGTTCGTAGAAACATTCCCTAGACATTCTTAGATAATTAAAAAATTTGCTTGGATCTTGTTTTAACCTAGGGTAAAGATTATGGAAATCACCAGAATAACATGTTAAAGAAAACATCGGTGCTGCTCTTTTACGGGGGCGTCGTTTTTGCTTCTCTTTGATGATCAACTCGGCACTAACAGTAATGTTTCTTCGTCAGAGTCCATGGCTTGACTGATGTCACATCACTGGGATAAAAACGCACGGCTGTAAATTACGCTTTCAATTTAGACGTTCGGTGTCGGACTGCAACCGTACCGCAGCGGCCCGACAGCGAGATATAACCAGCGGCACGTTAAGCGCGGCAGCGGTCCGACACGAAACGCATAAATTGAAAGCGCCCTTAGTGTTGGTTCGCCAGTGGTTGTGTGTGGACGGACGTATTTTATCAAATAAAATGGATAATGAAACAGCAATTCGTTTTATTGAAATTTATGGCTCCCATAGTCCATTATGGGACACTAGACGTAAAGAATATCACAATAATAATGTGAGAGAAGATCTATGGGATGAAATAGCAAAAACATTCGTACAACCAAAAGCAGCTTTAAAATTGAAAATGAAAAGTCTTTTGAGTTCTTATAGAAGGGAGAGAAACAGAGAAAAAACAAGTAATGTCACCGGTTGTGGTAAGTTTAATCTTATTACATTTTATAACAGTAGGTACTTATTAATAAATCTCTGGCTGTTTACATTTTCACTATACTAATTCTTAATTATCTCTAAACGCGTGGACCGAGTTACATGATTCAAACTGATAAAATGGTTTTAGACCTAGACCTTTTATTTGACACCATAATCGTTAAGATATCTCAACAAACAAAAAATCTAATTTTCAAGTTACCCTCGCGATTATCCAACATGTATGAAATGCGTAATTCAATTCTTTAATAAGACACAAAATCAGCTTATGTTTTAGTTGTTATAATGTTCTTTTTTCTGTTGCAGGTAGAAACAAGGCCTATAAATCTAAATGGTTTGCTTATGAAGCATTTAGTTTTTTACATGACAGGAATAACCCTATTGATGCAGTGGTAAGTACCTATTTCTTTTATATTTTTATTAGACTATAGCTTTCCGCCAGCGGCTTCGCCCGCGTGGTCTGGTTGTTTTTTATAAATTATAACCTAATGTTACTCAGTGAAGATGTAGCTTTGTAATAGTAAAAAAAAAATCAAAATCGGTCCAGTAGTTTTTGAGTTAAATCGTAACAAACAAAAAAATCTTTCCTCTTTTTAATATTACTTTAGATGTAACGGCCATATTATACATACGGGTTAGTAGTCGATTCGCACGGAAGTATTTAAATTGCGTGCGAATCGACCCCTTCAAGAATTAGTAGTATGCGATTCGCACACTTAACAAAATGTGCGAATAAAAAATCTAAGTACAGTCATGTACAATATTCTAGAATATTAATATAAAAATTCAATAATTCTCTATTCGCATCGCAGTCAGGCACAAAATACTAGTTAAGAGGTAAGATGAAAAGTTTTGTCAGTATTTAATATGAAAACTTATAATATGAACACCATAAATGAGAGATTTAATAAATTGCCGGTGTATTTTTATACAAATAATACTAACTGTTAAAGATAACAAAGAAACTAATAACAAGAAACGCCCTTAAGTACTCACAATAGCAGATCCCAAAAATAATGAAGAAATATTTTTTATTAGCTCCAGGGGATTAATTTTTATTGCGGCTTGCCGAGTAGCCCTTTGTTTTGTATTTTACTTACCACAAATATTGCCGGTACATGGCGCTTGAGCACTTGCACAAAGAAGTAGTTAAGCAATAAATCAGTAGTGGTAGGATTTGCCAAAAATATATTTTATCTTTCTGCGTATTTTAATCCTTTTAGAGTAGATAATAAATAAACCCAAGTCATAACAATAGTACCTATATTTAATCCTACCCCGTAAAAAGCACCGGCATTTGCCTTATACCGAATCTACAGATAACCATAATACTTACGTACAGATGCCCCATCCCATACAAAGAAACGGGACCATCGTTTATTAATCAGGTATAATATAAACAGGGTATTCGCAATTATTTATTATTTAAATGTTCTATAGTTCAAATGTGTTACGATAACTTTGATACAGTGTATAAGATCTAGACGCCTTCATAAGCTGGAGCACAATAGAAAATCAGTTCTGACTCTGAGCCAACCGGGCAACCCTACCTCACTAAGTTGTTGTAGTTGTAAGGTTACGGTTGTACCTATGAACCATTCATTTCATGAGATTGTTTCCGTCGATTTCTTCCCTGTTTTGGTGACAGCGCCATCTATTGGTAGAACCTAGAGCCACAGATTTTGAGAGATCATAGAAATTGGAATTATGGACCCATTATTAGATTTTTCGTACAAGAGAGACTTTTTTAACAATTACATACAATATCCATATCATTTCTTTTACAATTGATATACGCACTATAAAATACAATCGATACAAGTAACGCCATCTATTAGAATTAATTAGAACAAAATATCGATTGTTCGCGTTGGGACCCCGTGCCGAAACTAAGATTATTATTCTGTTTTCGCATTTCACACTGTTCTGAAGTGCGGTCTGTGCTGTACCTACTGCATATTTTTACAGTTACAGTTTAGTGATTTGTTCAGTGATAGTGGATAGCACCATATCCACCGACGACATTGCACATGAGCTTCGCGATATCTTAGGAGATTCCGATGCGTAAGTAATTTAATTTACTATCTACTTATTAATTATGTATTAGTTATTTAGCACACTTAAGTTAGACTTATTTAGGGTATTTTATTAGGTTTTCTATTTCAAAATGTATTCCAGCTATAAAATTTACAACGTTTAGCTGGTTCAGCTAACAGAATGAACAAATAGATTCAATGTCTTTAAATACCTTTATGTATAGGGATGAAGAGGTTTATAATACTTCATCTTCTTCTTATAAATAGCATTACTATATGAAAAATTATTACTCACAATTCTGTTATTTTAAGAAACATAGCCTACTAAATAAAACTAAAAACAATATTATTTTTATCAGAAGTTTTAGTGAAGACATTTATTTCTTCCAGATGACTTTGGCATCAACATCATTTGATTTTGAAAAAATATAATGGAAGGGCCATCAACGAGTCAAGGTGGAAAAGGCCAATTCGAATTTATTCAATCAGAGAGGGGCCAAGTAATCTTACTGAGGCACGGTTATAAGCATAACCAACATCGGAAAAATAAAAATGGCATTACAGTGTGGCGATGCGTTAATAGAAAACAATGTAAAGCATTTTTAACAACAAATAGTCAACATGAGATTGTCATAGAAGATCATCATTTATGTAAACCTAATCATATAGATAATGAGGTCAAGCGTCATATAGACACATGCATTAAACGTGCACAGAATGAAACTACGAGCATGCCTCAGATTTATTCTGATGCGGTAATAAAACTTAAAGATGCTGGATACGATTTAGTCCAGAATATTCCTGACTACAAAAATTTGAAAAGAAGGCTATATCTACATAGAAACAAGGCACTGAAAGTTAGTAAAATAGTAGTTCGTAAAGCTAAAGATATGACTATCCCTCCGTGTTTCGAAGAATTGGTCTTTGCAGATTATAAATGTAAGCAAACCAGACTTATACTCTTCGCAAACAAGGAAGTTTTGCCATTTTTAAATAATGCTGAGACCGTTTTTTGTGATGGGACTTTCAAGAGCTGTGTACCACCATTTTTACAGCTGTATACTTTACACATCGATGTTGGCAGTACTTCAACACACACTAACATTTTACCCGCCATTTATGCATTACTTCCTAATAAAAAAGAAAAAACATATGAACTATTTTTTAGGCTCATAAAAAGTCGTATACCTCAATTTGCCCCTACTGTAATTACCATGGATTTTGAGAAAAGTGCAATGTTAGCAATTCAAACAGTATTTGGTCCTCACACCAGGATACAGGGCTGCTTATTTCACTTTAAAAAATGTATTTATAGAAAATTAAAACAGTTAGGGATGAATAAATTCTTGATTTATAAAATACACGCATTACGATGTATAGCTCTCGCATATCTTCCTCAAGAATACCGATCAGATGGTTGGCTGTACATTGAAGCAGAAAATGAAAATGAACCAAAATTAACACAATTCAACAATTATTTTGTTAATACATGGCTAAAAGAGAGTGCCTACTATTCCGACAAGTGGACATTTTTTGATGTCATTCACAAAACTAATAATGCAATAGAAGCTTGGAACGCCCGATTTAATAAAATGGTAAAACCTAAACCGAATATTGTGATGCTCTTGAAGGTTCTGCAAAAAGATTCTCAACATTATTTAACAATGTTTCATAGAAACCATTACATCTCAGTAAAGTCATGTGAACGAATAAGACTGCAGAAAAGAATTGAAGACATTGTTAATCAATTCCTTCATGGTCACATAGATCTCCAACTTTGTATAGAAAAATTAAGCCATTAGGTCATGACTAAAAAAAAGACTGAAACTGATTATTCTTTATAAGAACTTTAAAAAAAAACAGTTTTAAAATGCTACATAAATAAATAATAATGTTACATTTTTAAGAACTTTGTACCTATTAATACAACAGATGACTCTGTTTAACTGTGATTTTGTGATTGTTTTAACTTTCAGTGATGCTAATGTTCCTATCATCGTAAAATTTTTGTGTTAAGAAATACTTATAATATTGTTGATTAGTTAAGTGTTACATTTTTAAGAACTTTGTACCTATTAATACAACAGATGACTCTGTTTAACTGTCTTTTTTTTTGTGATTGTTTTAACTTTCAGTGATGATAATGCTCCTATCATCGTAAAATTTTTGTGTTAAGAAATATTTATATTATTATTGATTAGTTGATTGTTATTTTTTACCTATTAGAGCAAAATATTGTTGTTATAGTAACTGTGATTTTGTGACTGTTATTTTATTACATTTACTATAATACTCCAAAATTGTACTAGTTAATACTAAAAAAATATGAATGCAAAAAAAAGCTAACAACATGGCTACACAATTTAAATTATGATGACACAGAGTTACTTTTGCAACGTGTGACTTAATAATAAATAATATAGACTCATGATATTCGCTTAGCTATTCACAAATATATTATGCGCTCAAAATCTCTCTCTCACACTTTCCCAAACACACATTCACTCACACACACACTCACTCACTCACTCACGCACACTCACAAAGACACACGCAGGTGCGCACACACGCTTATACAATTTATCGTTCCTTGTTTAATTTTGTTTTTCTTTTTTTGTTATTTGCCTATTTATTTTGTATCACTATAATGTAAGGGAAGAGCGGAGCCTTCAACTACAGGCATTTCTAAGCCTAAATGGAGACTCCTTGACATGCAATGTAACCCAAATTGATACGTAATAATAATAATAAACTTAAACTTAATAGAGAAAAAATATTTTGTTTTTGTTTATTTAATTGCCACATTTAAAACCATACCTTAGCTAATTAAAACGATTTTTATATTGTTATTACGAATATTTAAAAAGATTTATATATTTATAGTTTCGTTATATTTTTCGTTGTTTTTAAAATTAGCTTTTAGACCATTATAACGTTAATTATTTAATTTTGACTTACCTTTTTTAAACAACATTATTTTTAACAAGACTCAGGAGTTCATAAAAAGTTGATTTCGGTAAAAACTCTAATAAGTAGTAATTTGTGATGATTTAAGGTAAATGCAAGTGTACGGAAAAAGAGTACTTACTTGTAAAAATGCAAAACCAAATATTTGATTATAAATCGTACCTACTAACTGTGATTTTATTTGTAATCTTGGTTATGATTATGGTTTTAAGTTATTTAAACTGTGAATGATGTAAAATCACTTTCTGATAGATACAAAGTAAAATATAAAAACTTGATTTCCTTAAAAATCGTTTTATTTGTGTCCTGTATTAAAAGAAAGCATTTTGTACGTGATAGTACTTTTTTCTTGAAACTTTTCGATAAAGTATAGGTGTGTGCGAATCGCATACTACTAATTCTTGAAGGGGTCGATTCGCACGCAATTTAAATACTTCCGTGCGAATCGCCTACTAAAAAAATATTTTTATTGAAAGGGGACGATTCGCACGATCGTGCGAATAATTTTCGTGCGAATCGACTACTAAGGCCGGGACTCCACCAAAGCGGAGACGAGACGAGCGGAGAGATGTTTTTTAAACAACCAATAGAATTGAGTTATTGACACGTCTCCTCTCCGCTCAGCTTCAGTGGAGATCGCTGTGCGGAGATGTGTAATATTTGTATGTCGCGATGGAAGCGGAGATGTGAGCTGTGCGCGGACGACGCGCAGTGGAGACGAGAGATGTGAGCGGCGTGCAGTGAGCGATGTCACCCTCCCCCCTCTCGCCCGCTAGCAACCCGCAGAACCCCGCGCGCGCGCCGGCCGGCCGGCCATCTTGCTAGTACCGTGCACGCGAGCACACGCTTTTATCGTGAATAATTCGTGCAGTTTGTATTTTTCAACGTAAACAATTAGTTAATTTAAATAAAACGTAATGGATGAACAATTTATTGAATCAGTAAAAAAATATCCATGTCTATGGAACACATCAATAGATACCTATAAACTTACTGACGTCAAAGATGCAGCTTGGGAGAACGTTTTGAAAGAAACTCAATTATCTGACGGTAAGTGCAATTTATTATACTAAGTATTTCGTTCAAGTAATATTGTAATACGAGTGTCTTGCCATGGAACGGCGCCCTCGTTGTTGAAATAACTACAGAATTTTTCTCGAACTTGATAGGCATCCATATTGTCATTCGATAATAGATTTTCCACGTTTGTGTCGTTAAACATAGTCGTGGCCAAACCCGTTTCATTATTATCTAGATAGCCAGGCATCTTGTCAATTAAAAAGTTGTGTAGAACACACGTTGCTTTTATCACTTTTTCCACTGTTTCTATTTTACATTCAAATTCTTTACGGTATACGTACCATTTCCGTGATAATACACCAAATGTAGCTTCCACAATACGACGAGCTCTTGAAAGTCTATAATTGTATGTTCGTTTTTCGTTATTTAAATTATCGCGTGGATATGGTCTCATTAAGTTAGGCATCAAAGGGAATGCTTCGTCTCCAATAAAAACAAACGGTACAGGTTCTCCATTTTGGTACAAGGGTTGTGGCTGTGGTAATGTCAACATTTAATATTTATAATGATTTCAATTATTTTTATTTCAGTAAAAACGGATAAATCTAAGTGGAAAAAGTTGAGAGACAGCCACCGGGACGCATTAAAAAGGAAGAATGCCACTAGAAGTGGACAGAGTGGTAAACAAATTCGTGAATGGAAATATGAGAAGGTAATGGAATTTTTGATACCATATATGACGAATAGAAACAGGACTACAAATTATACCTCACAAACAAATATAAATGAACAGGAAACAAATTCATTGGAAAGTAATGTAACCGATGAGTTTTTTGAAACATCAAGCAATCATACAAGAAGCACTCCAGAAGATCGTCCATCTGTACAACATTCGCCGTCACCGACATCAAGCGTCTCAGCCTCGACATGCAGAAATGCAACAAGAAAATCGGATGAAATAAGGTAATTTACTTATACAGCACCATGCAAACCGTGAAAGAATACGCCAAGAAAAACTAGAAATACAATCATTGATAGAGAAAAATAATACCCTTGACGAAATGGACACTTTTTTTCTGTCGATATCAAAAAGTGTAAAAAAACTTTCTCAATATATGCAGCTTCAGGCTAAACGTAAAATTTTCAATGTTCTTTTAGAATTGGAAGAACTTGAGCTACAAAACACATGGTATAACACAAATGAAAATAATTGGTATTCCCCCGGTTGCACTTCAGCACCGGGTCCAAGTTCGACACCGGGTCCTAGCTCAACACAGGCACCGGTTCTTACATCAACACAGGCCGGTGGTCCTAACTCAACACAGGCACCGGTTCCTAGCTCAACACAAACACCGGGTCCAAGTTCGACACAGGCACCTGTTCCAAGCTTGGAAGATACGCACATGACCGATGAACAGATAGAAGAAGCATTCAGAAACGAAGAAGACACATATGATAATTTGTAACTATATGGAAAAGAAAGCAATATGTCTCATGTGATTTACTGTTATAATTTTTTTGTACGTTATGTTTCTAATATAACCTTACGTTTTTTTTGCTACTCCCAGAACGGCAGTTGATTTTTTTGTTTTCTTTATGAATAAATAAGATAATATAAAAATATATTTGGTTTTTACATAATATGCATCACTCCAGTCTCCCGGAGGGGTAGAAAGAGACAACGGATCTCGATTTCTCGTAATCCTTACATACCTCAGTTTACATAATATTTTTCATGTATTCTCGTACTTCTTGATTCTCGTTTTGAGTACTTCTCACTTAGCCCTTTTACACAAAAAAAAACAAACACTCAAAAAAGACTGATCACATTCAAACGCAGATAACACACATAAACACAAACACACATTAACAAAAAAATAATTAGGTAGGTACTTACTTCAAACATACTGCTAGCCGCTCTTGGGTGCAGATAGATCTCCTGTAGTTAGTATCTTGCTTAAATATATGCGGTTTAATTAAGTTATGTAGTTCATAGAATATATTCCTCGGTAGTCTGTAGGACTTGGTAAAACTTTCATCATCTAACTCATTAAACAGAGTAAAAAATTCTCCATGACTGGTATGGTAATACAAGTGACTTCTTTTCCAAAACCGATGTTTTCTTTTGTTTAGGTAGTATAAAGCTATCAATTCTGCTTCTTCAGACTGTAGTTCTTCTTCAAGTAAAAGAAGATACTTTTTTTGTAATAATAGCGACATCGTCTACCTTTCGTGTCAGAATGCGTACTGAGCACTCAACGCCTCGCACCCGAGCTGAAAAACATCTCTTCTCGCACAGCACACAGCACACCGCACACATCTCCGCTTTGGTGGAGTCCCGCGAGCTGAAAAACATCTCTTCTCGCACAGCACACAGCACACCGCACACATCTCCGCTTTGGTGGAGTCCCGGCCTAATGGAAGTGTAAAGAGGGACGTGCTATTGTCTGTACCGTATTACTTTTTTGTTTACCGTTTTTGTTTGTCTTTTACAGCTAAAATGATTATTCAACGGTGGACTCATATAAGAGATAATTATAATCGATCGTATAAAAAGATAAAAGATCAGAAAAGCTCAGGAAGTGGCGCCAAAACAGCAAAGCTTTATGTATATAGTAAACAGTTATCTTTTCTGCAGAAAGTAATAGAACCTAAAAAGACAGTAAATAATGCTACTACCGAAAATAACAACACGGAATCCAATAATAACACAGAATCCGAAAACCAGAAAAAAAATTCTGAGTGGGGAAATGAAACATTGGAAACAAACTCTATAGAGACACATGACACAATGGCGGCAAAGAGCCCAATACCTAATCGTGTACCTAAAAGATCTCCAAAGAATATGATTAATCCTGTAGATGCGAAGATGATGAAATTTATGGATTCTTATTCGAATAACGAACCTAAAACAATGAATCGGCATCTTTCATTTTTTAATGGGATATTACCATCATTAGATAAGTATGACGATGATGAAGTCCTTGAATTCCAAATGGGTGTGTTACAGTTAATGAAAAAAATTAAAAACAGTCGCCAAATTCGTGAATCGTCGTCTTTCAATCTGTCATCAGTTCACAGAGGATATTTTACACAACAATACCAAAATAGTAATATACAAGAAGCTACAAATTCTATTAGTACAAACATGACTACAACGACTTCTCTTCAAAGTCCAGCCTCTGTAGAATTAACTACAGCAGCTTCTCTTCAAGGTCCGTCTTCTGTCGAATCCTGCTATTCTAACTACACGGATATTGATTACAATGTCTTTTAATACGAAACACGAATATACCATAGTAAAATTGGTAAATTTTTTATATTTTTTTAATTATAATAATTAACATTAATAAAAGTTAAATAATCACAACCTGTGTATTTTTATTTGTGTACTTACCTTAAACAGATGGCTAATTTCATTTTAGTACTAATGCATTTCCGCATATTCGTATTTGATTTTGGTAGGCTTGAATTTTCCAGTCGAGTTAATAACTTTTCAAAACTTTCAACAGACATTCGAAAGTAATTAAATAACTTTTTTTCATCGTTTCTAAGATTTTCGAATAATTTTTCAAATGTGATCGTTCGCACAGATTCTTGATTAATAGGATGTACCCAAAACCTTCTGTTTTGTCGGCGGCGAGACCGTTGGCGCCTACGATACCAATATAAAAGTACAACCACGCGTGGATCCATCAGTGACGTCTACTCGCTGTGACAACTGTGTGAAGACTGCGTTTATTCGTCTTTTACACGAATGATAATTTACCGTGTGAAGACCCGGATGATTGTACGTTAAAAAAACGAATACGAAAAAAACGTGCAGTACAATGCCGTGTGAACGAAGCCTTAGGCCTTCGCCACACTAGACCGAAATTCCGTCGCCGAACTTCCGCGGCGGAACGCCAATACATGTTATTGCATATAAAATACAAATAACGGGCACACTACGCCGAAGATCGGTCGTTCCGTCGCGGACAATCCCGCGCTCGGCGCGGACCGTCACTCGCTCGCGTCTGCTCGGTCGTCCGCGCACCGATCTTCCGTCAGCGTAAGATCGGCAATGCATTTTATGCATCGCGCCACATTCAGCGGATAACTCGCAGTGACGACGCACGCACAGGATGTTTGACACTGAACGATTTATTATCGAAGTGCAAAATAGAGTTTGCCTTTGGGACTCTAGGGAAAAGCCGGATAGAACTGCAAAGAAACGAGCATGGGAAGAGATAGCGAAAATATTGTACGACAATTGGGATAGTGAAATAGAAACAAAACAGCGAGAACTTGGTGAGTTTATCACTTTATTAATTTTCTATACCTAGGTATATCTAATTATAAGTACTCGTATGCATGTAGGTACTAATTGAAACTATCATTCATATAAACCTACATAACAACGATTATATCAGTCACCTTACCTAAATGAAGTTGTGTTGCCACTCTAGTTTACCTTCTTCCATAAAATATTTTTTAAATTAATCTCTCGTATTTATGGCATTAGAGGGTCTAGATGTATTACAGTTTGGTAATGTAGGTAGATCAGAAGTTAACAATTCGTCGTTGCAGTTCAAACCGTCTCGTCTCCGTACAAAGTTATGAAGAACACAATATGTTGTTTTTACTATCTCTGTAGCAAAATCCGGGTTAACAAGTATGGCCGTATGAAGAACTCTCCACTTGTTGCTCAATATGCCGAAAGTACATTCCACATAACGCCTTGCACGAGATAGGCGGTAGTTAAACGTACGTTTTTCTATGTCTAATGTTTTATTGGGGTAGGGTCGCATAACATGTTTATGTAAAGCGAAAGCCTCGTCAGCTACCAGTACATATGGTAGTGCTGGGCCGGTAGTACCGGGGAGTATTTTATCCTCGGGTAGGTCTAACATGTCATGGTAAAGTTTCTGTCCGAAATTTGAACTTCTAAATACATTACTATCAGCTTCTTTTCCAAAAGATCCAACATCGATAATAATGAAGCAATAATTAGAATCTGCGGCTGCCATAAGAACAATTGAAAAAAACTTTTTATAGTTAAAAAAGTTAGATCCGCTGTAGTCAGGATTAATTATTCTTATATGTTTACCATCCACAGCTCCTAAACAGTTTGGAAAATTTGCGTATTTATAGAATTCTTCTGCCACTTTTAAAAACGATTCCTTATTTGGCTCGGGCATTTCAAGTGGTTGCAGTACTTTCCAAATTACTTCACAAGTTTCTTTTATTATTTCTGCAACAGTCGATCGTCCTATCAAAAAATCGTGAGATAAACTTACAAAATGCATTCCGGTAGACAAATACCTGAAACAAAAACAACGTTCAGCATCATCACGTTTTCCCGCCAGTGGCTCCCCCAATCTAAAATAATTAATTAAACATTTATAAACGAACTTATGAAAAATCTGCTTCGGTCAATCCCTCACGACTACATTTAACAATGTTTCGCATCGATTCACATAATTTACTAGTGATGCCAACTCTCACCTTCGGCGTATAAACAGAAAAGTGGCACCTTTGCCTTCAAAATTCGAAGTTAAGAGTTCGCATCGCTAATACACTATGTGAAAACATAGTTAAATGTAGTCTTGAGAGGGTCAACGAAGCGGATTTTCCATATGTGGTATAGATAAATTATAGTAATTGTACTTATAATTAATTATTTTCTATTGGGGGCGCCACTATCGGAGCTATATCACCCTAAGCTAAGTTATTTCGACATTTTGTTGATACTTATATTATTTAATTTTACAGTGGATGAACTTCAAAAGAAATGGAAGCACTTAAGAGATTATTACGTAAAAGAAAAAAAACAAGATAATACAAGAAGTGGAAGTGCTGCACCTAAGAAACGTAAAAACTCGTACATTGAATTGCTTCGATTCTTGGATGTGGTGAAAGAGTCTCGGGTCTCATCGGGGAACATAAGCGCTCCGGCAGGTGATAATGACCAAAATGAAAATTCTTGTGATGAAATATCAACTAATACAAACACTCAACCAAGAAATGCAAACGCACAAGAAACTGTAACTGAGAATTTTATTCCACCTCAAACTGAAGAAGTTTCAGGGACCTCCCAAATGAAAAAAAAACCTAAAATGACAGCCTTTCAACAGAGTTTAATTACAGCAATGAATAAAAAGCAACAATCACCCAAAAGCAGCCGAAGAAGATGCCGACACGAAATTATTACTTTCTTTACTTCCTCAAATTAAGAGCCTAAATGAAAGACAAAATTGTGAGTTCAGAATGGAAGTGATGAATTTGATTTATAAACTCAAATATCGTAACTCATTTAACATGTCACATAATCAAACGTATTCTTACAACCATCCTGGCTATAGTACATACGAACAATCACCTACAACATATAGTATACCTACAGGAGATGTGTCACCGCCGGTGTACCAAGGATATACTACGAATTCAAACAGTGCAATCTCCTATTCGACCATACAGTCACCCGAATCTATTGAAACTCAAGTACGTCCAATTCAATCAGCTGAAACTGAAACAGCACACTCAATTGAGGAAATAGACGAAATATTTCAAAATAGGTCCACTTAATTGAGATAATAGTGGAAATGTTGCAGCAATTTAATTCAATAATATTTAATATACTTAAGTAATTAATCAATAATTTGTTTTATTTCATATACATATAAATAATATTTATCTTACCTTAATGTAACGGTCAGCCTTTCTTCGGGAGGTATAGCTGTTCTAAGTTTTGTATTTTGCTTGGTAATATAGTCCTTAGTTAAATTCAGCAATACATCAAAAGATTGTATGGACATACGATAATATTCGAATGATTTATCTGGATTAAGTCTTAGTTGCATATACAGGGTATGAAATTGCCCAATTTCTAGTCGAAGAGTATTTAAGGGATGAACCCAATATTTACGCTTTCTTCTTCTTTCTTCTTCTAATGCTTCATAAATAGCTATCACTTCTATCGGATCTTTATGTTATTGACATGATCCTCTCATTACATTGTATGAATGAGTTGTATTGATATAATTCAGCATTGCACATGTCAGCGGGCACGCCCTTGGACTGCCTTGGAGGCTTTTTATGTATTCAGTTTAGCAGGCTTTGCTTGAGTTAATTGTCGATTTTGGTATATATAACTTTTTATTTATTTATTTTGGCATATTGGTGTGTGCTAGCTAACATGTAGCAAATTATTTAATTGAATGACGTATAAAGATGATTGACATAATTATTATTTTTGACATAATGTGTTGTATAGCTTCAGGTTCTTCAAACCTATCAGACAGACGTGTTGCTGGGGAGTTTGTTCCTCCACTTCTTCTTCCCAGCAAAAACACTAGGAAGTGGTGAAGGGTGGGCGTTTTGGGGGACTGTCTTATGTAATCGTCTTTGACGTTCAAAAAGTGCTGATTCTCAGCCTAATTTGAATAAATGAATTTTGATTTTGATTTTGATCCATCACGAATTCACGACCACACCGTATAAGCGCAGGCAGCCGACTGATGATCTGCCACTGAATATTCAGTGTGGCTGGTACCGTATAGAACGGATTGACCGCCGCGGAAGTTCGGCGACGAAATTTCCGTCTAGTGTGGCGAAGGCCTTAAGGTTTCATACTACTGTTTTTTGTAAATATCTTTTAAAATATGAATGCTGCAGTTATATTCGCCGTATTTATCCAAACTAGGTTACGTTACCCGTCGCTTAGTACTTTAACTAAGCTTAAACCTACTTTTAATAACGAGATAAACGCCATTGTATTTTAGGCATATTGCCGTCCGAGCGGCCAACTAAAATCGACTCTAACAAATTATTGAACCTACTTTCTAATATATTTTTTCTGTTTATTCGCTGTAACAAATTAGTAACTAATTGTCCATACACATTAGCCTCTATTAATTTGATATTTATGGTGACATAACTACCTACTCATAACCTGAAAACTAAATATTGCATAACTTTTTGTTTATTTACGTTTTGACGTTTTTTATTTTTGTAACAAATTGAACAAATTATGGCCTTTCTTTTGATCCATCATTCGTCTATCTGCATTATATAGTTTCTGTGTAATCACGGGCGATGATTACGGCAAGTGGCGGTTCTAGCGGCCAACTATTTTTTGTCATAGCGTCTTAGTTTTTTTTGTAACAAATTCACGAAAAGAAGTGTGTAAAGTAACAAATTAACACTAATTCCTGGCAAAGTTTCATCAAATACTATGAGGTGGCCGCGCGGTTGAAACGGACATGATTCAACGTACGGGCTTACTGGCTGGCGTCTTTTTTTGTGTTGTGCTCCGCAGCAGAACCACTTTGACTATATTATATAAAAATTACAGGATAAAATGTAGATAATGTCTATATTTTTGTAGCTTAATATTAAAAATTGTATATTGTTAGTTTCTTGGAAAATATCAATTCAAAGTGGTCATGCTACAGAGCATACTCTCCAGCAGAACCACTTTAAAATAACGGTTATTTCACGTTGATTATGCACAAGTCATAATATAAACAAATGTATATTTATTGTATATCGAGGTAACATCTACAATTGTAGATAAATACTTACTGATTTTTAGTAATATGTAAATGTTTTATCGGAATGCGCCTGCCATGAATTTCTTAGCAAATATCAAGATTAATACATACATACATACATAATATATACATATATTTCTTTACGATAAATAAATTAATAAATTGTATATCAATATAACAACATCTACAATTCATTTATAATTATTAATTATTTTTTCGCTGGTGCAGTAAGTAGGTATGTTACGTTTATACGTACTTCTCTATATCTGTTTGAACAACTATTATTTTCCTGTAATGAGTAATTCATATGTCATAATAAATAATTATGTATATAATCAGATTCACGCTTTACATTATTAATTTTTTTTTGATGATCTAAAGAGGGTAGGAAAGTGTTAGTAAAGAATACATTGACCTACATTTTTTTCATCATGAGAAAATAAACGCGTAGACCGGTTGATTTGTTGTATGTGATCTGCAAAACCTTAACATGAAGCGTGGAAAGAGACTATCTGTGAGTTTGGAAGAACAAAAAAGTGTTTTTATACAGTATCAGGAACATTTTAAATGTGAATCTGAGCTACCGTCCTCGTGCAGTGTGGTTTACAAGAACTTAAGTAAAACATTGTGTTCGCGAATGTCTGCATATGCTCTGTATTTCTCGGCTAAAAGGAATTTCAATTTTTTTTTCCGCCCTGGAAATGTAAATGAAGAAAGAAACCTGAAGAAACAGATGAGTGTTCAAGACAATTCCAGTCAAAGCAGTAGTAGTGACTATTCTAATGTTTATGATAGAAGCAGTGACAATAGTACTTGTAGTAATAACAACGACAAAGACTTTGTTTCTTTTGAAATAAGTTTAGAAGAATGGGAACATATTAAACCACAATCTTATTGTTATGCTAGAAACAATAAAAATAAATCTAACGTTAAATATCGTAATATGAAACGAATGCCAATAAATAAATGGACGGATTATATGAGAGAATATATTTGGAAGTATACGTCAAATCGATGCACATGATACTGATAACTATACCGTCAAATTCACAGGATATTGCAAACAATGCGAAGGAAAACTTACAGTTGGTACTGAAAGAAAAGACTCTGTTGTTATCGCTCATTGCTCAATAATTAATGTAAATCCTCGATTGCTACACGACCCTATAAAAGTTCGAATAACAAATTTCAATAAACAAAAATTTGCATCTGAACTAGAAAATCAATATCCTGTTGTTGTCAGAAATAAACTGGTAAATAGTAAACTTACAGATGAGGATAAAATAGAACCTCCATTTGTTCCCAGTCTAAAAACTTTCCAAAATATAAGAAACAGGACTAACACTTCCAAATATTTTCACAAAATTGTGGTTCTTGCTTTGTGGATTATGAGTTGTACCCCTTCCTTCAACACAGTGATCCGCAATGTGTCCTTACACCCCTTCTTTGTCTATTACTGGACTGAATTGCAACGGAATTTTTATCAAAAGTTTTCAAAAGCACATTACACAGCTATAAGTATTGACGCCACAGGATCCTTGTTCAAGAAAATATATCCACCTACAAATTTATCTAACCAACAATATCATTCTAAACACCTATTTTTGTATGTCGCAGTTTTGAAACTAAAAAACACATCAATACCATTGACTCAGATGATATCTGCAACCCAAAAAATGGATAATATTTATATGTGGTTAAAAATGTGGGCCGAAAGTATGATCAAACCAAAGGAAATTATAACAGATGACTCTAGTGCTTTAATAGGAGAGCATGTGTGAAAGCATTTACAACATTCGCTACTACTAGAGAATATGTTAGCCATTGCTTTAAGGTCCTTGAACAACAAACCCACGTGATTCCTGCTTGTTTTATGCGCTTAGACTCGTCTCATTTTTTAAAAACATTATATGGACTGGAATGTTTTAAATTTGTAGATCTACGCGTAAATAAGTTTTATGTTATGATTTTGTTACATTTAAAAAGTTGCACTAATTATGTAGAAGTTAAAGAGATATTAAGAAATTTAGTTATTGTGGCTGTAAATAGATATGATCGATATACGAAAAATGGCGAAAAAACTAAATGTGAAGAGGCTAAAGAAAAATTATTAGGTATGAGACACATTTCAAAAATAATGGACGATGAAATAAACACCTTACCGAACCATGCAGAATCAGTTATTGAAGATGATGACGTGACATGTTACAACGATGATGCGCCGTACTGGTTCAATACTCTGATACAAAATGAAAAGTTATATGCTGACCTTAGCGAAGAGAAAATATACGAAAATATTTATTATTTCCCAAGTTTTGTTGGCAGCTTGCAAAAACTATTTTGCAGACTTCCCCTTTGGACCAATTTAATGTTACCTTTCTACAAGGAAAGAAATGATGCCGCCAGCAGTAGTAACGTAGAAAGTTACTTTAAGAATATAAAACAGTTGTTATTCTGTACAAAGAGTGGTTTATTACGTGTAGATGAATTTATTATGAAACACACTGAATACTTATCTGGTGAAATAAAGTCAGCTCAGTGTGCTTACTTTGATAATGACCTAACAAGTCACATGAAGATACAAGAGAAGAGGTTTGAAGATATTGAAAAGTGTACTACTAAAACAAAAATAAACAGCATTCGTCCTGAAGACACACATAGCTTTACGAGAGAATCAGTATTTCAAAATACTCCAATTTACGAGGAAAACTGGCGTAGCAAAAATTATGAGGTAAAGAAAAAATCTTTAATAGAGTTAATTAAACCAAAAGTCGACAAGAAAAATGTGCAAATATTAATAAATGGAAATAAAAGTCACGCTAATATGGATCGCGTAGTTGTCCAGAATACATGTGCTTTCGATGCTGTGGCCCACGCATTTGCGGTCGCCTACAAGGAACACAGGAGTGTTCATGAATTATTGGAAGGAAAAAGTTCTGCATTTGCTACCCTAGTAAAAGCCATATCGAATCACGATGATGCTATAGATGTATTAAGATTGAGGACAGAAATTTTGTTAAACTCTTTCGAAAAAGTAATACGAGGTAATGTTCAAGTTGTCAACTGCACGTGTAACGTAACTAAAATTTTTGAAAGTCTTTTAATAACTGAATATTCTAGTGCAAAAAACGTTAAACAATGCTCCAGTTGTGATTATGTGTCTGAACGAAATTGTCCAATTTTACCACTGGATATTGTTACATTGGCAGATGAGGGTATAGCGACTGGCTTAGAAAAATCGGCAAACTCAATGTTATCTAGTAAGACTCGGTTATGCCGTCAGTGTAACACAGAAAATGGCACGATTACAGACTCTTACGAGTTATCTGATATTATAATTTTTGAATATGATGATTATTTAAATATGACCGATGTACCAGAAAGAATTGTTTTGAAACAAAAAACGTACTCTGTCGTTTCTGTCGTGGAGTATATTTCAGGTTTACCTGGTGATGTAGGACATTACAAGTCACACTGCAAACGTGGTTCAGGCTGGTATTGTTATGATGACAATATAAGCAAAGTAACCAAAACTAATTTAAAAATAAATATACAATCGCATATCATAATATACGCTAAAAAATGATTAAATGTATTGTTTTTATGTACATAAAAATAAAACAAATTATATTTACATTATTGTCTATTTTTACTTATTCTTTATAGCTTATGAATCCATTTTCTTGATATACAATTTATTAATTTATTTATCGTAATTTATTACTATTATAAATTTATTAATATATATATATATTATGTATGTATTAATCTTGATATTCGCTAAGAAATTCATGGCAGGCGCATTCCGATAAAACATTTACATATTACTAAAAATCAGTAAGTATTTATCTACAATTGTAGATGTTACCTCGATATACAATAAATATACATTTGTTTATATTATGACTTGTGCATAATCAACGTGAAATAACCGTTATTTTAAAGTGGTTCTGCTGGAGAGTATGCTCTGTAGCATGACCACTTTGAATTGATATTTTCCAAGAAACTAACAATATACAATTTTTAATATTAAGCTACAAAAATATAGACATTATCTACATTTTATCCTGTAATTTTTATATAATATAGTCAAAGTGGTTCTGCTGCGGAGCACAACACCTTTTTTTGGCAATTCGTCGTCGCCGTCGTCTTGATAAATAATACAACATTAATTTATCCATAATTACTCGACTGTACACCTCCAACGTCAAAATTGTACTGAGAAAACTGACGCGCCGATGCCCGCGCATAAGCACGCGAACGTGCTCACGTGCGTGCACCAGAAGCGTGGCCCGCGACGTGCTCACGTGCGTGCACACGCGTTACGGTACGTTCACACGGCGTCGAGTGTTTCTCTACCGAATCTGTTTTTTGCAGGATTCGGTTTAGTAGCAACAGTATTTCAATGAATGAGTTCACACATGCATTCGGTTTCAAGACACGACAAAAAAACCGAATCTTGCTGAAGTTGACACCCGATTTAGCGACTACAAACCGATCCGGCAATACTGCAAAATATCAGATCCGGTGCAGTGGTATAGCGCATTCAATTCACGCGTTCATACGATACACGCGGGGGTAGATTCGGTTATTTGCCGGATCTTGAAACCGAATACACCGTCGTGTCCAGTCGTCGTGTCGCACAAGCGGGGGGGGGGGGGGGGGGGAGGGACACACCGCATGTACGCTCGCCAGTCATTTTCGCCCGCTTCAACTGACCGCTCGTTATTCTCTCGCTATGACGACGAAAAATATAGACGTTGAACTTTTAATTTCTCTTGTCCAAAATCGGCCAGTTATATGGGACAAAACTCTTGAAATATACAAAGATAAAAACTTGAGGACTGCTGGCTGGCGAGAAATATGTTTAATTTTGAAGGAAGATTTTGAAGAAATGGAGGAGAAAAAAAGGCAGGATTATGGTAAGTACTTAAGTTGTAATTTTTTAAAATAAACAGGTGAAATATTTGTACATAAATTAAAATAGCAGTGCGTTACAAAATTAACGTTAGATTGATTCGTCTTGCCAAGGCACAGCTCCTGCTGTAGAAATAAAATAATTTGTGAATTCAGTTCGTATAACATTAGCACATCGTCCACCTCGTGTACTATTTTGTTCATTGCGTGCATCACTGAACACGTTAACCATTGCTGATACATTGCTTGTTGTTTCTATGTTCGACTGTACACCTTCCATATCTATTATAAAATTATGAAGTACAGTGCAAGCCTTTACAATTGAAATTGCTGTGCTGGTATCTACATCCAGTGGACGATGAAATATTCGCCACTTATTAGCTAAAATTCCAAAGGCGCACTCAACATAGCGTCTAGCTCTGGTTAATCTGTAGTTATATATTCTTTTGTTTCTATCCAAATGGTTTCCGCCGTAAGGTCTCATCAAATGTTGATGCAAGCCAAAACCTTCATCACCTATTACTACAAACGGAATCGATAAATCGGAATCGTTTGTCAGTGGACATGCTGCCGGCAAATGCAAATCACCATCTATTAGTTTTTTCCAAAAAGAACACTCCTTGAATATCGTCGAGTCGCATTCTTTTCCATACGAGCCCACACTGATGAATGTAAATTTATAATATGAATCAACCACTGCTAATAATACGATGGAAAAGAAATCTTTGTAATTCATAAACATGGAACCACTGTTGTTTGGCTTTTTTACTCTAATATGCTTACCGTCCACTGCACCAATGCAATGGGGAAAGTTCGCTCTAGTATTAAATCCATTGGCGATATATTCCCAGTCAGATACTGTGTTGGGTAATGTCATAAACTCCCCATGCAAGTTGTTCCAAACAGCATTCGTTACTTCCTTAATAATGTTACTGATCGTAGACACTCCGACTCGGTAGGCGTAATGTAAATCCTTGTATGAACAGCCAGAAGCCATATATCTGCAATTAAATTTAATTATATGTTTCAGCTAAATTGATCGTAAAGAAGTGGAGTAATATTAGAGACAGCTGGATGAGGAGTATTAATGAGAAAAAGAAATCAAAAAAATCAGGATCGTCTGCGACATGTACGAGAGACTACGTCTATCATCGTCAATTGCTGTTCTTAAAAAAAATTGTGACGCCAGCTGACACCCATGATAGTGCGACTATTGCCACACCAAACCTAGCAGACGATAGTACAACCGCTATAACAGTTACATCAGATGTTACCCGTGACAGTGCTATGGCTCAGGACAATTTATTGTGTGAAGAAGATACAAATAATCAAGATGCTACAAAAGAAAGTCAACAAGAAACTAATAATGAAAATGTCGTAGTAGGTGGTTCGAAAAGACAAAAAAACAGACCATCGAGGCAGAATTTAAACGTGTTTGATAAGAAGATGAGTGAGTTTATAGATTATCAAATGGAATGCAAGAAGAAAGAAGAAATGAAAGAAGACCGTAATTTGTTTTTCTTTAAAAGTCTACTTCCATCATTGGCAACGCTAAACGATAATCAAACATTAGAATTTCAATCAGGCGTGTTAAATTTATTACAAAATATAAAGAACCGAAATGAATGGTCTCCTGCACACTCATCAACATACAACTATCAACCAAATGTGTCACAATCACAAGGCTATTTTACATCGCAGTACCAAGCATCACCAATTACCGATTCTCAAAGTATTCAATCGAATGCTTCTGATTTCCCAGACTTTCATGATATGTAGTTAGGAAACTGTGTACCTACCAAGCGATATTCTATCATTTCTTAATCATATTTTTAATAAATAATTTAATTAATAATAAAAATCAGTATTTCAGTCTTACCTTATACATATTGCTAATTTTTCTTCTGGTTTAATGCTTTTCCTCATGTTTGTATCACGCTTTGTCAAATCTTTTTCCACTTTTTTCAAAAGATTATCAAATGTGGGTATAGTCATTCTAAAGTAGTTAAAAAATTTTTGTGGATCATTTCTTAATTGCTGCATAAGAGTTGTAAAGGCACCAACTGTTGATCGTCTTTGTACTATTGGGTTTAACCACAATCTTTTTCTACGACGCTGACGGCGATAATACCAGTATATTATAGCAAGACTGTTCACGTCCATCGCTTCCAAATCAATGAGGAACTGTGCGCACTCTTGCTAATAAAAACCGGATGATGTGTTCACACGAGATCCCGATATGAGGCCGTCTGATACGGCAATGCAAGATGTGCTGTGTGAATACAACATTCGGTTTTTCCAGATCCGATGAAAATAAGATTCTGGAAATCATGTCTCCGTGTGAACGTACCGTTACGGTACGTTCACACGGCGTCGAGTGTTTCTCTACCGAATCTGTTTTTTGCAGGATTCGGTTTAGTAGCAACAGTATTTCAATGAATGAGTTCACACATGCATTCGGTTTCAAGACACGACAAAAAAACCGAATCTTGCTGAAGTTGACACCCGATTTAGCGACTACAAACCGATCCGGCAATACTGCAAAATATCAGATCCGGTGCAGTGGTATAGCGCATTCAATTCACGCGTTCATACGATACACGCGGGGGTAGATTCGGTTATTTGCCGGATCTTGAAACCGAATACACCGTCGTGTCCAGTCGTCGTGTCGCACAAGCGGGGGAGGGGGGGGGGGGGAGGGACACACCGCATGTACGCTCGCCAGTCATTTTCGCCCGCTTCAACTGACCGCTCGTTATTCTCTCGCTATGACGACGAAAAATATAGACGTTGAACTTTTAATTTCTCTTGTCCAAAATCGGCCAGTTATATGGGACAAAACTCTTGAAATATACAAAGATAAAAACTTGAGGACTGCTGGCTGGCGAGAAATATGTTTAATTTTGAAGGAAGATTTTGAAGAAATGGAGGAGAAAAAAAGGCAGGATTATGGTAAGTACTTAAGTTGTAATTTTTTAAAATAAACAGGTGAAATATTTGTACATAAATTAAAATAGCAGTGCGTTACAAAATTAACGTTAGATTGATTCGTCTTGCCAAGGCACAGCTCCTGCTGTAGAAATAAAATAATTTGTGAATTCAGTTCGTATAACATTAGCACATCGTCCACCTCGTGTACTATTTTGTTCATTGCGTGCATCACTGAACACGTTAACCATTGCTGATACATTGCTTGTTGTTTCTATGTTCGACTGTACACCTTCCATATCTATTATAAAATTATGAAGTACAGTGCAAGCCTTTACAATTGAAATTGCTGTGCTGGTATCTACATCCAGTGGACGATGAAATATTCGCCACTTATTAGCTAAAATTCCAAAGGCGCACTCAACATAGCGTCTAGCTCTGGTTAATCTGTAGTTATATATTCTTTTGTTTCTATCCAAATGGTTTCCGCCGTAAGGTCTCATCAAATGTTGATGCAAGCCAAAACCTTCATCACCTATTACTACAAACGGAATCGATAAATCGGAATCGTTTGTCAGTGGACATGCTGCCGGCAAATGCAAATCACCATCTATTAGTTTTTTCCAAAAAGAACACTCCTTGAATATCGTCGAGTCGCATTCTTTTCCATACGAGCCCACACTGATGAATGTAAATTTATAATATGAATCAACCACTGCTAATAATACGATGGAAAAGAAATCTTTGTAATTCATAAACATGGAACCACTGTTGTTTGGCTTTTTTACTCTAATATGCTTACCGTCCACTGCACCAATGCAATGGGGAAAGTTCGCTCTAGTATTAAATCCATTGGCGATATATTCCCAGTCAGATACTGTGTTGGGTAATGTCATAAACTCCCCATGCAAGTTGTTCCAAACAGCATTCGTTACTTCCTTAATAATGTTACTGATCGTAGACACTCCGACTCGGTAGGCGTAATGTAAATCCTTGTATGAACAGCCAGAAGCCATATATCTGCAATTAAATTTAATTATATGTTTCAGCTAAATTGATCGTAAAGAAGTGGAGTAATATTAGAGACAGCTGGATGAGGAGTATTAATGAGAAAAAGAAATCAAAAAAATCAGGATCGTCTGCGACATGTACGAGAGACTACGTCTATCATCGTCAATTGCTGTTCTTAAAAAAAATTGTGACGCCAGCTGACACCCATGATAGTGCGACTATTGCCACACCAAACCTAGCAGACGATAGTACAACCGCTATAACAGTTACATCAGATGTTACCCGTGACAGTGCTATGGCTCAGGACAATTTATTGTGTGAAGAAGATACAAATAATCAAGATGCTACAAAAGAAAGTCAACAAGAAACTAATAATGAAAATGTCGTAGTAGGTGGTTCGAAAAGACAAAAAAACAGACCATCGAGGCAGAATTTAAACGTGTTTGATAAGAAGATGAGTGAGTTTATAGATTATCAAATGGAATGCAAGAAGAAAGAAGAAATGAAAGAAGACCGTAATTTGTTTTTCTTTAAAAGTCTACTTCCATCATTGGCAACGCTAAACGATAATCAAACATTAGAATTTCAATCAGGCGTGTTAAATTTATTACAAAATATAAAGAACCGAAATGAATGGTCTCCTGCACACTCATCAACATACAACTATCAACCAAATGTGTCACAATCACAAGGCTATTTTACATCGCAGTACCAAGCATCACCAATTACCGATTCTCAAAGTATTCAATCGAATGCTTCTGATTTCCCAGACTTTCATGATATGTAGTTAGGAAACTGTGTACCTACCAAGCGATATTCTATCATTTCTTAATCATATTTTTAATAAATAATTTAATTAATAATAAAAATCAGTATTTCAGTCTTACCTTATACATATTGCTAATTTTTCTTCTGGTTTAATGCTTTTCCTCATGTTTGTATCACGCTTTGTCAAATCTTTTTCCACTTTTTTCAAAAGATTATCAAATGTGGGTATAGTCATTCTAAAGTAGTTAAAAAATTTTTGTGGATCATTTCTTAATTGCTGCATAAGAGTTGTAAAGGCACCAACTGTTGATCGTCTTTGTACTATTGGGTTTAACCACAATCTTTTTCTACGACGCTGACGGCGATAATACCAGTATATTATAGCAAGACTGTTCACGTCCATCGCTTCCAAATCAATGAGGAACTGTGCGCACTCTTGCTAATAAAAACCGGATGATGTGTTCACACGAGATCCCGATATGAGGCCGTCTGATACGGCAATGCAAGATGTGCTGTGTGAATACAACATTCGGTTTTTCCAGATCCGATGAAAATAAGATTCTGGAAATCATGTCTCCGTGTGAACGTACCGTTACGCAGTTTATGCCCTTAGTCTTACTTAATAAATAAATATTAATTGTCTTTATTGTTTTTTTTTCTAAAGTACCCGACCTCTGGCGACCCCCCAGGGGGTCGCGACCCACAGGTTGAAAAACACTGCTCTAGATTATGGAAATTACACTGTGCGGTGGCATAATAAAAGCAACAAAAGAACACGTTTGTATCTATCTATCCATTGCAAAGGCTGAACTGAGACGCAGCTGCGTCGGCGTGCATACCCTTTTGCGTTGCTTTGGCGCAGTCAACGCAACACAGGTGTGGCATACAATGCGTTGTTCCAATGAGACGACGCGACGCAACGCACTAATGGGGCCTCGCTCTTACGTCGCGTAGTGTTGCGTCGTATTTGACGCTGACGCAGGACATCACGTTAGGAGACTATCCACTTTTTTTTTGTTGAATTTTGAGCCCCATTCAGTTTAAAAAAAATTAAAAGCAAGAAAATAGCCATTTTACACAAAAACATTGTTTCGATGTCAATCGATCCTATTTCTAATAATGATCAAAAACTTTTAAGGGACCAACCATCTTTGGGGTACTCAAAAAGTCACAAATTGCAAAACATTTCCCTTACATTTTGTAAAGAATTTGTGTAACTGAAATACAAAAAATAAAAGACACTGAAATACAAAAAATAAAAAAGACAAATGATCACGTAGAATGTTTCACATATCAAAAACAAGGCGTATTAATTTTCTTTTTCTACTAACAACTTGATGTTATTCTTATTTTAAAATATTGCTGTTTCTTGCCCTACCTAGTTAGTAATAATAATAATCATTTATTACAAGTAACAAGACTCCTTATAAACTATGTTAGTAAAACAATCACAGAGACAAAAACCAGACATAAAAACATAAACAATGCAGATGACGGCAGATGATGACTACTGCAAGGTTACAGGCTCAGCCGAAACCTTGCAGCAGTGGTTTACAAAAACACAATCCAACCTGCTTGCTATCATAGACAGGATGCTGTTGGCACTGCCCCGCACCCTACGGACCAAGGTTGCACATCGCTTTCGCTACGTCGCGAAAAAGCAGTTTACGCGAGCTTCAGCAAACATCCCTGATGCGCTGCAGTATCGGGGCAACCCCATCAGCACCCTGAATGAATTATTATACTGGACGCGAAGGGCGCCGTATGATTTTTGAGTATAATGTACCCACAGTGCAGAAGTGTAAAAGTGTTAGTGGCTGCTGACAATTTATTTGTATGAATTCCATACAAAATTGTGGTTAGTGACATTTTGTAAACCTCAGTTTTCAGGAAGTCCCACAAAAATAAATCTAGAGGCGTCAGATCTGGACTACGCGCTGGCCAAGAAATAGGACCAAGTGTTGCTATCCATTGATCACCAAACTGTCGGTCGGTTCAAAGTCGAACGCGTACTGCGGCTGTTGAGAGGTGGAGCGCCATCTTGTTGAAAAAACATTCTTCAGGATTCAGACAGTGGTAAAAAAATCGACGAGGTTTTCAAGATTCTCTATTATTCTGTTGTTATAAATGTTGGAATTCAAAGGGCCTTCATAAAATTCCACCATCACCACTCGGTTCCAAAATCGCACTTTATTATGTGTTTCGCGAAACCTGAGAGGATTTTCTCTACACCAATAATGGTGATTTACATTCCAGGTCGGTCATTCCGCCGGTTGTACATTCCATTATTAGAAAAATTTGTTTCATCATACCATAAGATGAAATTCAGAAAATAGTAATCTCTGCTTATTTTTCCTCTTTACCACCTGCAAAGAGTAAGTCTTCGAGCGGCATCCCCTGAACGTAAGGCTTGAACCAAGATGTAACCTTCTTGCACATAAAACAGAATTGGACAGGACACTTCACCTAATTTTCCACACCGCTGCAAGATTTCATTGAAACTCATTGAATGACGATGCGATCAGAACACAAACCTGTTCAGTGTTATATGCATTCTGATTTTTTTTCTGATATTATACAGATTGCAAAATCTTATACAATACTCTTTTATTGATACTCTACACCTCAGTTCCGAAAAACCAAACAATAAGGATGCAAGCATGACAAGTTAAGTTTACTTCTAGGCGATCATTTAGAAATTTACCAGGATTACTCCTGTTTGTTTTTTTAGTGAGAGAAACCTTACAACTACAAAACTCTTCAGACAATGGAACCAGTATTAATTTTCAGAATGTTTTGTACGACTATCACAATCATTAGTGTTGGTAACCAATTTCAATGTAGAACAGTTAACCACAGGATCAGAACCTTGACAGTTACACTTGTTTGAATTTTAAGCAGCATAGATGAACTGGTGGATAATTTTCTTTTTTATATAAATACTAGCTGACCCAGCAAACGTTGTTTTTCCATAGAAGGGTGACTATGTGAAGTTGTATGTATTTTTCAATGCTAAATCAATATATATATTTTTTTTACAAAATAATATAAGAAATGTGAGGGGTGGACAACCCTTATCACTTAGGGGTATGCAAAATAGATAGTAGCCTATTCTCAAACCAACTGAATATGCATATAAAATTTCACAAAAATCGGTCAAGCCGTTTCAGAGGAGTATGGTTACTAACATTGTGATACGAGAATTTTATATATAAGATAATACATTTTTTTTTTTTTTAATAATCTCTTAAATAATGCCTAACACCAAAACCAATGATAAAGCAAAAATATTTTTTAACCATCAAAACAACTGCCTTGGAACAAAAAATATTTTACTACGATTTGAACCTTGAAAGACAACAATGAGGACATTTTTATGCGATATTTAATCAGGACTTCTTTTCAAAACATCTACACACTAACACTACTAACAACACCTATATACTTTATTTTTAATATATAAAACCCATGGTATCAGCTTGAGACAAAAAAAAACAATAATACAAGACCAACAATTTACCAAGAAGTATAGAACATTGGGTTTGGAAGAATAGCTAGGATGACTAAGCGATGCATTTTCGACCTTCCAAAAACCAAACCACACTGCAGCTGAACAGAAACTATGACTATCATTGTGACAATAGTTGAACTGTCATTTGAATTTGACAGCTCACTTCTCAAGTATAGCTTGTATCACCAATACTATATTTGTGGTATTTTGTGGTCCTACATTGTATTGCATGGTCTGATGAATTTTTGGGAGTATGAGGAACAGGGTGTAAAGTTCCACATCCACCATAGAAAAGGGAGGATCCTCCGACCAGACGAGTGTTGTGTCTGGTGGGCAACTGCCCGACGGTTGTTGCCGGGCTCGTTTATATATACTCAGTCGCGTGGATAACTTTAATATCGCGATGTAGGATACGTCGATTTAGTTCGTATGTGGCGAGATAGATGTCGCTACATGACTCCCCTCCGAGACCGGAGGTCGAAAGCTTGATGAGTCATTTTTGTGATGCTTGCCCGGCCAGTGGAGTGTTCCAGTGAGTCGGAACCGGATGCCGCATAGTTCACGGTGAGTCGGAATTTTCTGCGGTGATACTGTGTATAGGCTCCAGTGAGTCGGGAGTGGTGCAGTGCTGCGTATTGGCTGGCTGCTAGGGGTCGACCAGGAGAGGAAGTGCGTCTCTGCTTGCTGACCGGCCGAAGTGCAGCGTGCGGAGCCAAGGTTGCTGAGAAGGTTGTGGGTGATGACCAGGTATGCGCGTTCGCTGCATGCTAGTGGTCAGGATACCCGTAGAAGTCATGGTTGCTGACTGGCTGGATGACTCTGCTTGAAAGCTTGAGGAAATGATGATGACGTCACGCTGATGTAGCTCTGCTTGAAGGCTGCGTTGACGTACATGTTCGGGGTAACCAATTTGGGAGTATGGGAAACAGGGTGTAAAGTTCCTCATCCACCATAGAAAAGGGAGGATCCTACGACTAGACGAGTGTTGTGTCTGGTGGTAATAGTTGAATTGTCGTGTGATTTTGACAGTTCATTTCTAAGTATAGCGTTTCATCAATACTGTATTTGTGGCATTTTGTGGTCCAACGTTGCTGATGTTAAATTAGATTCTATATTCAAAATATCAAGCTGAATTCAGTCATCATTCCATCCAGCACTTCTTAACTGAAGTGCAACAATATCACAACTGTTGCGGGCTGCTTGTGACCAGTACAACTCACAATAAGCTCAAATCTTCAGGTTCACAGTATGTGTATCAGATTACTCGTTGCCTTGAGCTTCAAAATGTAATAAATTCATCATTTTCTATGTGTAATCTTTGTTTATGTCGAATTTTCTCTTCCTGTTTCTTTACTTTCACCACTTCCCTGAAAAAGAAAAGAAAACTAATATTAATCTCCAATAACAACATTATTTATAATGTAACACCATAACACATTGAACGTCAAATGACCGACAAACAATACATTTTCTATAGTCTCTTTGCCTGGCAGTTAAGATGCCAATATTCTATCCCTAGGGAACAATGCTTATTGTATGGTTAAGTATACAAAATAACAACAAACTCTCCATCATACCAGGTATTATGGTTACCTATTTACTGGGTTGTGGAGGTCAGATACGTATTAAAAAAAATAGTTTTCAGTTGCATTGAGATTGATAGCCGACCCAACATGATAGAGAAAAGGAAGACGATGATAATTTATTTAAACTGTACTGTGTGTGTGCCCCATTTGAAAATCCAGTATGTGCAAAATTAGCTTAAACCTAAGCCTAACACCTAAGTTTCAGCACACTAGGTCTCGATTAGCTATTGGATACTAAGTGGCACATTTACTAGATTAACACTTTAGGTACTAGACAAGACACAAAAGAAAATGTATTGATTTTTGGTCACTTGGCCTTTGTGATAAGCCGTTTAAAAATCTCCATCAGTCTTATGATTTTAATCCAGGTTTTTACAATTTGATGATACTTACTATGAAAATAAAGACTAAGTATATGAGCAACTCGCTACATACTAGCTTTGCCTGCGACTTTGTTAACCAGGAATTTAACAAAATTTTATGAGATTTTTAGAAAGCAATGCTTTTCTTTTGCTACAATAAACAAAATTTTGAGTACCATTTGTTTTTTGATAGAAGTGCCATATATATTATGCTGTCTTTAAAATTGAGTAAAATGTTGTTATTTTGACATTACAGACCAACATTTCAATTTAATTTCTTTGGTGTAGGTTGTTTACATGAGACGGGGAGCTAGACAATAATTACCATGTTATTATGGCAAAAGCAGGCGGCCCAACTGACGATACCTAAGTGCAACTGAATATTGATATCAGTTGCCATCCATGCAAGAATATAATGAGCATTCCTATGAGTTACGAGTTTTTACGTGTGACACTAACCTGAATATTAGAACTTCAGCCACCATTTTGAGCACGCAGTGCCCACGCGATTGCCCGAAAAGTATCAGTAAATCTGAAAATAAAAATAAACTATTGAGCCCAAGAGAAAAACATCGTAATCGGTGAGACTTCATGAGAGGAATACGATTAAGTTAGGCACTTTTTGGGTAGACCTAGGTAAGTACCGTAAAACGTGGTGAATAGAAATGCAGGGGTGAGTAGAAACAAAACTTTAAAAGGGCATTTTCGCGTTAGTTTAACATTGTTCGTATCTACAAGCACTCTTATATTTTTACGGAATCGAAATTAATAATTTGAACACCTTGTCAGTACTTAATAATGTTGAATCAACGTTTAAATCTCGTTTAAAGTTTTGCTTTGATCCACCCCGTTTTACCGTACCTACGGTCTGCTGATAGATGACATGAAAAATAATGTTTGTTTGAAGATAGTAGATATAAGACATACACATATTCACAGAACGTGTATTATGTAGTTTAATTGCGAATTATACAATATTCGGTGAAGAGAAAAACTTCAGATCCCTGTAGAAAAAAAACATGGCCGCGCACGGAGAAATGTGAGATAATAAGGAAAGTTAAAGTTCATATTTACGGAGGCGTGCAGAAAACAAAACGTTCGAGTGTCGAGCTTTGTGCTGAATTTCACTAGATAGAATTAAAATATAAGGTTTCCACTCGACTTACCCAAAGTACTCTCGCCCTAGTAATAAAACAAACAGGAGCACGAACGAATAGTTTCGTAACGAAACTACCCGTAGACAAAGACAAGCAAATTGGAAAGAATAAAAACTATCACAATCAAGAAAAGTAGGGCGAGGCAGTGTTGCCAACCCTTAGCAAAATTTTACACCATTTATTTTTTAATCCCCCTAGAAAACTCGTAACTATAGATTCTCGGAAGTAAAAATCATTTGATGTAGGTAGTGCGCAGCCCAGTTGTTCGTGACTCATAAAATAAAACGCATACATCATTTGTTTAATTTTTTTTAATAAAGGAATATATAAGTAGGTACCTATCTTCCCATTGCTTAGCAACTTGTACTAAAACTAGCTGACCCAGCAAAAGCTGTTTTGCCATATAGAGGTTGGTGATAGAATGGTGTAAATTTGTGGTTGTATGTATTTTAGTATGTTGTATCATAAAAAAATAAAAACAAAAATTTTTGTTCAAAAAATAAAATTTGGGGTGGACCAACCTTAACATTTAGGGGGATGAAAAATAGATGTTGTCCGATTCGCAGACCTAACCGATATGCACACAAAAATTCACGAAAATCGGTCGAGCCGTTTTGGAGGAGTTGTAATAATTAGTTATTTCTAGAACGGCAGCATCATCATTGTCAGCGGTGGCACTGTATGTCGTGCATTAGAAATCATACCTTCTTACGTTATATTTTTTATATTCCATTTTATCATATTTGCCATTTCTTAATTATGGCATATAAAGAAAGGGAAGACTCAAATGGGCAGTGTCAATAACGCCATAGCAAACTTCACAATGTTTCATCAGTTTTAGAAGACGTCATTTTATTCTTTTGTTATTTTATTAAAATTGCAGGTTTTATTTGATGCTCATAAACATATCCTCAAAATAAAAGTTTTTAAAATTCCTCGTGTAACACTTCTTTTCCCTAAATTTAGGGGAAAACCTCAAACTTGTGAACACTGGGTGGGTAGGGATTACGATCAGATACTGATATCGATTTATTGAAAAACCGAAGTTTTCGACTAAAACATCGATTTTAAATCGATTGAACCATAGACAAAAAAGTGCATAATATTGATTTATTACCAGTTTAAAGAATTCAAGTACTGCAAGTATTTGAATTCTTTCTAAAGGAATTACAGTTTGTTACTTGTTTAATTAAAGATCCGATAGACGCTTGCCAGGCGTGATTCAATGGGTGTTTTTATTCCTAAAATTTCTGTATTTTAGCCATTGACATGTAAAAAACCTTTTTTTAAAGTTAAAGGGTTTTTGGAACGAAGTTCCTTATCTTATCGCGCGTTGCCAAAGGGGGCTAGACGGAAAAAATTAATACCAAAAGTTGTAACGACACTTTTGGCTATAGTTGTAAGCTGTGCGGCGTGCGCGTGTTTCTCTGTCTGTCTCTCTCTCTCTCTCTCTCTCTCTCTCTCTCTCATAGAAAGCAAGCCAGTTATTTTCGTTTCGTCTTTCTATTTCGCATTGAATAGTGTGGTGTCGCGACGATTTTTTTTGTTGTGTATAAAGGATTTTTGCACATAATAAATAATAAAAAAAGGAACTTCGTTCCATCTGGGTGTCTGTTGATACCTCTCAAGTTTTTGTATATATAGGTATCATTGACGACCGACGATGTGGCGCGGCGAAGAACAAGTTGTGGAAAATCGTTATTTTGGAACTCGATTTATTAGATTTCGGGAAGAATTGACATGCTTTAACCATGACAAATTTGGCAAAAGCCAATAGGCCAGCTTAGTACATTATGGTGGTATGCCACTCATATATCTTATATTTTCAGAATTTTGTTGACGACCTAGTTGTTTAACTAAATACTTGACTTTTAAAGTGAAACACGTGTCTGCACATCCGCTGGCTCCTAGCCATGCAACGGAATGCAGTTTTCACCAATGAGCGGGGGGTATTCATGAGAAATGTTTCAGGGCTTACTTATTAAGGTTTTGTGTAATTTGGCTGAAGATTATCTAGAAGGGGGGAGATGATCAAAGTTCGAAGGGAAAAGTACAAAATCCACGCGTCACAAGTGATAGTTGTACAAAATAATATTTAACCAGTGCCATACCTACTTTTAAGCCCATATCACACCTAAACTCTATTTAGTGCTATTCAATAAGGGATAGAATGAAAGATTTTTATTGTCAAGTGTTTTGCATATTTATTTGTATCACAATCATTATTACTGTCACCTCTTACATGTACCTTCAAGAGATTTGACAGACATCATTAAAAAAATCAAAAACACTTTTTTTTATAATTTTGCCGTATGTAACTTAGTGTTACATACTTACATTATTATTAAAAATAATCAACAAGAAAATATAATCAACTCTTTAACAATTGAAATGTTTCATATAAATTGTAGTATGACTCATGTCGTGTCATTCAATTAGTACTTTTTTTTTGTTAGTAGAGAAATTACAATAAAAGATACTTGTTTCACCAAACCACAATCAATGTTTCTAGTGTTCCGTGTCACAATGATAAAAAAATATGAATATACAGTACAAGAGAATTAACAAAAATAAGTAATTAGAAATCAAATACACTTTTTTATAATTTTGCTGTATGTAACCATAACTTACATTACAATTAAAAATAATCAACAAGTATAAACAATCAACTTTAAAAAAAATATAATGCTCAATTAAAACTGTAGTATCACAACTGATGTGTCAATATTTAAATTGAAAGATGGCTTTATTTCTAAACAAAATAAAATCACAATCGTATTTAGTATACTATGTTGTCACAATTATTAAAAATATAAACTGATAACATCTTCAAAAAAATAGCATAGATTATTGAAACAGTTAGCAAAAAGGTCCAAACATTTGAATACTACTTCGAAGAGTGATAGATACATCTAGAACAAAACATTATCTTCTAAATTCAAACACAAAATAAATTTATGCTTTGAGACTAGTGCCACACACAAAACGCAGCTTTGTGCTTGAAATTCCGATTGCTAGATAGAGGGCATGCATGTGAGTTAACATAAGAATTGCATGTAACACAATTTTATAGAAGCAACCAAAACAGAGAACTTTCTTTTTGAATTTTTATGTGAAATTTTGTCATATCTATTTCTAAAGCATGCTTTGGTAGATAAGCCTTTCAATCTGTTATCATTAAGACAATACAATTATGTAAATAATGGTAATGTAAAACACAATTTCTATAAAAATACTAGATACCTTTTATTTAGTACAAAATCTTTACATTTGAACTAATAAAATTGGGTATTTTTGATAGAAGTTTAGTTTTATAAATAGAAATTCTGCAAATTGCTTTAAAAGACAATTGATGATAACAATATTAATTAGCAAATTATTGTAACAAATAATTTGTTTCAATTAACATCAATTGAATGTTGTTAACATCAATTGTTTTTGTCTAAGGAGTTATCATGAATAGAAAATTCAAATTCTTGTCAGTGCTTGTTATCCCTCCAAATATTATATACCTATGTAACAAATTCAGTAAAAAGTTTTATATATGATATCAAGATTTTTCAATAAGTACTTGCTTAAAATGCAGGAAATAATTATATTTAAAGTCTAGTAAAACTTAATTAGTAAAATAGTTTCACATTTCTCATCTTCAGATTCAGTTTAAAAATGTTTAGGAAAATACAGAAATAGTTATTGATTTTGTCCCAGGCTCTTAGGCCTCACAATTTACATTAAGAAGTAAAAAAATAGCCTGATTAACTGTCATTAAGGCTTAAAATTACACAAAAAAATAACTTCTTCCTTATGCTTATGCATTGGTAAAACATATGCTATCCATTCAGATTTAAAGTCAAGTAAATGAAATAATCTCAATAAAATTTAAGCAAATTAAAAAAGAATACTAAGGCTGGCTTGCTTATTGAGTATGGTACTGTATACTGGCTTGTGTGGTAGGATTCACATATATGACTGGACTCATAGTGCACATACTAGGTTGAGTTACAGTCGTAGGCATGTTGTGACTATTAGGCACGTAAGTGGCACAAGCCGTTGATTTTTTATCACCCAGTTTATTTTTTGAGGTACTAACTGTACGTGAACTTAGTTCCATATTATGGTTACTACACGACTCTGCGGGTATTTTGCGTAAAAACGATACTGTACTAACACTATGGTCAGTCACTGTTTTTGGCATGGCAGTTGATGACTGAGTTCGCTTTGAGGCGTGCTTAGATTTCCTCTTTGATTCAACTTTATGGTCTGATTTTTGTTTTTTGGCTGGTGATTTTTTAACCAGTTCAGTGATTGGTGATTTTATGTAAGGCTTGTTAAACTCGGCTTTGATGGAGCTAGAAAGCGAGACTTCAGAATCGGATTCGTTTGATGGCATTTTGCCTAATAATCCTAGAGAGAAACCAGTTTGGGACATCTGGGATGTTTCAACGAGTGATGCTGAGCTTTCAAGTATGGATGGTATTATCAAGGTTTCATCTGAATAAATATCGATAGGAGACTTCCTTGAAGAGTTGGGTCTTGTTTTCTTCTTTTTGAAACAGCTTTTATCAGTTTGGACTGACACTGTTGTTATGGTTGGTGCAGTAGTCTGTTGGGGTACATCTTTTTGCGATTCAACTGAAAATAAGAATCAAAACTCAATAGTTGTCACTATGGTGTTAGCACCATTTGTCAGTTTTGAATTTAGACACAAAACTGACAATATTATACAGGGTAGACAGGGCATTGACATATCTACAATGTTTTTAATGAACTTTTAATTAAAAAGTAAATATTTCACTTTCATACAAAATCTCATTGGGATAGATAGATACCACAATATCATGGACTATGTCTGAATTAAATAAATTTTTATTATTATACAGGTAGCAGATGTAAACTTAAGACCGGCCAAGTTCAAGTTGGATTAGCACACAATGGGCTACATACTATCATAATATAAAGCCAATGAAAAAATCATGTATGTTGAATGGGAGCCCCACTTAAATAGTTTTATTATTTGTTGTTATAGCGGCAATATAAATATATCAACTGTCTAACTATCACAGTTTGTGACATACAGCCTGGTGACAGATGGACAGACAGACAGACGGACAGTAGAGTCTTAGTAATAGGGTCCCGTTTTACCTTTTGGGTACGGAACCGAAAAAAATAAGAAAAGTAGACAAAAAATTTCGATGCCGCTGGCTTTTCTTGGATGGTCTCTGTCCAGTATCTAGAACAGTACACATGCTATCAGGTTGTGTGTCAAATTCCCTTCTAGCCTGTATTACAGTAATCTGACATAGAGATGTTTGTCTGGAGTATCCCTCATACTCCAGACAAACAAGTAGATATAACAAGTGGCCATAAAGCTTTGAAACACTACAAACAATTGAAGTATGAGATTAATAACATATTGCTCTATAGGACACTTCCTTAATGACAGAATATAATTTTGTCAATGTAATACTCTGCCCCTAAGATGACCCACTCACCAGGTTGTGATGTACTAGGACTATGCTAGGTGTAAGGGCCATTAAGACAACTTGATACATGCAATCAGTACATTAAACACTGGGGATTTCAGAAACATCTACTGAACTCAAGATTCATATTAGTTTCATCAGGTTATGCGTCAATGTCCCTTACAATCCTGAACAAAATCAGAGTCTGATGTTTTCTTATTATAGAATAAATAAATAATACCAGCCTAGTTTTTTTGCTGTCCCGCTGCAGGGCAAAGGCCTCTTTTCATACACAGAATCCAGGATTATTAATCACCATGCTTACTCAAGGCGGATTGGTAATTTCAATTTTATACTAAAGTTATAAGTTCACATTCTCTCATGGTGATTTCTACACCGATGTCAGTGATCCAAAACAAACGTAGTATAAACTAGACTAAAACAAAGTACTTAGTACTTAACAATAATATAATAAATTTAAGTCTTGTGCTTGAGTAGCGAGGTATTAATAACATTCTGATGCTATTGTTAGCGTAAAACCTTCAGCAGCAGGTACTGGTAGCGATTAATGCATTCAATTAACACCATACTAAACATAATTTTGAATGACGGTTGGGTGAGTAAAATGGCGGGTAGACGAGAAAACGCCTACGCAATAAAACAATATTTAAATACATAATTATCACGTAAAACCTAACCATGTGTTTCAAAATTATTGTATTCAGCCTTACCTTCGTCATGAGACAATTTCATCATTTTGTTCTTTAGTGTTTGAACGTCTGTAAAGAGATCGCTTTCCGCTATCAAGACATCCATGTCAGCAAGTAGTACTTGCGACTTGGCGACCGCTGATAGAGCATTTACCTTCTGCCTTTTCAATTTTATAGTCATTAGCGAGCATTGTATCTCCATTTTGGACACAAATTCGTTCAATGTTCTCGCCTCATGGCTTAAATTTTCGATGGTATCGTCAATTTGACTGAGGCGCCGCTTGTTAAAACTACTACTATTCGAATTTGAGATATCGGACATTGTTTTTCTTTATCACAATATTGTTATGGTCGATTCAGAAAAAAACTTTTATTTTCTAGTCTAATTTGACCGCCAACGAACATGCACACGGGAAAAGTAAAGAGAAAAGAACGAAACGAACTGCCCGGACGGAACGGAACGGCCGTTGGGTATAGACTATAGAGCCCTTACACAGTCCAGGACGACCAACATTATCTATGCAGGCGGGTAAACATAAAACTGGAAAAATACACCGACTTTTAACTATATTGCATTTGTCTTTGTCAAGCAGCGCCACCCTGAACTTCATACTCAAATTGCGAATGAGAAATGCCACAATGGGAACGCTGTACAAGTTAACATCAAGTTTATATTCAAACTTTTGACATTTATTTTCTTAAGGAAACAGGAAGCAGAGGGACTAGAGATGTACCTATCGTCATTAGTGCTTGACGTTTTTACTGATGCTGAGCTTTAACAATTACGGTTTCGCAGTTTCCAGCCACAAGAAAAATACGTATAATATTTTCACCGATGTTTGAACATGATTATACTTACATTTAATTTTTGATGTATATTATTTCAATGTAACGTAGTAGTTAGGTAGTCGGCACAGAACATTTATATATCACTACGTACGTCCCTATTGTTATTATTCGTATACATATACTTAAGAGCTTTGTATGTACGGTCTGCTTTGATATAGAAAGGTTTTTTTTTCATAAGTAACAATGGGAATTTATTTCTTCAACAATGATAAAACTATTAATACATGAATAGAAGAAATAAAATAAAGAATCACAGGGCATCTAAAAATTTCTTTTTTTTCGTACATATCATATGTATCTTCAATATATAACGTATTATATGATTTTACTTCTCAGAAATTGTGTTCATTTCATCTCTGATAGCCGTCCTATTGGACGATAAGAATCAGGGAAAGGAGAGTGAATCATGTTTAATTTGGAAAATTTGACAGTTAGGGTCAAATTCTCCCAATTAAACATGAACCTTACTTATATGTAATAAAGTGATTTGACAGATTAGGACAGCTTGATGCGCTGGCCTCTGTAACTACGTTAGTGTGTAAATTGTGTATGAAACTAAATTTATCTCTTTTGAGTGTTTAGGCAGGTACATCCGTAACAAACAACATCGAAATGTGAAAAACTTGAGGTTCACATTCTTGTATTTATTTAAGCAGCCGAATGCAATGCAATAGGTATGCTTTGGCCGTCAGTTTAGTTAGTATCATAAATTCATAAGCGCGACGCGATGTGCCAACTACTAATAATTGTTGTTAATATTATGAAAATAATTTATTTCTTATTACACATACATAATTATACTGCACAATGTTTTGTCACAAATGATTAAATGCCATGATGGCCCAGTGGTTTAGGCCTCGCCTCTTGTGCACGAGGTTGTTTGTTCAAACCTGGGCAAGTAACAATGTGAGCTTATCAATTCATATGTAATTTCTAAGTCTATCTTGGACATCACTGTCATCGGTGAAGGAAAACATCGTGAGGAAACATGGACTTATATAATTAATATAAGTCTGAAATCGCCAACCCGTCTTGAGCAAGCGTTCTATCAACACACGGTAAGGTTACGGTTATACTCAAATTTAAAACTAACAGAATATATTGTACAGTCTGGTTCGTCGCCCGTTACGAGACACGCGTTCGGATTACATTAAGTTCACTTTATATTCATTATTCTGTTAGTTTTAGATTATAGTGTAAACTTAACCTTACCGTTAAAACCGGTTTAAATAAAAAACCTAGGGTTAACTAATTATACCGAACGCGTGTCTCGCAACGGGCGCCGAACCAGACTGCTGGTGCCTTGGGAAGAGTCCCTTCGTAATCCCTCATCGTGTTGCCACTTGACAGCGCGTCGATATTTATATCAGACGTGACGCCACGTATACTCATGGTACGTGACGCCGTACCATGCGTGTACGTAAATATTTGTATTACGTAGATACTAGAGCAGGCATCTTAAACAAACTTCATGCTACATTTTGGTAAATATCCGCTGCAGCGCTGAAATAATAAAATATCTAACCACATGGGATAACACTCAGCGCTATAAGCGCGAACGAAACATATTACCTCAATGAGAGAGAGAGAGAGAGAGAGAGAGAGAGAGAGAGAGAGAGAGAGAGAGAGAGAGAGAGAGAGAGAGAGAGAGACACGCGCATTCTGCTATCAAAAAGTGTCGTTACTACTTTTTGTCTTGATTTTTTCCGTCTACAGAAGTACAGAAGAAAGCACATCAAACTATTTTTTTAATTTGACTGTTTAGGATAGCTTGAAGTGCTGGCTTCTGCCATCATCTGCCTAGCCAGTCTAACTGGATGCAGCTGAATTTGAGAATTAGAAAAAGCATTAATTTGTGATGATGACGTGGCACCCACCGGGTATTTTACCGACTTCAACCATCTGTCAATTCATTGCAAAGGAAACTCGGCGGGTGTTGCCGTTGTGGGCGTGACGGCCTACTGTTTGACTTAGGCGCGGAGTATGGATTACCAGCGTTTCCTCTAGTTACCTTCGTCAGGCTGGTCATTATCATATGCCGAGTCTTTTCCTAACTATGTTGTCGTCTTCATGGTTTATTCTGTAAACCAGCAGCCAAATACCAGTGTCATACATGGAGCAACTGCCCATTCCACTTCCACAACCCAGTTACTGGGCAACAAGGAGGAGTATCTGAGACTTGTTGTCAGACTTTCAGGCTTTTAAATACCCGTAACGAATGTCAAAGATCTACAAATGACAGCCAGGACCGACGGCTTAACGTGCTTTCCGAGGCACGGAGGAGTCTAGATATGTAACGAACGGTCACCCATTCACAGACCTCGGCAAGCGTAGCTTAACCTTCGTCCGACCAGGTTGATTGTTTTTATTTGGCCACGAGCTGCTCTGGTCAAATAAATCAAATTGAAGTTAAGATTGTCATGTCAAAATAGCAGCTTTTTTACTAAATTCTTATCATTATATAAAGTTCATACGTCATTCCAAAAACACTTTTTTTTTTTTTGTGTTTGTATCTGTTTGTTTAAGGTAATCTCCAGAATAGATGGACCGATTTCGACGGGACTTTCATTGCCTGATAGCTGATTTGATGCGGAGTAACTTAGGTTATTTTTATTTTAGACAAAGAATTAGGGTACCGCGCAAGAAAATAAAACCCATGTTCCGTTAAATTGCACGCGGTCAAGTCGCGGGCACGACTAGTCCTTTAATGAATACACGTAAAACATTTGATTGCCATAACTAAAAATAATTGAATATTGAATATTAATTTTATAAAAAAATAATCTCACGGATTAGCGCTGCTAATCAGCTAAACAATTCGTTATGTACACTAATTGTTTACCGTATAATTTAATTATTAGATATAAAATTAAAAATAATTGTTCGTTGCTTAAAATCTAAGGGCGTATATAAAGTCTGGGGTCTTTGGTATCTGATACACTAAGCTGGCCAACATGTTCTCTGCGATATGTCTATTTGTCCTTGCATGCGCGTTGACAGCGAATGGAGATCCACCACCAACAAGGGCAGAGATCGGTGAGTTTTTATTTTGTTTCAAGAGTTCAGTTGTTTTGTTTGACCAAGTTTCAAGGTTTCGTTCTTGTGTTGAACCCTAATTATTTTTCTAGAATTAAAGTAGCTTATGTTACTTCTTAACACATCAGCTATCTGCCAGTGAAATCCCCGTCAGAATCGGTCCAGCTATTTCGGGGATTACTTCAAACAAACAGAGAGACATACATTTTTTTTGTTATAATATAGGAAACACACTACTAGTTTCATTAAATCAAGAATGACTGCCTTGTTAGTTTAGTGGTCACAAGTGCTGCTGCTGCGTATGAGGTATTGGATTTGATTCTCGGGTCGGGCATAGTGTATTTGTTTTTTTTTTCAATCAGAAATTTCACAGTAGCCGGAGAATGAATTTGAGCCCGGTGGCAGTAAACTCGCCCCCTGTTACACGACACTTAAACACAACTAGAGAAATGTGGCTGTATAGTAAATTAAGGCCTTCCAGCCAAGGCATACGAAGCATAAACACTAGGCGACTATACGCTAAGGGCGTCGCTGGGATATTACCTGATCGATATTATGACCACCTATGTGGCGCGGCGGGCGAAGGTCCGCCTGCGACGCAGGAGGTTGCGGGTTCGATTCCCGCCTTGGGACAAATGTTTGTACGATCTACAAAGATTTGTTCCGGGTGTTCTGGGTATTTTCTATGTATACTAAAAAGTATCTATTTATGTAATGTATTGTATTAAGTGTATCAGTCATCTAGTACCCATAACACAAGCTCTGCTTACCTTGGGGCTAGATGATGCTGTGTGAATTGTCCAGCATTATTTCTTTATTTATTATTAATTTATTATTTAGGGACTAATTTAAAAACTACTGGCTCAGTGTCACTGAGAGAGGACAGCAAAGGGACTGGCTGGATCTGAGCGATATTATTTAGGGAGTCATTTAAAAACTACTGGGTCAGCGTAGCGGGCTATTTTTTATTACAGTGGCTGAGCGTTCGGCTTCTGCGCCGCGTGTCGTGGGTTCGATTCCTGCACGGAACAAATATTTGTATGATCTACAGATAGTTGTTTCGGGTCTGGCTGTTTGTGTATGTGACTGTAAATGTTTGTGAACGCACCCACCACACAGGAGCGATTCCTAGTGTGGAGAAACGTTTAAAAAAGACTTGAGAGGTGTCAAGGGACACCCGGATGGAACGAAGTTCCTTTCGATTAATTAGTGAAGCAATTGTAATAAAATTTTATTTTAACCATTAATAAAAAAATATTTGAGTAATTATTGTAATAATTAATAATTTATTGTAATATATAAAATTAATATGAATTGATTATTATTTTAATAATCGTCGCGACACCACACTATTAAATGCGAAATATAAAGACGAAACGAAAATAACTGGCTTGTTTTCTATGAGAGACGAAATTCTTTATCGCGCGTTGCGAAAGGGGGCTAGACGGAGTCTTTCTATTTCGCGCAGGAGGTTGCGGGTTCGATTCTAAGGACAAATGTTTGTACGATCTACAAAGATTTGTTCCGGGTGTTCTGGGTATTTTCTATGTATAATAAAAAGTATATATGTATGTAATGTATTGTATTAAGTATATCAGTCATCTAGTACCCATAACACAAGCTCTGCTTAGCTTGGGGCTAGATGATGCTGTGTGGATTGTCCAGCATTATTTATTTTTCATATTTTGTTTCATCGCCAGGTAATCTTCGAACAAACCACCAAGTGAAACTGCAGCCTGTGTACTTGCAACCTTTGATAGCCGATTGGGTCGTTACTATACCTGTAAGTATGTGCATAGCTGATCTTCAGTAACTTTATTTATCTTTATTTACACTTACAGAAGAATAATTGCAATTAAGTAAGTGTTATGATATGTTGACTGCCTCGTTGGTCTAGTGATCGCAAGCGCGACTGCTAAGCATGAGGTCCTGGGTTCGATTCCTGGGTCGAGTTATTTTTATCGGGAGTTTTCATTAGAAATTTCTCAGTAGCAGCCCTGAGTCCGGTTGATGGCAATAGGCTCACCCCCTATTACATGGGACTTAAGAACATAACAGGTAAAATGTGGGTGTACTGTAGGTACACCTTTGCCCTACCCTTTGGGGAATGGAGGCGTGATGTTTATGTTAAGTGTTATGTAAAAATAAAAGGAAAGAACTCACAAGGTTCCGGTTTGCTGCGTCTAGACGCTCCTTGCGGCGCTCCACATCGCTGTCAATGCGGTGAGCTATTGATTACGTCGGACACCATGGCATCAGTAGTAACAGCGCCTAGACAAAATCCCTTTTTTGGTTCCTATTCTTTCTTTAAATCCAACGGAAACATCAAATTGTTTGAAGTTGACATTAGCTTTAGAGACGTCACGTGACTTTCCACGTCATGTAATGTCAATGTCACACATTTGACGTTAGCGTCTGGCGTTTTACGCTACAAAAGAGGTTTTGTCTAGGCTTGCTGGTCGGACAGCACGTCACGCCACTATTAATGACAATATGATCCTTGCCACCTATTGCTGCTCTTGCCACCTTGCCACCCAATGGCTTGGCGCGTGGATAGGAAGATACCTGTTAGAGTGGTCACAGTGCCTTTGAAGATGGGTAGGCCTTTGGTATGATGACACTTGTGTCTTTACTATTGCGCCATCCCATCTTCTTAGTATCCCCCGTGCCGGTACGGCTGCTGCAAGTACAGGAAACCTCAAATGGCGATAATATAAATGAAAAAAAGCATGTGTATTTCGTAGAAAATGTTGTTGGTGACACATTTGGCTTTATCTTTTGTTTTTCTTTCTACAAAATGTTGTCACTGTTTGTTTTACCTTATAAATAAAATGAAATAAATATTACAAGCTGATTGAGGGTTAATGATATTTGAGACGTTTGGGTTTAAAACACATGGGGTTCGTGTTTTTCGGGACATCGCTTAGCGATTGATTGAATCTTCAAGTGAGCAGAGGGCATCAGAGGAATCAGCGTTACCATTCAACGTGGCAATGCTGCCAGCCTTTTGGGCACTTTTCCCGTTAACAGCGATGCGGATGATTTTTTTTATGTTTCCTTTTCTTTTTATACATGTACAAAGCTATCGACGACCGATGTGGCGCGGCGGGCGAAGGTCCGCCTGCGACGTAAGAGGTTGCGGGTTCGATTCCCGCCTTGGGACAAATGTTTGTATGATCTACAAATATTTGTTCCGGGTGTTCTGGGTATTTGCTATATATAATAAAAAATATCTATCTATGTAATGTATTGTATTAAGTATATCAGTCATCTAGTACCCATAACACAAGCTCTGCTTAGCTTGGGGCTAGGTGATGTTGTGTGGATTGTCCAGCAATATTTATTTATTTATTTATTTTATTTATCGACTAGTTACCGACATAGCTCAAAGAATTAGCAAGTTGAAGTGGCAGTGGGCTGGCCATATCTCGCGAAGAACCGACAACCGTTGGGTTAAACGTGTTCTTGAGTGGAGACCGCGACTCGGCAAACGTAGTGTAGGACGCCCTCTGACCAGGTGGGATGACGATCTGCTATGGCGCTCATATGGAGAGGGCTATGTCCAGCAGTGGACTAGTATAGCCTGATGATGGCAAAGCTAACACAAACTGTCATTTTTACCAATTGAACCTTAATCTTTTAATTGTAATAAACTTGAAACAATATCAAATAAATTTGACAGTTCATGGTAGCTTGATTTGCTTGCCTCTGTATGTAACTTAACAACTTCCCTGTCCCCATACAACTCATTTTGATAATGCCCTACGTCCACAGGCTTTACTTATTGTTACGCTTATTAGCTTTTTTGAGCCACATGTGACTCACGAACGTAGGGCGTTAATTTTTCTTTACCACGTTTAATGAGTCATATGATATTTATATAGTCATATATAATATTGACGAACTTTGTTTTCAGCCTGTCCCGCAATGCGATAATGGTGTGTCTGGCATGCTAGCATTAATTTGGGATGATGACGTGGCACCCACCGGGTATTTTACCGACTTCAACCATCTGTCAATTCAACGCAACGGAAACTCGGCGGGTGTCGCTGTTGTGGGCGTGACGGCCTACTGTTTGACCTAGGCGAGGAGTATGGAGGATTACCAGCGTTTCCTCTAGTTACCTTCGCCCAGTCTAAAATTAATATAAAATATTAGCAAGATTTAAAGTCGTCGATACAGATGCCAGCACATCAAGCTATACTAAACTATCAACATTACCAATTGAAAATGAACCTTATTAATTTGTAATAAAGTTGAAAATCTATTAAAGAAATTTGACACATTGGGGTAGCTTGATGTGCCGTCTGTACATATAGTTTCAAAAAAGAAAATATTGTAAAATACTTATATAATTTGTACTGGTAGGTCAAAACTGAGACAACTCAATATTCAAGAATGTTAAATTTAAAAACTCAAGTAATCATTTATCGTTAAAAAGTATTGATTCCTAGCCCAGTTATGATACAGCAATATTATACACCATGTTTATGATCTAATTAAAAACTCCGTTTCATAATTTCACTAAAAACAAACAGAGCAATATGTTTGTTTTCTTAACCATCTGATAAACTATTTTTTTTCGTGTCTTTTTTTTTAATCTATTTTTGTTTAGGGGCTTTTATCAAAGATATGTCAGCCCCATCGTACCCTTTTACATTAGTGGCCTATCTTAATCGGTAATAGTTTACAATATTACTTAATATTTAATGAAATAGAGTTATTCCGTGGAGGACCATAATTAAATGGCACAACTTTTTGATAATCTCCGAAGATGGTACAGATAAGATGGATTGGATTATGCCTACATCAAGTTTATTTATTTTAAAATCCTTCACGAATAACTCGCGTTCTAGTCCGTTCCGAGCACACTCCATCAGCAAATGCTGCACGTCCTCGATTTGACGACACGGTTGGCGCAGTGGTTGAGCCATCGGCTGCTGCGCCACGTGTTGTGGGTTCGATCCCCGCACGGAACAAATATTTGTATGACCTATAGGTAGTTGTTCCGGGTCTGGCTGTTTGTATATGTGAGTTTAAATGTTTGTAAACGCACTCACGATACAGGAGAAATTCCTAGTGTGGGGAAACTTTTTTTTTTTAATAAATAAAAAAAAATAAAAAATTAGGAGAATCAGCCTTTTTCATAAGAAATAAATAATGCTGGACAAATAAAAAAATAAAAAAATTGCGGATGAAAACTTTGCGGATGGATAGTGCTCAGACGGGAGTCTTAATATCAGTTTCACATAATTTCTATATAATTTAGTATTCTCGAACCAGGGAACACGAGTTGGCTGACCTTGAATGCTTTTATACCAAATGCCTTTATCCAGACACATTTTGAAGATATGTTGTTTCCAGGAATTAAAGCAAGCAGATTTCAATTTGGTTGTATATTCCCAATAATAAGAAAAATAATTGATTATACATCCGTCTACGTTTTTCGAGTGTGATCTAGCTGAGCGAATGGTTCACTGTTTCATTAAAAATAAACTCTTGGCATAAATAATAAAAAAAGGTATATTTTCAATTTAAATCATCATCATCATCATCAGGCTATACTAGTCCACTGCTGGACATAGCCCTCTCCTAATGAGCGCCATAGCGCCCTGTCTTCAGCTTGCCGCATCCAGCATCTGCCTGCAGTCTTTCGCAGATCGTCATCCCACCTGGTCAGAGGGAACACGATGTTAATTAATTATTCACTTTAAATAATGTACAGAATTGTTTTCGGGGCTCATTTAAATTCTTTGTAAGGCATTAAAGCCAGACGTCGGATTAAGTGGTGCGACGTTCCCGGACTTCTCTCGACATGACAGACGTATTCAGTTGTGGAGTCGCACGAATTCGCCAGATATGTCAAGCGTAATCGCCCGGCTTTGCTTGACATGTCGCTTACATTTCTCCCCAAGTGTATACCTGGCTTAAGATTATTCATTTGCGTGCTTTCTATATACAACATGTAACGTAATTAACGCACACCCCAATTAGTATATTATGTTATAATCATAATACATGCACTGAATTTTTAGTTTAACATGTTTAAGCATTAATTATTTATTTATTTAGTTTTACTAATTCTACTAATTTTTCTTTATTTTGTATTGAATGACGGAATTTGTATTGATACAAATAAAACTGCAGTTTTAGAAGTCTTATAGCTTTGAGTCACGGTCTATTGCAGTTTGTTTTGACTGTACAGGGGTAGTGTGACTGTCATTCACGTAGTTTTAATTATTTTTGGGATAAAAAATTACCTATAAGTAAAAAAAAATATATAAATCGATACAGTAAACGATTCTGATCAAACTACTTTCAGGATGTGCGTTTATTATGTTACATATTGTATATTTTACAACTTATCTTCATAAAATCTCACGTAGTCGTTATTACATAGATATATTTGTATACAAACTATTGGTTAAATATTTATTGTTTTATTTTCCTCAATATATTTGAATAACATACCGATAATTATTGTTTTCATTTACATACATGAGCTCAGGTCTATTTCCTTAGGGTTGTATACTGCGAAAACTACAGAAGGCCACGTGCCAGCAACGATCCTCACAGATCTTCCCGGGATTTATAATACAATCCCGTGTGGCCAACAATATTACAAATAAATAATAATAAAAACCTCAGAGATAGATAAGACATTCGGACATCCGATCTCAGATGGTTTAAATTGTGTTAAAGTAAATAACTTTTTTTATTTAATAAATCACGGGATTTTTCTCGTAATATATCGAGACTCCTCCGTGCCTCGGAAAGCACGTAAAGCCGTTGGTCCCGGTTGTCATTTGTAGATCTTTGACTGCCGTTACGGGTAGTCAGAAACCCGAAAGTCTGACAACCAGTCTTACCAAGGCGTATCGTGTTGCCCAGTAACTGGGTTGTGGAGGTCAGATAGGCAGTCGCTCCATGTAAAACACTGGTACTCAGCTGCATCCGGTTAGACTGGAAGCCGACCCCAACATAGTTGGGAAAAGGCTAGGCAGATGATGAACGGGATTTTTCTGGTCTTTATAATTAATCCCGGGAATTGAGGCATATCCACTTTATTCTTTCGCTGTACGAAATCAGTGTAAGTACATAAATAACTCTACCTAATTCCGACCTCTGATCGTCATACATAGAAGGTCATATATGCGAGTAGCGAGTACTGCGCTGATCTTTAGAGGACATCACCAATAGGGTATGTGTATGTCCTTCTAGGGCGTTCCCTCCCGACGTTTCCACTTAAACCTATTTTATAACCTCCTGTTGCCTTTCATTCTCCTCCAACATGACCAAACAATCTAAGCATAATCGACGACACGGTTGGCGCAGTGGCTGAGCGATCGACTGCTGCGCCGCGTGTCGTGGGTTCGATTCCCGCACGGAACAAATATTTGTATGGCCTACAGGTAATTGTTCCGGGTCTGGCTGTTTGTGTATGTGAGTTTAAATGTTTGTAAACGCACCCACGACACAGGAGAAATTCCTAGTGTGGGGCAACGTTATCATCTGCTAGCTTTGACCGGATGCAGCTGAATACCCGTATTTTACATGGAGCGACTGCCTATCTGACCCCCACAACCCAGTCACTGGAGAACACGATACCCCTTGGTAAGACTCGTTGTGTGACTTTCGGGCCTCTGACTACCCGTAACGACTGTCAAAGATCTACAAATGACAGCCGGGACCAACCGCTTAACGTGCTTTCCGAGGCACGGAGGAGTATCGATACATAATAAACGGTCACCCATCCACAGACTGACCTAGGCAAGCGTAGCTTAACCTTCGATCGACTCGTGCGGCTGTTTTTATTTAGCCACTAGCTCCTCCCATCTAAGGATAGAATAGAATACTATCCACTACCACTACCTACTACTACCTACTTTCTATTAGAGAATAGAATACTGTTTATTGTACGCATTGTCTTGTGTGGATCAGGATGTTGGCCCACAAAAGGGATGAATGAAAGGCAGTCGCATGCAGCTGACATGAGAATGCTGAGGGGGATGTGTGGTTTTACGCGAATGTATAGAATAAGAAATGAATATGTGAAATGAAACTCTAAAGAGGGTGCGTCTCATATCATATAAAGTTATTTGGTAGGTATATTTTGATTTCATTAACGTTCACAAGGTAAAATAAAAATGAGTTATACCAAGTGTTGATATAATTTCTTTAGATATAGGTAATCATAAACTTATTTCGTATAACGTTCTTGGATTTATGGTTTTACTGTATGGTTTAATGAAATCCTATTTTATTTAGTTTATTTTATTATCAGGCTTCTCAACAATGAGCACACTATAACTTTATATTTTTTACATTGCAAACTTGAGACTAAGCGCCTCATCACTTACAGAAAAGTACAGCATGCACTATGCGCAGATAATATCATAATTTATTAAAATGTAAATAGTTAGTAAAAAACTTAAAAAAAGAAACTATTGAAAGCCATGTTCTTTACAATTGAATTAAATTAGATAATACTGATTAAATAAAATAAGAATAGATTAAATTAGAATAAATTCATTTAAATTTTAATAGAATAAATAAAATTTTACTAATATATACTACTTACCCGTCTGAAAGTGGCGCCTGCGACCAAGAAGTTGTGTGGAAATAGGTTGTCATGGTATGGACACATGATGCGAAGGAATGAGGATCATGTTGTGAGGAAAGTTTTTAGTATGAATGTGAAGGGTCACCAATGAAACGCTGGATGGATTGTGTACATACATTACATACATAGATATTTTTTATTATACATAGCAAATACCCAGAACACCCGAAACAAATATTTGTAGATCGTACAAAAATTTGTCCCAGGGCGGGAATCGAATCCGCAACCTCCTGCGTCGCAGACGGACCTTCACCCGCCGCGCCACATCGGTCGTCAAAGGTGATATGGCGTCAAAAGCAAGATGGTATGGCTACAAAGGAGGTGACTTCTGAGATGACGGCAAATAGAGTTGTATGGAAGAAGAAGACATGATGCGACGACTCCAAATAAATTGGGATGAGAGCATGAGGATGATGAAAACTCACCACACAAACAGAAACTCATACTCTCTCCTACCACAAAGTTGTCTTAAATACCATCTGCATTCCTCAATGTTTTGTTAAATTTTATGTACTTTTTAACTTGCAAGTATAAATATTTGTATGGCCTACAGGTAATTGTTCCGGGGTCTGGCTGTTTGTGTATGTGACTTTAATTGTTTGTAAACGCAACCACGACACAGGAAACATTCTTAGTGTGGGGCAACGTCTTATTTTAAATAAAAATAATAATAATTAATCATATGCCTAGCCTTTTCAAACTATGTTGGGGTCGGCTTCCAGTCTAACCAGATGCAGCTGAATACCAGTATTTCACGCGGAGCGACTGCCTATCTGACCTCCAACCCTGCTACTGGGCAACACGATACCCCTTGGACAGACAGGCTTTCGGCCTTCTGTCTACCCGTAACGACTGTCAATGATCTACAAATGACAGCCGAGACCAACAACTTAACGTGTTTTTCAAGGCACGAAGGTGTCTCGTTATGTTACCAACGGTCACCCATCCACAGGATGACCTCGGCAACCATAGATTAACCTTCGATCATCGTTTTTTATTTATCCACGAGCTCCTCTTAGACATCACTAGCAACGAGGTACCAAATCGTGAGTAAACCTAGATTTTAACTAATATAATTATGCCCAAGCCTGAAGATAAAAAATCTTCAGACTTGCAAAGTGGTGCAAAGAAAACAAAATGCACTACAAAACGCTCGTAATAAAAAGACTACAGATAATAAATACTACCTGGATGGAGGTGAATTAAAAAAAATCTGCAATGTTCGCGATATTGGAATTCAGAGATTCCGGGCGCTCAAACGTAGTGTAGGACGCCCTCTGATCAGGTGGTACGACGATCTGCGAAACACTGCAGGCAGATGCTGGATGCGGCAAGCTGAAGACAGGGCGCTATGGCGCTCATTAGGAGAGGGCTGTGTCCAGCAGTGGACTAATATAACCTGATGATGTGTATGTGATGTGAGCGCTCGAATTCGAAAATTCGCAAATTTTAAATGCTGTCTCAAGATCTTTTAAGGCAATGGGATTTTTTTGCAAAACAGTAAACAATTTAAAAGATCATCAATAGGGATGTGTCCTAGGTAAAAAAATATTAAGTCTATTTGGTCCGTCAGTAAGATTACCAAAAAATTTAGGACATGTGACGTCACGCGCAATTTCAACGCATTAAATCGTTGTTATTTTGGTTTACGTGACAAAAGAAAAAATACGTGGCCAGTATTTTTGAGTAATCCAACTTTCGGACTAATCAGAATTTTTAAGGACACTACCCTATTAAGATTTTTATCAATCTAGTCCGTGAAATGTTAGAATATAATTGAGTGGTATGTAATCCGCATCACGAGGCTAGGTATATAGTCTATTTGAGAGTGTTCAAGCGGTTCTTTTACCATCAGTGATATGGAGATCACTTGGCTACACAAGTACCTAGCTACACTGAAAGGTTGGGATACTATCTTATGGAAACACTAGCCGAAGATACGAAAAAACTGGACTTCATTATCCTTCACAAGATATCGAAGTGATCTATAGACTGCAGTGAATTTTTGTTTCATTAGTTTGATGGCACGGTTGGCGCAGTGGCTGAACGATTGACTGCTGCACTGCGTGTCGTGGGTCCGATTCCCACACGGAACAAATATCTGAATGGCCTACAGGTAGTTGTTTCGGGTCTGGTTGTTTGTGTATGTGAGTTTGAATGTTTGTTAACGCAACCACGATACAGGAGAAATTCCTAGTGTGGGGACACGTTTAAAAACCAAAAAAAAAATGTTAATACGAAACACTCCACCTTGGATGAGTGAAAAAACTGTGAAATCAGGTGTATGACTGGTCATACACGCACGCACCTGGCCTTTTTGAAGAACATCATTCGCTGATGTTCTAACATCCAGATGTTACGAAACGAAGCAAAAGGAGTATGTAAGGATCTTAGCAAGTGGCGTTCTTAAGTTTCTGCCTTCCCCCATGGGAGAAAGGCGCGAGTTTACATATATGCATGTATGTAATAGTATAATTCCATTTCATTTGTTCTATCCGTATTTGATTAGCGCTACTAATCAGCTTAACAATTCGTTTTGTGCACTAATTATGTCCCGTATAATTTAATTATTACATTTAAGTCGCAATTAAAGAACCAATTGTTCATTACCTAAAATCTAGGGACGTATATAAAGCCTGGGGTCTTTGGTATCTGATACACTAAGCTGGTCAACATGTTCTCCTCTATATGTCTATTTGTCGTAGCTTGCGCATTCACAGTCAATGCACAGCAACCTGCAAATTGTAATTCGGCACAGATAGGTGAGTTTGAATTTTGTTTGATTTTTAACCGACTTCAAAAAGAAGGAGGTTCTCAAAAGGATTGGTATTTTTTTTTGTATGTACACCGTTTACGCTGAGATTTATGATCCGATTTACGTGATTCTTCTTTAGTTTGATGCGGAATAGTGCCATTTGGGACCAAATGGTCACTATTCCGCATCAATCGAACCCAAATAAATTGGGATCATCATTCTCTTACCCTTAGGTAAGAGAATGATGGGTTTGGTTTTTAAAGCAAAATATGTAGTTGGAAAAATCTGTCCTTCATGTATCCGAAATTTCGTTTTTTTTATTGTAGTTAAATATTACATCGCGACCCACTAAAAAGCTTAAAATATTTTTTTTAAACAAAAAAAAAAAACAACCCACTCCAAGATAACCCTAAAAAGTTTAACATAACTTGAGTTTCGGGAACTTTAGTTTCGGGATTCGTCTGCTTTGTTCAAGTTTCATTTGCTATTTGTTATTATTGAATACACGCCGATACATGGAGCCCACTGTGAATGACAGTAACCATGGAAAAATAGAAAATGTTTATAAGTATTGACACTATGCACCCCACGCTTTTTTTTTAAATTAATATACATTTTTCTCTAATTTACACTTTTCTTAATCCAAATTTATTAAATTTTATTTTCTATTTTTTAGTTGGATTTTCTATAAAAGCGTGTTTTTTTAGTTTTTTTAAACTATAATTTTTTGTACCTATACTTACATACATACAGGACGGAAGAGACTTCGACGCAGAAACTGAAACTGTGAGGTCAGTACAGAGGCCAGCACATCAAGCTACCCGATCTGTCAGATTTCTTTGATAGGTTATCAACTTTATTAAAAAACCAGTAGATTCATTTTCAATTGGCAAAATTTGACACTTTGGGGTAGGTTGATGTTATGGCGTCTGTTCATGATTTTTGACCACCTACCGTTGAAATGTTTCGTTGGGTTTTCCTCTACATCAACGTTTCTTTCAAATGTTTTTTTTTTATACTTTAAACTGTAAAATACAATGATTTCTACTTACTCCAACGATTTTTAATGCAAGACGTGAGAGAAGCGTAGATTTTATATCAGTGAAAGAATAATCGTAACAGGAGCAGTATTTCCAGAGATTACATTTTGTAAATAAAGCTTTTCATAATGTTTGAACCATATTTTGTTATATCACCAGGAAATATTCCAACGTCTCATCCTGTGAAACTGCAGCCAGTACTCCTGCAACCTCACATAGCCGATTGGATCATTACTATCCCAGTAAGTAACTATGTCTAAAACACATTCCTCTCCAGTTGCTACAGAGGTCAGCACATCAAGCTACCCCAATCTCGGACGACCGATGTAGCGTGGCGGGTTCGATTCCCGCCCTGGGACAAATGTTTGTACGATCTACAAAGATTTTTCCCGGGTGTTCTGGGTATTTGCTATGTATAATAGAATCTAGTACCCATATGATAAGCTCTGCTTAGCTTGGAGCTAGATGATGCTGTGTGGATTGTCCAGCATTATTTAATTATTTAGCTGTCAAATTTCTTTGGTAGTTTTTCAACTTGAGTACAAAACAATTAGGTTCATCTTCAATTGGAAAAATTTAATATTCAATTAAGCAATAAAACAATTAATACATGAAAAGAAAAACAACTAAAGAATCACAGGGCATCGAAAAATTCATTCGTACCACTGTCAACGAGAAAAGTGCTTTGGCTTTGGCAAAATTTGGAAAATTTGATAGTTCGGGATAGCTTGATGTGATGGTGTCTGTACATTCATTAGGTAAACTAATGTTACAATCAAGTAAATAATTTGAACCATTTCAATACATTTAGGTCAACGTAAAACCTAACATACAGCCTGGTTCCGCTTAGGAGGACAGGAAAGAAACATAAATAATTGCAGTAATGAAAAAAATAAAAACTACCTACATATTACGCAAAAAAAAATACTGTCAGTCGATACTTCTACATCTCAATCGGCAATGGTTAAATAGCGATGTGTCCTAGGTAAAAATATAGTTGAGAAGTATATAATAAGTCTATTTGTTCCGTCAGTAAGATTACCAAAACATATTGGACACGTATTTTTTGTTTACTCAAATCAATAAAAAGTGACAATGTAGCACATCAAAGTTCAGAAGAAGGGGCTTGTGACGTCACTTTTACATAAAAAGTGTAGCACGGCGTGATGTCACACGCAATTTCAACGCACTATATCACAGATTATTAAAAGTTTTGTGTGAAGGACAATTACCAAACATTAATTTGGGGACGTCCTTCTCGCAATGCTATTTCTTCATCTTTTTTTTTCTTTTCTCCTCTTTAAAAAAAAAAAACGTTGCCACACACTAGGAATTTCTCCTGTATCGTGGGTGCGTTTACAAACATTTAAACTCACATACACAAACATCCAGACCCGAAACAACTACCTGTAGGCCATACAAATATTAATTATATGTTTTTCTTAATTTCATTTTAACTACTTACACTAGTAATGAGTATATTGTTTACAAACACTGGATCTTTGGTGTCCGAAAATAAAAAATATTATTATTATTATTATATCGTCATCATTTTTGGTTTACGTGACAAAAGAAAAAATACGTGTCCAGTATTTTTGAGTAATCCAACTTTCAGACCAAATAGATTTTTTAAGGACAGTAGTGTCCTTAAAAAATCTATTTGGTCTGAAAGTTGGATTACTCAAAAATACCTATAGTCGAGATCATGGTTCTACGGAATAAAAACGATTCAACACCTTGCCACTGCCAAACAACGAGACACAATAGAAAATGTATGGTTTGTCGGTCATTTGGCGTTCAACGTGTAACTGTCAATCAGAATGACTTTTGTTTTCAGCCCGTCCCGGAATGCTTGAATGGTGAATCTGGCGTACAAGCATTCATGTGCGATGAGGATGTGGCTCCCACGGGTTATTTCACCGACTTCAACCATCTGAAGGTCCATCGCAATGGAGACAATCACGCATACGGCACTGTGACTGTGACAGTCTACTGTAACGTGTAGGCTCAGAGCATGGATGACCAGCGATTCATTTAGTTACCTTCATCTAAGTATAGTCTAAACATAATAGTGTACAACTTTTAAAGGGTGGTTTGCTAAGATCGTGATTACATACAGTTTCTATCGTAAAAATCGGTGAGGAAAATAGTGAAAGATTACTGGTACGCCTTTTCATTAAATATAGATTCTTTGAACTAAAATAAGTAGGTATATTCTCTTTAATTAATGTACACTATTGTTTTTAAGGCTCATTTAAATTCTTTTACTGATGCGACGGTAGTTTTTGCTATGTTGATCTAATTTTGACAGTTTCTTTCTAGTGCTTTGTCGACATGACCTAGAAAACGTAACCAGAAGCTTCCGACTTGCGTCTCACTTTGTAACGCATTTATATTGTTCAGCTGCTTGATTCCAACATACAAACAAACCTTTCATCGAACTTCGTCGCCATAATTAATAATTTTGTTTGTAAAAAAACAATTGTTTAAATATGTATATATTATTTACTTTCCTCAATATATTTCAAAAACATACCTATATTTGTAGTTTTTCTTTTTGTGTTGAATATATATTATATATATTGGGTTTATTATACAATACCTATTTACACATTTACTCAATCTCATCATCATCCATCATCCTCCTGCCCTTATCCCAATTTATGTGGGGTCGGCGCAGCATGTTTTCTTCTTCCATACCTACATCTCTATTTGCCGTCATCTCAAGGGTCACCTCTTTTCTTGCCTTATCCTCTTTCACACAATCCATCCATCTTTTCTTTGGTCTTTTTCTACTCATGTAACCCTGAACATTCATACTCAAAACTTTCCTCACAACATGGTCCTCATTCCTTCGCATCACATGCCCGTACCATGTCAACCGATTTCCACATAACTTCTCGGTCACAGGCGCCACTTTCAGACTTCCTCTTACATACTCATTTAATTTACATTTACTCAATCTAATTACAATATAAAACTAACTACATACATACATATTTACAAAAACCGCGAAACGATCGGTGCGGGAATCGAACCCACAACACGCGGCGCAGCAGCCGATGGCTCAACCACTGCGCCAACCGTGTCGTCAAATGTACTTATCGATGTGGTGGCCGTCCGTTGTCTTTATCATCATTTCCAGTTCACCAAATGGCACGAGAAAATATGCACTTCTAGAGCAAAAGCACGAATTACTTAGTATTAAAAAACTTGAGAGGTGACAAGGGACACCCGGATGGAACGAAGTTCCTTTTTTTATTATTTATTATGTACAAAAACCTTTATACATCCAACAAAAATAATAGTCGCGACACCACACGGTTCAATGCCAAATAGAAAGACGAAAAGAGAGAGAGAGAGAGAGAGAGAGAGACAGACAGAGAAATACGCGCACGCCGCACGGCTTACAACTACTTATAGCAAAAAGTGTCGTTACAACTTTTCGTCTTATTTTTTTCCGTTTAGCCCACTTTCGCAACGCGCGATAAAGAACTTCGTTCCAAAATCTCATCAGACATGCAAAATCATCATCTGCCAAGCCTTTTTTCCAGCTATGTTGAGGTCGACTTCCAGTCTATCCGGATGCAGCTGAATACCAGTCTTTTATATGGAGCGACTGCCTATCTGACCTCCACAACCCAGACTGATTGTCAGACTTTCGGGCTTTTGACTACTCGTAACGATTGTCAAAGATCTACAAATGACAGCCGGGACCAACGGCTTTCCGAGGCTCAGCTATATATAATTCCATTGGAACCCCCCTATTACAGGCATGTATAATTATATCTATAATAATAATAAAATAAAATAATAAATAATGCTGGACAATCCACACAGCATCATCTAGCCCCAAGCTAAGCAGAGCTTGTGTTATGGGTACTAGATATACTTAATACAATACATTACATACATAGATATTTTTTACTATACATAGCAAATACCCAGAACACCCGGAACAAACCTTTGTAGATCGTACAAACATTTGTCCCAAGGCGGGAATCGAACCCGCAACCTCCTGCGTCGCAAGCGGACCTTCGCCTGCTGCGCCACATAGGTCGTCAAATCTATTAAGAGTTAATCAAATAATAATAAGAGAGAATAATCTTTTAAGAGTTTCCCCGAATTTTCCAATTAGAGCCTGTCTTAATGACATTGAGACCACTTTGAGAGTATTCCCTTTCAAAAAAAATGAGAATTTTTAAAATGGATTTGCATCTGATGGATAAATCGGTGAACGCACAAAAAAACATACGCATTAGAACCTCCTTGTTTTTTTAAGTCGGTTAAAAATGTAAGCGTAATCGTTCACTATACAAACATACAGAGTAGATTCACTACGAGCCACGCTTCGCCCGGATAGGTGGCTGGCAAGCAAATGAACGGCGAAGCACGGGGCTGTATGCATCTCCGTGCATAGGATTGCCAGGTCGCCAAACCTAATAGCCGGACAAACCAGCCAGTTTGGCCGGACATTTGAGTAGAAAAGCCGGACACCCTACATTATTGAGGATTTTGTCTCAGTATTAATAGGTACTATAAAAAATGTATATAAATAGTGTTCGTATGGTTTGTTGTACTAATAAAAGGAGATATCTATCTTATCGTGTTGGGCAGTTGAGAAACATCGGTCTAAGTATGGTAAGCTTAGTCTTACAAAAGCCGGACAAGACGGACACCGTTTAATTTGGCCGAACACCTTATCAAAAAGCCTACCTATATCCGGCTTCATCCGGACGCCTGGCAACGCTATCCGTGCACAACCTTAGTAGCAGAAGTCGACTTTATAATATATTTATGATTAAGTAAACTTAAAACGAAAGGTATTGTTACAACAAATAATTACTGTGTTTAAGGTTTTAGAGGAGCTCGGAGCTAGATAAAAACAGCCGCACGGGTTGATCGCAAGTTAAGCTACGCTTGACGAGGACAGTCTATGGATGGGTGACCGTTCGTAACATATCGAAACTTCTCCATGTCTCGGAAATCACGTTAGGCCGTTTGTCCCGGCTGTCAATTGTAGATCTTTGATAGTCCGTACGGGTTGTCAGAAGCCCGCAAGTCTGACAGTAACTGGGTTGTAGAGGTCAGATAGGCAGTCTCTCCATGTAAAACACTGGTTTTCAGCCGTTGTTAAAGGCTAGGCAGATGATACATTTATGAGGTGCTAATCAGAAGCGCCAGGGCCTGGCGTTTCCACTCACATGTCATCAAAGCCCGAAAGTCTGACAACCAGTCATTTCAACGGGTACCGTGTTGCCCAGTAACTGGGTTGTGGAGGTTAGATAAGCAGTCGCTCCATGTAAAAGACTGGTATTCAGCTGCATCCGGTTAAACTGGAACCCGACCCCAACATGGTAGCATCATGGTGGTGGTAGGTGGCTAGGCAGATTAATAATTAGGGTTTATTAAGTGATTTATTTTTTCATCATTTAGATAATATTATTACAGGGTAACATATTTCTCAAATTTCTCACATTATTCTATATTCTTGTGTATTTGACTAATAATTAATTAAAAAATAAACAAACGGTAACAATTACCTATTATTTTAATGTCACAAAAATAATCAAATACAAACAAAGTAAATTAAATGAACAAAAGGTAGGTAGAAAAATGTCAGACACACAAATATAGTTACGGGGATGATGTAGGCAATGGCTGGCGGCAAAAAGGGGCCGTGACTTTTTTTTTTTTTTTAGGTAGGGCCACTCGCAGTTCAGCACTATAAGGCTGTTTACTGCTTAACCGGTCGATCCTGTGGTGACCTTACAAGAAGGCCCCCAGCCAGGGCTAACTAAAAGTTACATTTAAACGACCGCTCGCTAAGGGCGCCCCCCTGTGGGGCTCAAACCTCGGCTTAGGGCGTCGTTGAATTCTTAACAAAAACAAAGGCTGGGTCTCGTTATTATTATATCGGGGGTTTTATATGCTACTGACTCAGCTACGCGGGCTGGCCTTGTAGAGTCTAAAGATTGAATTTACATTTAACTAATTAGGGCGTTCGCGTCGCGGGCCTCGTCGGCGAGGCCGGAATGTGGGTCGGTTTGTGCGTGTGTATTTTCTAAAAGTGCTAGTTTCCCTACTGCTCTCCTGGATGACGGTTGTGTCGTCGTCTGGCTCGACTAGGGTATGCCTTGGCCGGCGAATCTTACCAATTTTGGTAGGGAAGTATTGGGAGGCCGAGACGACAAGTGGGTTTGGGTGTCGCTCGGCTGATTCGAAAAAGCGCCCAGTAAGACGCTTCATGAATTGTTTGATGGTGGGGATTTTTAAATCTACATGGAGTCTTTCTTTCCTAACGAACCACGGGGCTCCCGTAGCTCGACGGAGAAAACGGTTCTGCAAAATCTGCATCCTATGGATACAGGAAGGCCTTGCATGTGCGAATATGGCACACGCGTAGGTCATAATAGGCCTGATGCACGTGGTGTAGAGTCGCATCTTGCACCGAAGTGACAATTTGCTGCGTACATTAATCATGGGATGTAACCTCCCTAGAGCGAATGCGGCGCGCGAGCGCACCGTCATTATGTGCGTCCGGAAGGTAAGGTGTCGGTCAAAGATGACCCCCAGGTACTTAAATTGCTCCCCCCACGGGATCGGCTTGTCGTACATGGTGATCGGGGGAGGAGGGGATGGGTTTTTACCCTTCGACAAGGTCTGGCACAACTGGCTGTTATACAAGCTGTACCAACTCGATGTGCCAGATCATCTCGTGCTCATCTTGCGAGATTTCTGTCGAATCGTACGTTTAGATATCGCGTAGACGGTACACTATCGTCACCTCACCTTATCCGCGCGGGCGTCCCTCAAGGATCCGTGCTGTCTCCTCTCTTGTTCTCGCTATTCACTAGCGACGTCCCTAGGGGTAGAAAGGCCCAGTTGGCGCTTTTCGCCGACGACACGGCCATCTACGTTACCGGTAACAACCCTATCACCATAGCTCGCACCCTCCAAACTTCCGCAAACGTCTTAGGCGCTTGGTTCCGGAAATGGAGAGTCGAGGTCAATCCCGACAAAAGTCAAGCGGTTCTCTTTAGGAAACCAGGACGCCGCAATGTCCCCACGCCTAGTCCGTTAGCCATGTACGGCAAGCCTATCCCTTGGGATAAGCGAGCCAAATACTTAGGTGTGATACTCGATCACAGACTTTCGTTCGCCGAACATATAAAGGCGGCGCGTTCGCGCGCCGTCTTCGCGTCCGGCAGGCTTTATTGTATGACCAACGAGAAAAGCAAGTTGTCACTCAAGTGCAAATTGCGGCTCTTCGTCTCGGTCATCCGACCAATCATGACATACGCTTGCGCAGTGTTCGCTCACGCCAAGCCGTATCATATTCATAGGCTTCAGATCGTCCAGAACCGATTCCTGCGCAGAGTCACGGGAGCCCCCTTCTACGTCCGAAATGAGACTCTCCATGTAGATCTCAAAATACCTACGGTGAAACAGTTCATGAAGCGACTCACCCAGCGCTTCATGGACTGTTCTACCGCTCATCCTAACCCCTTAGTGTCATCGGCCGCCCGATACACTCCCTCGCGAATAAGTACAGTTCGAAGACCAAAACACACACTCACAGAGCCAGATGATCCTATCACTCTCCTGCAGGAGAGCGATAGGGCCACCAGCACTGTTCGCAAACAAAAACGGACATTCCGCCCTCGCCGCCGAGGCCCGTCGCGACGAACCCGTCGATGCCCCCCTCCCGACCCTTTGCTAGAGCCAGCCCGCGAAGCTGAGCCGATTAATGTTTAAAATGTCCCTAAATAATGGAACAATCAGATCCAGCCTGTCCCTTGCTGTCCTCTTCAGCGACGTCCTAAGCCGAGGTTCGTACCCCGCAGGGGGTGCCCTTAGCGATAGTCGCTTAGCTTATAAGTTTTTATGCCTGGCTGGAGGCCTTAATTTTAATTAAGCCCCCCACAGGAAAGTTCGGTTGAGCAGTAAATATCCCTAAAGGATAAACTGCGAGATGCCCATTCCAAAAAAAAAAAAAATCGGGGTTCACTTCGATTCTCCATTTCCTGAACCAGACGCTTAGGGCGTTGGCAGAGGATTGGAGGGCCTTAGCAATAGCTGGACACTTTAAGCCAGAGTAGTAGATGGCCGTGTCGCCAGCGAATAGGGTAATGTTTGCCTTAACTACTGAAGGGAGGTCGCTGGTGTACAGCGTGAATAGTAATGGGGAGAGAACTGAGCCTTGCGGGACTCCTGCGCGGATGGGACGAGGCGTAGAGTACGTCCCCTTCTATGCGATAACGGAAGGTTCGGTTCGACAAATAGTCCCGTAGTATGAGTACGAGACGTTCTGGCACACCGGGCTGGTACAGCTTGTATACCAGCCCGTTGTGCCAGACCTTGTCAAACGCTTTCGCGATGTCGAAGTAGAGGACTCCTGTCATCATGCCGCGTTGGAAGCGGCCGCTGATGTGTTCGACGATTCGGTGCACCTGTTGTGCACACGAATGCTGGGTTCGAAAACCAAACTGTTCCATCGGAATTAAGCTCTTAGTTTTGACGAAGTCCTTGAGCCGCTTAAGAATAAGCTTTTCGTAGACTTTGCCGAGAACGTTGAGGACACTGATTGGGCGATAGCTGCCTGGAGAGGTCTTAGGCTTGCCCGGTTTGGGGATACCGATGACGGTAGCTTCTTTCCACTTCTGAGGGAAGATATTGTTGGTTAAAGCGCTATTGAAGATAGCGGTCATTAGAATGACTAAAGGGGCGGGGAAAAGTTTAAATACTCTATTGGTGAGCCCGTCAGAGCCAGGGGCTTTGCGAGCTTTGAGGCCGTTGATTATATCCTACACCTCGTCTGGAGTGACTGGGGGCAGGGGATTATCGGGGTCCTCTGAAGGAGGGAGAGAGGTCCTTTGCTCCACTTCAGCGTCTACCCTGGCTATGAAAGCTGGGTCTGCTGGCTGTGAACTGGGGGAGCATTGGGCCTCGAGACTATCTGCAAGGCATTCTGCCTTTTCCTCGTCGTCAAAGGCTATGCTCTGATCGAGGCGAATGAGAGGAGGCATCGTGGTAACTTCGGAGGCGCGCAACTTCCTCTGTAGCTCCCAAAATGCCTGGTGCCCAAAATCCCCAAACATCTTGTCCCAGCGATTGCAACGCAGCTCTTTCATACTATTACTTACTTTACGCTGTAAGTAACGCATGTGAACTTTGTTGTTCTCGCAGGGAAAAGCGCTATAGGCACGGACGGCCGCGTTCTTCTCGCCCACGAGTGCACGCACATCGTCCAGGAGCTTCCAGCGACGATCACTCGTCGCCAGTATCTCCCTTGAACTTTCGACCAGGACGGCTTGCACGTGGCCCGTGAGCGAGTCGATCGCGGCCGCCGTATCCGCGATGGTCTCTATCTTGTCGGGGATTTGGTCCAAGTGGTGGGACGTGATGGATTGCAGCTTATCGCTTACAATCCCCCAGTCCGTGATCACCTTTGGAGGAGGGGGTTGATTAGGGTCATGGAAGCCTGTTCGAGAGATCAGCTCCATGATCACCGGTCGGTGGTCAAAGTCAAGTTCGTCAAGCGCCTCTATAGATTGCAACCTTAGGTTAACATTCTTAAGAAGCGCGATGTCAAGTACGTCGGGGCGGTGGTCCACAATATGTGGGTAGTGGGTCGGATGCATCGGAGCGATGACATCGAATTTTAGTTTATCACTAAGGTCGAACAGGGCTCTTCCCCTGGGGTTAGTCAAGTGACTGTTCCAGGAGGCGAAGGGGCCGTGACTGGTGTGCACCGCTTTATATCGCTTTTTATTTGACGGCACGGTTGGCGCAGTGGCTGAGCGATTGACTGCTGCTGATTCCCGCACGGAACAAATATTTGTATGGCCTGCAGGTAGTTGTTCCGGGTCTGGCCGTTTGTGTATGTGAGTTTATATGTTTGTAAACGCACCTACAATACAGGAAAAAAATTCCTAGTGTGGGGCAACGTTTTTAATTAAAAAAAAAAAAAAAATATATATACCCTCGGTGAGAGTGTAGGGATGTAGGCGACAATAATATTATAATATTAAGACTGGGTTCTTGTAAAAATTAAACAACAAAACATAAGTAAATACAGTTTATAACATTATGCATATATATTTAAAAAATTGATTCCATGCCAAAAAAAATCTTTTGTTAGGCAAATAGACGGGCCCTGTGATCCAAAAAAAAAGTCCAAAAATTTCACTAATGCTAGTGTCGTAATTGGTTGACAATTAAAGACTAGCGATCAAATTCTGGGGTGGATTTCCCAATAGTGGTTGGGGTGATTGTCCCAACTGCAGCAGTGGTAGGGATGATTGTCCCCAAACGGAAAGCTGCGATTGTCCCAACAGTGGATTTTGTGTATGGTCCAACCAAGATTGAGATATAAGGCCTAAAGACGGCAGGGATGATTGACCCCATGCGGGCTGAGATGATTGTCCCCAAAAGGAGTTTTGTGACTGGCCCCACGAAGGATTGTGAGTATTGTCCAATAGAGATAGGGGGCTAACGCTTAAAGACGGCAGGGATGATTGACCCCATGCGGGCTGAGGTGGTTGTCCCCAAACGGAGTTTTGTGGCTGACCCCATACGGGCTGAGATGATTGACCCCAAACGGAGTTTTGTGGCTGGCCCCACGAAGGATTGTGTGTATTGTCCAATAGAGACAGGGGGCTTACGCTTAAAGACGGCAGGGATGATTGACCCCATGCGGGCTGAGATGATTGTCCCCAAACGGAGTTTTGTGGCTGACCCCATACGGGCTGAGATGATTGACCCCAAACGGAGTTTTGTGACTGGCCCCACGAAGGATTATGTGTATTGTCCAATAGAGACAGGGGGCTAACGCTTAAAGACGGCAGGGATGATTGACCCCATGCGGGCTGAGGTGGTTGTCCCCAAACGGAGTTTTGTGGCTGGCCCCACGAAGGATTGTGAGTATTGTCCAATAGAGACAGGGGGCTTACGCTTAAAGACGGCAGGGATGATTGACCCCATGCGGGCTGAGATGATTGTCCCCAAACGGAGTTTTGTGGCTGACCCCATACGGGCTGAGATGATTGACCCCAAACGGAGTTTTGTGGCTGGCCCCACGAAGGATTGTGTGTATTGTCCAATAGAGACAGGGGGCTTACGCTTAAAGACGGCAGGGATGATTGACCCCATGCGGGCTGAGATGATTGTCCCCAAATGGAGTTTTGTGGCTGACCCCATACGGGCTGAGATGATTGACCCCAAACGGAGTTTTGTGGCTGGCCCCACGAAGGATTATGTGTATTGTCCAATAGAGACAGGGGGCTAACGCTTAAAGACGGCAGGGATGATTGACCCCATGCGGGCTGAGATGATTGACCCCAAATGGAGTTTTGTGGCTGGCCCCACGAAGGATTGTGTGCATTGTCCAATAGAGACAGGGGGCTTACACTTAAAGACGGTAGGGATGATTGGCCCCATAAGGGCTGAGGTGATTGTCCCCAAACAGAGTTTTGTGGCTGGCCCCATAAAGGATTGTGTGTATGGTCCAATTGAGACAGGGGGCTAAGGCCTAAAGACGGCAGGGACGACTGACCCCACACAGATTGGGGTGATTGGTCCCAGATGGAGTGATGCGATTGACCCCACAAATGAGAATGTAAGGACCCATCATTTTGCAGTAGGCTGTTTGTCTGCCAAGGTTGGTCATTTGACAACCACCATTGGTTATTTTGTAGCAAATTTTGGTTGCTATGAAGCTGTGAGTGTCCGCAATATACTGTTGGCAGGACAGTTCCTTCGCTAAGAGTACTTCCGACGCGGTGAATCGAGATTATGTTGAAGCTTATGAAACGGGCTGACGGCAGACCGTCGCCGTCACATATTGCTGCTGTAACACCGATAGGGTTCGGGCAGTTCGGGATATCCTGAAAAGAAAAAATCAGCAATTATGTAAGAACCGATGACGACCGCTGTGGCGCGGCGGGCGAAGGTCCCCCTGCGACGCAGGAGGTCGCGAGTTCGATTCCCGCCTTGGGACAAATGTTTGTAGGATCAACAAAGATTTGTTCCGGGTGTTCTGGGTATTAGCTAAATATAATATAAAATATCTATTTATGTAATGTATTGTATTAAGTATATCAGTCATCTAGTACCCATAACACAAGCTCTGCTTAGCTTGGAGCTAGATGACGCTGTGTGGATTGTCCAGCATTATTTATTTACTTATTTATTTATGTAAGTAACTTATCATCGCGCCTTTAATTTCCTGAGGGTAGTCGTAAGTGGCACACCAACATATATCCAAGTCCCATTGTATAACTCTCATAAGACCATCTCGACACTATTCTGCATGGTCCTACTCCATACATGGTCTGACCAAGATAATATCTGGACTTCAAAAGTGACCTCTGACTTTATTTTGGTGTTTGTTCTTAGATAGAGAAACACCGAACTCAAAAATTACCCTGAAAAATAAGATCACAGTTTTTTTTGATCCTCCGCCGTTTTCGTAGGTGGTGGTTACTTTTGTGAAACCCCCACTCCCTGGCATGACGTCACATAATTTTAAATTTTATTTTTAGAATTTAGTTAAAAAGCAGTTTCAATTTTTTTTATAGTTCAATTGAAAATATTCTTTAGCAACATCAACATACCTAAAGCTGGACCTTATGAATAAAGATCGAGTTAGTAATACTTTTAAGTTTTTTGTTTACGTATTCCCGCGTTTTAATACCCCCTCCCCACACCGTCGTTACACAATATCACATTTCATTGATCCTCGACGTGAGACGTAATTTATGGGTGGCCCTTTTTTGACATATAAAAGTGTATTTCACACGTTAAACAAGCAATGCCAGCCTTCTGGGCACTTTTCCCGTTGACAACGATGCGGATGATTTTTTTGATGCCCTTATTTTATTTCTTCATATATTAATAATTGTATCATTTTAATGAAACAAGCAATGCCAGCAAGCAATCACGAACTGGCCAGAAATCTTAACTGAAGGCACATTGAGACATTTCAGACGAGATATCACTAGACCGACGAAGCAGTTTCAGGCGACAAATATGTACTTTTATTTTCCCGGCTTAATTAGAAATTAAGGCCTCCAGCCAGGGCGCAGAAACATAAAAACTAAGCGACCAATCGCTAAGGGCACCCCCTGCGGGGTACGAGCCTCGGCTTAGGACGTCGCTGAGAGAGGATAGCAAGGGACAGGCTGGATCAAATAGATATATATTATTTAGGGGCTTTTTAAACATTTACCGGCTCAGCTTCGCGGGCTGGCTCGAGCAAAGGGTCGGGGGGAACAAATATGTACCAAAGTTAGATAATTTTTATAACACTTACTGGAATTATGATCTCCCAGTCAGCTATCCCCGGCAGCAGAATTGTCTCCGCCAATGGGATCGCGGCGCCACGGTGTGAACCTGTTTATCAAAAATTATGTCAATGTAAACGGCCCTGTGTGCCTAATGGCCTATCTTTGTTCTGTCTCCTGCTAGATATGAAAGGAAGTGGAAATTATGTATTTTTCTAACTCCTCCATTGTTCTTTTCTGATTCATTTCGTTGCGGGATCCCAGACAGTTGAATCGTTCCTCCGGGACTCTTCGGACTTCATTGTCTCGACGCTTTTCTGGTGGTCACCACTGTTGATTCTGGCTTTCAGGAGTTGCAGTGGTTTGACAAAAATGTGGCGGGTTTTCCCAAAGAAAATAAAATACACAGCACGGAGACGCCGATCTATGCTTTTGATTAAAAAATAATACTAATCTGTTACTATCCCACTGCTGGGCAAAAGCCTTTTCTCATATAGAGAAGGCATTAACATTAATCTCCACGCTTGCTCCGGACGGGTTGGCAATTTCAGACTTATATTAATTTCAAGTCCAGGTTTCCTCACGATGTTTTCCTTCACCGATGCTAGTGATGTCCAAGATAAACTTAGAAAGTACATATGAATTGAAAAACTCACATTGGTACTTGCCCAGGTTTGAACCCATAATCCCGTGCACAAGAGGCGAGGCCTAAATCACTGGGCCATCATGACAATGTCAAAGTAACAGCTTTTTACAAAATACATAGGTATATGAAAGTCTAAGTACAATTACACCGAAAAGAAAAACCATGAACCAATTTTAAACATTTTTGTCAGTGTGTGAGTTTTGGCTAATATCTGAAATTGCGGTACCGATTTTGATGTGAGATAGCTAATTTTACTAGTTCCGTGCAAAAAACAAGAAAAATACTTGAAAGGTGTCAAGGGACACCCGGATGGAACGAAGTTCCTTTTTTTTATTATTTTTTATTATTTATTATGTACAAAAATCTGTATACACTCAACAAAAATAATCGTCGCGACACCACACTGTTCAATGCGAAATAGAAAATAACCTGCCTGCTTTCAATGAGAGAGAGAGAGAGACAGACAGACAAACACGCGCACGTCGCACGGCTTACAACTACATAAAATTACATAGCAAAAAGTGTCGTTACAACTTTTTGTCTTAATTTTTCCGTCTAGCCCCCTTTCGTAACGTGCGATAAGGAACTTCGTTCCAAAAACATGAATTGATGCTAATTTCGACGCGGACGAAGTCGCTCGCAACCGGCAGTCTCAAAATAAAAGAGGTAGCTCACCGGTCCGTATCTCCTCGCACAATGTACCGAACGGTTGCGCAAACGCAGCTGCCCACGCGCAAGTAAGCACCAGTAGACTTGTTACTGCAACCATGGTTACCATAGGACTGTACCCAACGTTAGCGAACAACACATGCATTTATATGGCACGAGAATTGAAATAAAAATGCATTCATAATTTAATAATTAAATTTCGTAGGAGTAATGAGAGTCCATGGCGAATACTCGATAATTTGGTGTTCATTAACGCTTTTTTAAATATGATTAGTTCTCCATTACATATATAAGTATAACAGGTATTATAATCTGATAATAGCTGAGAATAGTCGACATCAGCTCATATGCCAAAGAAACAAAAATGCTTATCATAACACTCAATAAATCCTATTTTTATTCACATATATACAATTATACTATAAAACTAACTAGGTATATACATATTTACAAAAACAAAAAAAAAAAACAAAAAACAAAAAAAAAAGCCGACAGGTATTATTAAGTCTGTTGTTGCTAATTATTTATTGCTGTGGGGGATGTGTGGTGTTACGCGATTGCACGAGTTGTTATTTCGATTGCAAATTATAGGCTTAAGTTTGCATGCTTTAATTTTAAGCAAAACATGTAAGTAAAAATAACACCTTGTATACCATGTTTTAAGCAAATATACATATTCTATTCTATTCTATAATATGAAAAGAGTATGTAAGGTGAGCCTGAAAGTAGCGCGTCATCATCTGCCTGGCCTTTTCCCAACTATGTTGAGGTCGGCTTCCAGTCTACCTGGATACTGCATATATCTGACCCCCACAACCCAGTTACAACACGACGCTCCTTGGTAAGATTGGCTGTCAGATTTTCGGGTTTCTGACTAGGTACCCTTAACGAGTATCAAAGATCGACAAATAAAAGCCGGGACCAATGGCTTAACGTGCTGTCCGAATCACGGAGGAGTCTCGATAACATGTTACGAACGGTCATCCATCCACAGACTGACCTCGGCGAGCGTAGCGTAACCGTACGCCTTTTTTGATTAAGCCAAGAGCTATAACAAATTACTTAGAAAAAATCATTCGTAGGCGGCAAGTATTTGTCATCCGTGAGTAATCTAATAATACAGTAGTAACAGATGAATCCCGTCATTATCATCGTCCTCCAGCCCTTATCCCAATTTATTTGGTGTTTGGTGTGTTACAGCATATCTCTCCTACTATATGACGGCACGGTTGGCGTAGTGAATAAGCGATCGAATACTGCGCCGCAATGTCAAAGACAAAGTCAAAGCATTTATTTCAAATAAACCAATTACAGGTACTTTTGAATTGTCAAAGAATCGGAAAAATGATGCTAGTCGCCCATTCCAAAGCGTAGGTACCTAGTATGGAGAAGAACGGGCAAGAAACTCCATGGCCACTCTTTTTAAGTCGTGATTTTGTTACAAATATTTGGTTACATCATTTATGTTTAAATTATCAATGTGAGAACGATGTAAAAGACGTGCACATTAAAAGCTTCCGTATTAAAAACCAAAACCAACTGACAATTTAGTAAATAAAACAGGCCGTGGCAGCTAAGAGAAGATACGTCCCTACTGGAGACGCCCGTACACGAACATGACGTATGGATCAGCACCATTTAGCTCAACCATTTTGAAGGGAACTTAATGATCCAACACACACGTCACCAGCGAGACATTTGAGCGAGCATGACAAACTCTCAGTTATTCAGGACACATTCAAGTCAATGAAAGACGTAAATGGTAGTAAATGGTAGCTTTATAGAAGGAACATAGTGCTCACACATATGCTATGCAATTATACAATACCACGTGTCGTGGGTTCGATTCCCTCTCGGAACATATATGTATGTATGTGTACGGCCTACAGATAGTCGTGTCGGGTCTAGCTGCTCGTGATGTGACTTTAAATGTTTGTAAACGCACCCACGACACAGGAGAATTTCCTAGTGTGGGGCAAAGGATAAAAAAACAATTGCAATCATCTCAATAGTCACCACCAGCCATACTACCTTTCACACAATCCAATCCATTTATCGTTTTCTTTATCTTCTTGTAACCCTCTTTATTAATAAATAAAATAACAACACGATGTAGTGTATTTCATTTCGATATCATTATTTTGATTTCGGACATCGAGAATAATTATTTCTAGTAGGTCTGTGGCGCGAAATGAGGAAGAGAATAAATTGGTTAGATGTTTGAATCATTTATTAAATGTTTCTAACATTTCTCTAGTTGTGTGTTCCTACTGCTGTCATTGATCTTGAGGCAAAATACAGTGCAAGGTAATTCGCACTACGATAAAGGAGTTCGGGCTTCCGGTGCGGTGTACCACCACTGTAGACCGCTCAGTGAACCTCACGTCCGGTAATGAATCACTGTCGCAAGCTGACACATCGACGCCGCCAGTTTCACCAACACATTCCGGGAGCGGCTGAAATGGATGTTTATTTCATCATCATCATCAGGCTATACTAGTCCACTGCTGGACATAGCCCTCTCCTAATGAGCGCCATAGCGCCCTGTCTTCAGCTTGCCGCATCCAGCATCTGCCTGCAGTCTTTCGCAGATCGTCATCCCACCTGGTCAGAGGGCGTCCTACACTACGTTTGCCGAGTCGCGGTCTCCACTCAAGAACACAGATGTTTATTTATTTAATACTTTAAGCACACAAATCTACAGAGGCATTTCTACCAGTCAAACTTTGGGTGGTGCAGAGACAAACTGTGGCAGGTGCAATCTCAAATCTCACTAATCCGACACTATTAAAAACCAGAGGGTGCCGGATTAGTGGAATGTTCGAATTATTGGATTTAGAGAAAAAATCCTTCCCTTCGTGTTTGCTTAAAAACGTTTTCTCGCATGTTTCGAAGAGTTATAATATCTTTGGCAGATATACAGTTTTCTTTTGCCCATGTTATTGAAACAATTAAATGCTTCATCTGGTTTCACTCTTACAGTTGTAGTATTTGGTGGCTCCAATATTTATACAAAGCTTTCTTCTTCTTGTACATACCGCTTCACAAAGTATTTCTTCATTTGTCCTAATTTGCTCTGTTTCTTCGATCCCTTCAAACCAAGAATATAAAGGGGGAGGTTGCCGGATTATTGGACGTGTCGGTCTATGGAAGTGCCGGATTAGTGAGATTATACTGTATATACATATATATATCATTATAAAGTATAAATATAATACCTACATAGAATATATACACAAATAAACATATACACAAACACATACATAAACAATAAGAACAGTTAATGAGAAAACATTAGCGCTGTGATGAAACCACTGCCAACTGCTTACGAACATGCTCACGCACTTTAACTTGTAAAATCTTTGTAATTAATACGGTAAAACAAAAATTAAAAACAATTACTAGGAACTTAGATACGTAAATATCTTCTAGGCGGTTATATACTGGTTATATACATATTTGAGTAATTTTGATTTTTTTTTTCTGACATTTTAGAATATTTTGTATTTGACCTATAGTTCTAAATTCAATTTCAATTATCTGTATGTTTATTATTAATATCAATTAACATGTAACATTTATAGTGCAAGCATGGTAAATGTTAAATTCTTATTAAATTATATATTATGGGTTAAAGACCTGAAACAAATGAATTTAATTTAATTTAATATATAAAATAATTAAGTCAATTTTGAATTTGACATTCAATTTGGGTTGTACTCGGCTTGTTATAATATAATTCAACAAGATTCGTAAGACACGTGGCGCCATCTATTCTATTTATATATATCTATTATATTTTTGACGACCGATGTGGCGCGGCGGGCGAAAGTCCGCCTGCGACGCAAGAGGTTGCGGGTTCGATTCCCGCCTTGGGACAAATGTTTGTACGATCTACAAATATTTGTTCCGGGTGTTCTGGGTATTTCCTATGTATAATAAAAAATATCTATATATGTAATGTATTGTATTAAGTATATCAGTCTTCTAGTACCCATAACACAAGCTCTGCTTAGCTTGGGGCTAGATGATGCTGTGTGGTTTGTCCAGCATTATTTATTTATTTATTTATTTATTATCGTGAGAACGTTATTCAAAATCAAATCAGAATTCATTTATTCAAACTAGGCTGAGAATCAGAACTTTTTGAACGTCAAAACGTTTACAAAAGACAGTCCCCCAAAACGCCCACCCTTCACCACTTCCTAGTGTTTTTGCTGGGAAGAAGAATTGGCGGAACAAACAAATCAATAGTCTGTCTGATAGTTTTGAAGAACTTGAAGCTATACAACAGATGTGAAAAAAATAAAATAATTATGTCAATCTTCTTTATACTTACATCATTAAATTAAATAATTTGCTACATGTTAGCTAGCACACACCAATATGCCAAAATAAATAAATAAAAACTAATATATACCAAAATCGACAATTAACTCAAGCAAAGCCTGCTAAACTGAATACATAAAAAGCCTCCAAGGCAGTCTAAGGGCTTGCCCGCTGACATTTTGTTGTTTTACTCGGGAATCGTTTTTTTTTTCAGGAAAAAAGTTATTCTATGTCCGTTTCTGTACACCTGACAACGTATATGCAAAATTTCAGGATGATTGTTTCAGTGGTTTAGGCGTGAAAAGGTAACAATCAAAGTTACTTTCGCAACTATCCATACTAATATATTAATCTTAATATATATAAGTTACGTGTCACGTTGTTTATCCGCAATAGACTCCTAAACTTCTGAACCAATTTTAATAAAATTTGCACACAGTGTGTATTTTGGTCAAACTTAAGATAGGACAGTTTTTATTTCAATTATTGACCTCAATATTTTTTTTATTGAAAATTAAATGTTTTCTTATAATAAGTTCCATACATTTATAACAGATGGCAGTGTAACTTAACTTTTGAGGCGGTACGAAGTTTGCTGAGACAGCTAGTATTATAATAGATTATAAATGGGAAAGTGTGTGTGTCCGTCTTTCACGCCTAAATCACTCAACGGATTTAAATAAAATTTGGCAGAGAGATAGATTACACCCCGGGAAAGGACATAGGCTACATAGGCATTCTTTTATCAACAAACCACGCGGGCTAAGCCGCGGGCGGAAGCTAGTAATAATATAAGTTAGGATTGCAATGACAAGACGTCACGGGGGGAGTCAAGCACTTCAATCTCCCCCTTGATCTGAGGAGTCCGGCACTAGCCGGGGGTTGCGGAAGAATCGTACGTTCCCGCGACCCCCGGCGTAGGTGTGAGACGGAAAATCGGGGTGGTTGTTAGTCAATAAGAGTCTGACAGACCCCTCCACCTCCCTCAGAGTGGAGGACATCCACAAGGATGCCACCCCTGTATGGCTGGTGCGTCACTGTATGACTAAGGGGAGATCACTCACGGCCGCTTGTTGCAACCATTCAGTACTAATAAAAATAATAATATATGTAATAAATAATAATAAATCTTTATTTCAGACATGAACACATAAATGAACAGTCCATATGATGTTTATTAATGGGTTAGTAACAGAAACTACTTAACACTTTGAGCTGAGCATCTGGGTATTCAAATGTTTGTTGCGCGGCGCACTATTTTCTCATACAAAATAAATGACGATTAGTGACGTTCTGTTTTTCATACAACCAAAGATAATACGAAATGTGACACTAGCAGTCCCATAATTGAAAGTGATACGGCTCGATTATGTAGCTTGAAGGAATTTGTATAAGCCTCAGCTGTTTATACACGTTCTTTGAAGTTGAAAAGGCATACCTTTTTTCGCCTTAATTTTTTAAATTTAAAACAACAACAATAATATCAACTCGTAACAAAAACTAAATTTAAAAACAATAACAATAACTCTTTAACATAAACACAACAAAAACAAAGGGTACATCTTTCGTGCACGCAAGTGTAATCGGGAGTTCGGGAGGCAACAGTCGACTGTTGCACCAATCGCGCGCTCGGATTGACGCTACCTCATACCCCGCGTCCCGCTTGACTACCAAAGAGACCTAAAAAACGACTTGTGCGCATCTAACGACTCTTGCCAAGTTACGTGCCGGGGACTATAACACGCGATAGATGAGTTAGTAGGAGCGACACAATCGTTTTATGAATACAGCATTGCTATACTCCATTTGAAATAAGAATACACATTTAAATAAACTTTTTTAACAGTGCGTTCAACCGGTTTTAACTACTATTCCGTAGGCATAAGAATGGTATTAAAAGCGAAAAAGTGGTTGGTTACATTACCAACTGCATACTGCAGCTGCCATTTGTCATGCCACTAACGCAATAGAATTCAAAATCAGTTGAACGGGCTGTATAAAAGGATTTTGTTGACCTCTATCAACAGTACCTACCATTTCCCAGTCGGATTGTGTTTGTGGCAGTATAATTGGTCGCACATCATGTTTAAAACCTGCCGTAAAACCTGCATGAAAAAATAGGTAAGTACATCTTTGTTATTTAAGTTTATCTTGGACATCGGTGATGGGGGACATGGTGAAGTTTGGACTTATAATTTAACTAGCGGCCCGCTCCGGCTTCGCACGGGTATAATAATTATTTACGACATCACATTAGAAACCTCAAAAATAACAATATTTCTCCACTATTTAATGGATGTTATTATACATATAAACCTTCCTCTTCAATCACTCTATCTATTAAAAAAAAACGCATCAAAATCCGTTGGGTAGTTTTAAAGATTTAAGCATACATAGAGATATAGGGACAGAGAAAGCGACTTTGTTTTATACTATGTAGTGATAAATGTCCAAAATTGCCATCCCACCGTGAGCAAGCGTGGTGATTAATGTTCTTGCCTTCTCTCTATCAGAAGAGCTCTTTGCCCTGGATTAGGCTGGTTATTTTGTACCGTTTTTGTGATTAATAAGCCGTGTGAGACATGCTAGCCCAGTCGTATCGGACACGACTTATGTGCCGGAGATCTCACTACTGCTCTCAACTTTCTTCTGTTTCTTTACAATGTACTGCACACCGCAGTACATTCTAAAGAAACCGGCATTTTCTAGTACCGAAGAATTCGAAGACCTGTCACTTGTTCCGCTGGTGGCGATGATGGCGCAGTGGCCACTCCCTCTCCTAGAGAAGAGGCCCTTGTTCCAGCATTGAGAGCCTGTTTTTATGTAGATATTTTCTAGACTTTCTTTCTTTCTTAAAGAAAAAACGTTGCCCCACACTAGGAATTTCTCCTGTGTCGTGGGTGCGTTTACAAACATTTAAAGTCACATACACGAGCAGCCAGTCCCGAAACAATTACCTGTAGGCCATACAAATATTTGTTCCGTGCGGGAATCGAACCCACGACACGCGGCGCAGCAGTCGATCGTTCAGCCACTGCGCCAATTTAACCGTGTCGTCATCGATTCAGACCCGTCAATATTACAAAAAAAAAATGGCGCCGGCATTTCCTATCTGACTGATACCTAAGAAGAAACACGGAAACATACTCAGAAGTATCTTATAATACTTGAAATAATTTCAAAATAGCTGACCCGGCCACGTGTGAGAATAGATATAAAACTTTTAATTTATACCAAATGTTATACAGTAAACGAAACATTTTGTTAAGTAGTGGTGGTTTTGAGTAGTTCCGTAGACCCAATAGTTCCAGGTAGTCCCGAGTTTATGCCGGACGATCATTGTGACGCGATATTTTATATATCGTTTACCTTTAAACGAGCAATTCTTGTATATATGTACAAATATTTATAATCTGAATCTCGGAAACGGCTCCAACGATTTTCATGAAAATTAGTACGCAGGGGATTTCGGGGGCGATAAATCGATCTAGCTAAGTTTCATTTTTAGAAAACGTCTTTTTATTCGAGCAAAACTCGGTCATCCAGGTACTAAATATCCAGATAATAAGTGCACCTTATGATGCAGGGCTAAGTCTGGGAAGGCCTTTTGAAGAAAGAGCCATTGCGGCTTTGAATGAATAAATAATAATAATAATCGTTTATTTCAGGCAGCCCATATAACGCAGTTTACATGATTATTACATAATTATAATTTTCTAATCGGCATTGGAGGAGCAAAATGCCTGCCACAGCAATTCCGGATATAAGGGCAGTCCAGCCTTTTGACGATCATCGCCAAGATGGCATTGGGGCTGGCCCGCACCCGCCGCACCAGAGACGCACACGAATTGACCGTGTGTAATCGTGATCGTAGGTTGCCATTATATCGGACTAAGAGAGCGAAGGAGAAACACTTGGGATTCAAGTGAGAGAGAAACAATCTGACCATAATCCAGTAACTAGGCATCACCTCCCTTGGTAAGACTGGTTGTCAGATTTTCGGACTTCTGAGTACCTACTCGTAACGACTGACAAAGATCTACAAATGACAGCCGGGACCAATGGCTTAACGCGCTTTCCGAGGCACGGAGGAGTCTCGATATGTAATGAACGGTCACCCATCCACAGACTGACTTCGGCAAGCGTATCTTAACCTTCGATCGACCCGTGCGGCTGTTTATATTTAGCAAGAGTATTCATGGATAAGTAACCTGGATAGTGCATACTGAGAGTGAGTGGGCCGTCCATATACTGGATTTTGGAATCTAGACAGATTTTCGTTCCATTTATAACACTGGTATTCAGCTGCATTCGTGACACTGAAACTTTGGAAGAAGGCTTGGCAGATAATGATTAACATATAACTAACCTTTTCGTATCTTCATGCAGGCCTGTTGAAGACTCATCGGAATCGCGTTTATTGTGACGCAAGCGCATGCGAAGAACACAAAAGTTGTCAATGAAACCATGTTGATTGCAAAACTGAAGCCAAAATGCTGTCAACTCTGATATATGTCCGCGTTTATATAGAATGCCATTAAAATAAATGAAAGGTTTGAGATTTTGTTATTGTATTTAAAATCAGTAGCCATTTTATCAGCTAATGCAACGATTTCAAGGTTAATTTCATTTAGGTACTAGTTTCCATAATTAGTGCATAATACAATTAGCCGCGGCAGTTGCTGAGGCCCTCAAGCGGTGAACATACTGTAACTAGTTATTGGTACTACGAGGAAATCGTGGCTAAATAGAAACAGCCGCGCGAGCTGATCGAAGGTTAAGCTACGCTTGGATGGATGGGCGACCGTTCGCAACATATCGAGACTCCTCCGTGCCTCGGAAAACACGTTAAGTCGTTGGTCCCGGCTGTCATTTGGAGATCTTTGACACTCGTTACGGGTAGTCAGAAGCCCGAAAGTCTGACAACCAGTCTTACTAACGTGGGTATCGTGTTGCTCAGTAACTGGGTTGTGGAGGTCAGATAGGCAGTCGCTCCATGTCAAACACTGGTATTCATTCCCAACATATTTGGGAAAACGCTAGGCAGATGATGATGATGATGATGCCTGGTATTTATTTTTTATTGCCTTAAGTAATTCAGTTTGCCTAATGACTGATGGCAAATAACTAAGCACTCTATTGTATAGATTCAAGTTCATCTAGGAAGAACGTTGCTCTTCTAATTAGTTATTCCCTAACAACACATATCTCTGATAATAATATTTGACGAAAAAAAAAGTCAATTTTTTTTTAAACGTTTCCCAACATTAGGAGTTTCTCCTGTGTCGTGGGTGCAATAAACATTTAAAGAGCCAGACCTATAACAACTACCTGTAGGCCAAACAGACATTTGTTCCGTGCAGGAATCGAACCGACGTTGCGGCTCGCTGCAGCCGATCACTTAGCCACTGTGCCAACCGTGCCGTCACTCAAATTTGAATAAAATAATTTTAATTTTGTCCTCTTTTTATGTCAGCAAACAAAACTGAAAAAAATGAACATGTTTCTGATAACCAGCTTACGATTACTGAATTAGTTATGCATGGGATTTCTTATTACAGAAAGATAGTCCATTGCACATGGTCGACATAAGGCGGTACACACACCGAATGTGAATAAGAAAATTTTTCATCTGAGTTTTTTTTTGTATAAAAACGTTGCCCCACACTAGGAATTTCTCCTGTATCGTGGGTGCGTTTACAAACATTCAACTCACATACACAAACAGCCAGACCCGGAACAACTACCTACGTCCTATGTGGCGCAGCGGGCGAAGGTCCGCCTGCGATGCAGGAGGTTGCGGGTTCGATTCCCGCCATGGGACAAATGTTTTTACGATCTACAAATATTTGTTCCGGGTGTTCTGGGTATTTGCTATGTATAATAAAAAATATCAATGTATGTTAAGTATATCAGTCATCTAGTACCCATAACACAAGCTCTGCTAAGCTTGGGGCTAGATGATGCTGTGTGGATTGTCCAGCATTATTTATTTTTTTATTTAACTATCTGTAGGCCAAACAGACATTTCTGCAAGACAGTTTATCGGTTTAACTTATTTTATTTTTTATTTATTTATTTTAATTTAATTTTAAAGAAAGCTTACAGACTAATAACAATTTTAAATATCATGCATAAGTAGTGACATTTCCTAATTACAAGCTTCCACATGTATTATATCTAATTAGGTATGAGTTACTTGCGTTAACCACTTACAGCGATTTAAGTAAGTAAAGTAATTACAATGTAAACATATATGTTGCGATAGTATACTAAGTATGTCAAGTCGTGCAGTGTCAAGATCACAATTAAAAGCTATTTATGATTGTCACCAAAATACTCCTTGTTAAGTATCTTTCTAATTTTGTGTGCGCTTATAATATAGACGTGCATCATATCCTGTCTGAGTGTGTTCGTGTTGGAGACCAAAGACGTAAAGCTTTTGTCAATAGCTCTAATGTAGGCTTCTATAATGACGTTCTAGCCGCACCGTTATCGGACGAGGCTAGAACTCTGTATCATATTATTATTTTGGGAATAAGGTTGGGGGTAGATTAAATTATTCTTAGACGTAAGTTAATAATGTGTTATCAATCATCGGGGTGACATATTCGTTATCGAAAAAACCCTGCAAATAAATAAATAGATTTAAAAAAAAACTTATGACATGCCATTATTTTTAGAATATCCACGAAGAATCGAAGGCTCTACAGTGCTATGAATGCAGGTTTAGTATACCAACACAATTCTTGTTTAATTCACAAAATCTCATCAATATTAGACATGAAGTTAGTGTCGAAACTGCCTTGTCTCTTGTTGTGTAAGTGAAGATAAATAAACTAGTACATATGCAAGGTCAAATTAAATGGATATAATAGGGATGTGTCCTAGGTAAAAATATATTAAGTCTATTTAGTCCGTCAGTAACATTACCAAAAACATATTGGACACGTATTTTTTGCTTACTCAAATCAATAAAAAGTGACAATGATGTAGCACATGAAAGTTCAGGAGAAGGGGCTTGTGACGTCACTGTTACGTTAAAAGTGTAGCACGGCCTGACGTCACGCGGGTTCTTTTGAGCACAGTCGACTATTTGCGGTGTTTCGAACATGAATTTAACACCCAATATACCACGCTCCATGTCTTATGGGAGTGTACATTTTGGCAGGATGATCGCAATATAATGTTAGATAGTGTGCACGTTGCATCCGGAGTTGTTTATTATACGGACCTTGTAGAAACTAGATCAAATTTCCGTGCGTTCAAGCGTTTTTGCCATACTTACTATTGGAATTAAATGTAACAGCTCATCATTTAGGACCCATTAATATCAGTGTTAATTTTAAACCGTGGTGCTAGGCAACTGGGCCTAACCCAGTTGTAAACGTCCCTTTGTGCCTATTGGCTTAGCTCTGTTCTGGTGATCCCGCAGCCCAAAGGAGCTGGAGGAAATGTTAACACCCCCCTCCAGGGTTTCGTACTTTGCCATTAGAACTTTAAAGTTCCACTCGGGCGAAGTGCTATTTTATAATATTAGTTGTTGTGTTCCAGTCCTGCTCTGCGCGCTGAGCATAGTTCTCGCGCTTAGGACGTCTAACGGCCGAAGGATGACTATCAGTAGAAACCAGCTGAGTGTGCTGAACCCCCACGCACAACACGGCAAGCGACTGGTCAACTTCAAGCATATGCATACATTGCTAAGTCGTTAAATAAACATCTATTTTTATTAATGTCTCATTATGGTTTAATTTTCCTGTTTAATTTATAATTTATTCAATAACACTAATAATACATGAAAAGAAATAAATAAAAAAGAATCACAGGGCATCGAAGAATTTCATTTGCACAACGCATCACTATCAAATGGCAATACTGATTCGTTGGCCAAAAAAACGGCCCTCTGGTCACGTGAAAAGTCAACCAAACGCTTCGCGATATCCCGAAAAACTAAATGGGCACACGGACCCCATGGCCCTAGTGTTTCAACCCCAAACGGCTCAAATATATAGTAAACTAGCTGACCCAGCAAACGTTGTTTTGTCATATATCGTAAGATGTTGGGGTGGACCACCCTTAGCATTTAGGGGGATGAAAAATAGTGTTGTCCGATTCGCAGACCTAAACGATATGCGCACAAAATTTCACGAAAATCGGTCGAGCCATTTCGGAGGAGTTTAATTACAAACACAGTAACACGAGAATTTTATATATTAGATATCATCATCATCTGCCTAGCCTTTTCCCAACTATGTTGGGGTCGGCATCCAGTTTAACCGGATGTAGCTGAATAATAGTATTTTACATGGAGCGACTGCCTATCTGACCTCCACAACCCAGTTTACTGGACAACACTATACCCCTTGGTAAGACTGACTATCCGTAACGACTGTCGAAGTTCTACAAATGACAGTCGCTCCACGTAAAACACTGGTATTCGGCTGCATCCAGTTAGAGTGGAAGCCAACTCCATAGTTGGACAAAAAATAGGCAGATGATGATTTTATAAAAAAAAATAGATACATTTGAAAAAAATATCTTCAGGGGAGGAAGGAAGAGGGTGTTAAGTTACACATCCTCCTAAGAATAGTGAGGATCCTCTGACCGCAGACGGTAGTTATGTATGGTGGGCCGACGGCGGGCGGTAGGATACGTCATATATTTTTTTCTTATTTGTGAAAACGTTGCTCCACATTAGGAATTTCTCCTGTATCGTGGGTGCGTTTACAAACATTTAAACTCACATACACAAACAGCCAGATCCGGAACAACTACATGCAGGAAGTAAATTATTTGTTCCGTGCATATTACTCGCGACACGCGTCTCAGCAGCCAATCACCCACTTTTTTGACGTCCTATGTGGCGCAGTGGGCGAAGGTCCGCCTGTGACGCAGGCGGTTGCGGGTTCGATTCCCGCCTTGGGACAAATGTTTTTACGATCTACAAATATTTGTTCCAGTTGTTCTGGGTATTTGCTATGTATAATAAAAAATATATCTATGTAATGAATTGTATTAAGTAAGCTATAAGCTCTGATTAGCTTGGGGCTAGATGATGCTGTGTGGATTGTCCAGCATTATTGCTTTATTATTTATATTATTTAACGCAGCCATTTTAGCAGTTAGTGTGTGAAGGTAAAGATGTCGCTAGATATCGACATCACAACCCTTTTGTTTCGCTATTACCTTACCATGGAGGCGGCGTCGTTCAGCAGTCAACGTGGCCAAAAACCAATTAAAAAAATCCTTTACAACATAACGATGAACCAATTAATCTGATTGCAATAACAACCAATTTATTTGATAGGTACTAATACAACAGTGCAGTGGAAGTGGTGGCTTCGAAAGGCTTAGGCTTTAAACATCTCCATGGATAACAAACGTATTATTTTAAGACTATGCTCTGTAAGTACATAAATTCGCTCCTTTTTCCTGTTGGGGTAGGCAGAAACTACAGACAGCCGGGGGCTGCGGGGGCTGCTTTTTTTGGAATGGATATCTCGCAGTCATTATCCTTCAGGGATATCTACTTTCCTATAGGAACTTAATTACAAATTAAGGCCTCCAGCCAGGGCGTAAAAAAATTAAAAGCTAAACGACCAATCGCTACGGGCAGATGATGTAAGTCATTTTGTGTTTTTATCGAAGGCGAAGGATGATATAAAAGGCGTTGACCTTGCTGTGGGAATTCACTGTTATTTGTTTAAGTTTAATTGATATCAATAGGAAATGTTGATTACATATGGAAAAGTTGTGGAATAGACTTGAAATGTTCACTTTTTTACAGTTTTTTCTGCCGTATTCTTTTAGGCGAACCACACACTGCCCCGCACTACGCTGCGGGGCGCGTGGCGACGAACGTCTAACACTGCGCGTGAACGCGTTTTCTGTGTGTTGCACTACGCGTGTTTTCTATACAAACAGATACTTGCAAGCAACGTAAAAACACGCACTCCCGCGCTACGCTGCGTGTTGCGGGGCAGTGTGGTAATCGCCTTATTGCACATATATTATTTAAAAAAATACAAACTATGTCATAAAATAGTGCTGCAGCGAGGTGGTACCTAATGTTTGTATTATTTACAGTTATTGTTTATGCTGCATGCCACAACAGCTAGCAACGATGTGTCCTCTTTTCAACTGGTAATGTATTATTAATTTACAAGGTAATATTTGACCTGTAAGTTAGTGACCGGCTTAAACATACATGATTGTACTCATGATAACAAACAACTTTCCCATGGTTTTTTTACACAAAAGGAACTCCTTATAACATACGTTATCTGTCAGTGAAAGTCCCGTCAAAATCGGTTCAGCGGTTTCGGAGATTAACCCAATCAAACAGACAAAAAAGTAAAAAATGTTTGTTTTTGTTACTACTACCGTATAATTATGTACACTTTCATGTGCATTTAGTAAGAAGCTGTTATTTTAACCTTATAAACAGACATTTCATTTAGGTTGATTGATTTATTTAAAAAATCTGAAAGTGGCGCCTGTGACAGTGAAGTTGTGTGAAAATCGGCTGGTCACATGGTATGGACACGTGATGCGAAGGAATGAGGATCTTGTTGTGAGGAAAGTTTTGGGTATGATTGTAGAGAGTTACAAGAGTAGAGGGAGACCTAGGAAACGATGGATGGATTGTGTGAAAGATGATATGGCTTAGAAGGAGGTGACTTCTGAGATGACGGCAAATAGAGATGTATGGAAGAAGAAGACATGCGCCGACCCCAAATTAGTTAGGATAAGGGCAAAAGGATGATGATGATTTATTTATTTACCTAGTTACCAATCAACTAATCTACGAATGCAGTAACTATACTATTTTTGTCTATTTTCGTTTTCTTCTTTAAGCATTGAAAATTTTCTTGGAATTTTTCCGTTAAATTAGACGTTATTTTTGAATATGGACTTTTTTTACTTTTATAGGAAAAACGAACAGCAGTATTATTACATAGTAGGCACCCAATATAAAGACTTATAATAAAAGTAACGAATATACGACTCAATACGTTAAATAATCACCAGGGTTATGATCTTTTAAAATAGTCGTAATTTCACTTTTAAATATACGAGTAGCTTTGCTAAGAAACTTAATATCAGTAGGATCAAACTGTTTATTATAGGTATCAACCAAGCGATCAATCAACTTTAAACCTTAAAATCACGAGAAAACCATTTCTACGTAACCCAATGTGATTTTAAAGTAAATAATGCACTTCTTTCATCGAATCAATTCTTAAGGTTAAAAACATTATTTCTATCTAGAAATAATGTTTTTTTTATAGTTTAACACCTTCAACGCCACGTGACCAACGAACAGTATATTTTCTATTGTGTCTCGTTGTCTGGCTGTTGAGGTGTTTAACTAAAAAACGAGTCTGTAACGAACTATACTCGTATTAAAAAAACTTGAAAATCCTCTTCAAAGTTTTGTTTGCTGTTAGAGCAAGTAAGTTAACGGATTTTTTTGTTTTCAGCTCGCACGGTTGTCGTTCCCTACTGTGGAAACGGTAAGTGTATTTCCTATTAATTTTAAGAGCAAATGTCTGTCTGGTATCCAGAAGCAAAATTATTTAGTAAGTTTTTAACGTTTTCCCAGAAACCCTACAACATGCCTAGCATGAAAGAGATCGACCCTCGACACAGCTATGCAGATGAGAAGTTTGAGAGGCTACAAGATTATTACAACTACATGAACGGCCGTATGAAAGAACCACATAACCCTGTAAGTGTTACACTTCTTTTTACCCTACCATTACCCTACATTTTATGGAATGAACGACACGTTACCAATACATGAAGCTAATGTTGTTGATTCCACGTCTCATTACCCTTCATGTTATTGCTCTCACGTCTGATTACCCTACACCTTATTGGTCCCACGTCTCATTACCCTACATATTATTAACTAAACAACATATTACCCTACGAACAGAGCACGTTCGCATTTTTAAAACTATAAATAATTATACCTACTTATTTCAGTCCGAAAGACGGGAAATAATGGAGCTCGCATCAAAGAAGCTGTTCAATTTTATTAACATGCACATCAAGGACATGAAGAGGCTTCTGTTCGCTACGGACATGGCTCTAATGTCTATGGTTCTGCTGAAACTTAACAAGAAAATGGATACTTCTGAAGCTAAGATCAAGTCTACACAGGCGAAGATACCTTTCGGCTTGTACACTAGTCCTGGTAGGGATTTACGATAATATTGTTTGTGTCTGTAGTCCAAAGAATGAAGTGGTAGAATGGTGGTCACGTTTGCCGCACCGTAGGCCGTTGGACGCAGCAGACGACTTCTGTAGGAGCGGAGGCCTTGTATCGGCAAGCGTAAGGAGAGCCACTCCCAGCTGGATGAACCTTAAAAGGTGGCCGCGACAGACTGGATGAGGTTCTATTCGATCCAGCCCATCCCTTGCTGTCCTCTCCCAGCGATGTCCTAAGCCGAGGCTCGTACCCCTAAAGGGGTGCCCTTAGCGATTGGTCGCTTAGTTTTTACGCCCTGGCTGGAGGCCTTAATTTCTAATTAAGTCTCCCACAGGAAAGTTCGGTTAAGCAGTAGATAAACTGCGAGATGCCATTCCAAAAAAAAGGAAGATAGGTGTTGTAGCGTAACTTGGGAGACGCCTATACCCAACAGTTGACTGCTACAGGCTCAGTTGATGTATTTGGTTTCCTTCCTCTGAAGCTGGCTTACACAACTTTGGCAACAATATACATTGCGTTATTTCTTTTGTAGATCAGACGAATCTTCAAATATTTTAAGCAATGGATCTGCTGTCACTTCTGGAGAACTATTTTCAATTGTTATAAATATATAATTTACAGAATTCAAATGCCTGGACACGTCATACTACATAGTGTCAGCTCACAATCAGGAGGATGCCCAGATGATTTTGTCTAGCGAGAGGAAACCGCATTGCTATACATTTAGAGGTAAGGTTTTAGAACAGTGCGCATCGTCAACATAGTAAAATTACCTATACATACATAAACTCACGCCTTTTTCCCATTGGGGTAGGCAGAAACTAAAGAGCTCCTGCCCTACCTGCTACGATCCTTATATACTTCTTAATAATACTTTTAATTTGCTTCGTTTACGTTCATCCATGTGATCATACACGTACGCCGGTTGCGAATAGGTAAGCGTACCTTTCTGAAGAACATCACCAATAAGGTCAGTGTATGTCTTTCTAGGCCGTCCTCTCACGGTGTTTCCACTTACATCTGCCTTATAAATTTCAACCTTTTGTTAGTCGACCACCAGAAAAAGGTCGAGTTAATGAAGCTCGACAAATCCCGGAGAAATGATTCAACTGTCTTGGATCCCGCAACGATGTTAATCAGAAATGACCAGCGGCGGAGTTAGAAAAATACATAACTTACCTTCCCTCGAGAAGGGGACATAACAGGGTTATGACAAAAGGTACAAAGGGACGCTGACAACTGGTTGGAGGCTAGAACTCGTTCGCTAGAACCATGAATTAAAACGTTTGGGGAAGCAGGCATGGTCAAGTCCAGGGACTTGTCCCCTTTTTGTGAGTTATACCTAGAAGACACGTAATAGTTACTTACAGTATAATTGAGAACTCACGGAATATAATGTGAACTTAACGTAATATTTAATAGTCTCGCAACGGTTGACGAACCATATTGTACTGATTGGGGAAGTGTCCCTTGAAAATCCTTTGACAGCCACTTGACAGCGCACTCATACGCCACAAACACTGATACTGATTTTGATTTTTAATATGAACATTTGATTCCACCGCTTATATACTTCTCACATTAGGAAGGTAAGATTATACCTATTTTACTTTCACTTGTCCAGGTGCCTTTGCCTTCATTGCTTTCTACCACCGCCACTCGGAGACGACGTACGTAGGGCCGCATGCGGAGCAGTTCCAAGCTAAAGACCCGAGCCAAGGTCTGTACTGCCATTCTGACGACAATTGGAGCGACGCGCAATGTATTTACAAGTAAGTTCCAACTGTTGGGACTGAACCCTTCTCTTTGGGTAGGGGATGGGACGTATTCCACTACGCGCACCTAAAGATATGGAGAGAGCGGGAACTAGAGCGGGTTGGTGGAGTAGAGGTGGCCGAGGGTGGGCGGGAGGTCGTAGGGGTTGTGACCCCTCTCAAAATTGTCACGACAAACCTCCTATAGTAAACAATTATTTACAATTAAAAAAAATATATGAACTTGCTGTTGACTTGAGTTATTGGTTACGAGGCATGCCTGTTTTCTTGCCCGTCAAAATAAAGGAACCAGCTCCAACTGCAAAAAATGATGATATAACTAAATCCTTCGTTCCTCTTTTTTGATGTCATACGTCAATGGAAGGACCAGTCGGATAGACTGATCACAGAGATGTCTTACCTATATAGTTTGACAATATCTTAATTCAACCACAAAATATTAAATTGTTTTAGGCTTCACTTGATTTGCTTAACTTGTAATTTCATATATATATATATGTATATTTTTTTATTAGCAAAAGCTTTGCCGCGCACTAGGAATTTCTCCTGTATCGTGGGTACGTTTACAAACATTTTAACTCACATGCCAGACCCGGAACAACTACCTGTAGGCCATACAAATATTTATTCCGTGCGGGGATCGACCCGCGACGCGCAGCAGCCAATCGCTCAGCCTCTGTGCCAACCGTGTCGTCAAATTATCAGCAGCCGTAATGAGCGGCACAAGAAAATCACAATTACATACTTATGAAAAGAAAAACTATAATTATAATCATACTTTTTCTTTTACCATAATTACAATACGCATACATATAATTCGATGCCCACGTGCGCGAAATTTCACCAGTCAATTTTTAAATAAATAATGCTGGACAATCCACACAGCATCATCTAGCCCCAAGCTAACCAGAGCTTGTGTTATGGGTACTAGATGACTGATATACTTAATACAATACATTACGTAGTTAGATATTTTTTATTATGAATAGAAATACCCAGAACACCCGGAACACATCTTTGTAGATTGTACAAACATTTGTCCCAAGGCGGGAATCGAACCCGCAAACTCCTGCGTCGCAGGCGGACCTTCGCCCGCCGCGCCACATAGGTCGTCAATTTTACCCTGTATAGTGAGTGTGTTGTATTAATGAACTGTAACCTTTTCCCCAGAATCAACCCTCGTGAGGAATTCCCTGAGTCCGTTGAGTATGAGCCCAAGGTTTCATACTTCTGCGGGCCATACCGCTACTTCATCCCAGCGACGACTGATGTCCGCTGCATATTCTCCATTTTCGCCATGAACTTTGTCTTCAGATTCGGTTACGATGGCGTCACTTATAAGAGCTCCGATTTGTCTTTTGTGAGTATTTTCGAATTTTAATAAGGGGGCTCGTGGCTTCGTTGTTGCCGCACGGGTTGGTCCGTCAAATATGATATACGATACGATATTTAACTATTTATCCCATTAAACACTAATACGGTACGGTATACTTTCAATTGCCAAAAACTTTTTTTTCGTTTCCAGTAAAGGTGCTATTTTTTAGATAGAAGATATTGGTACTTCGTCGTCGGCTTGCCTAATTAGACCTGTATGAATTAGAGTGTCGGTAGCCCACGGGGGTAAGCGACACTCCGATTCATACAAGATCACCGCGTGGGTCATCAGGCTACATATCTTCTGCTGATTTTTATTTATTCCTTTTATTATTTTTCCAATTTATTTTATTATTTATTTGCCTTCATCTTATCAATTTCAATTTAATTTATTTTTGGTCATGTTATTTTAATTTTAAATCATTATAACTGCTACTAACTTAGTCTTAAGATAATATTAATTTTTAACTAACATAATATGGACTTATGAGTCTGAAAAAAATCTATTTTATTAAAAAAAACTCTAGCCTCTTTTACTTGGTCAGACCATTGTGTTGGCGACCAGCCTTGTGCTCTCTTGTCTTTGGCATTGCCAACAATGGACAGTCTTTCGAGGCTGCTATTTCCCATTCACACACTCATATTATTCAGGCTGATTGTGCTTTTGTTTCAGATGTACCAAAACGGCCAAGTTTTCTACACGGACGAGCCGTGGGCAGGCATGTCATGTTGGAACTGGGCGTGTAAGTGGCGCCACAACCAGAACCAACGCTCTAACGAGTTCTTTGTCAACTAATTGTAATTTCAATACACTAATGAGCTGTTGTTCTTGTAATTTGATTTTAATAAAACGTTCACTGTGATCAATGACGACCTATGTGGCGCAGCGGGCGAAGGTCTGCCTGCGACGCAGGAGGTTGCGCGTTCGATTCCCGCCCTGGGACAAATGTTACGTACGATCGTTATGTACGATCTACAAATATTTGTTTCGGGTGTTCTGGGTATTTGCTATGTATAATAGAAATATGTATGTATGTAATGTATTGTATTAAGTGTATCAGTCATCTAGTACCCATAACACAAGCTCTGCTTAGCTTGGGGCTAGATGATGCTATGTGGATTGTCCAGCATTATTTATTTATTTACTGTCTAATGACTGTCCAAAGGAGTCACATTTGTATCAAACTCATATGTCCATGATTCTAATTGGATTCATAATCCAAGAGTAAATTTTGATGTTTATTATTTGACTGGACGTATGAATAAGAAAAATAAGATGTTCATGGACGTATGGTTAAATAACAAGGCTACCGAAAATTTAAAAGAGCCGCAGTTTTTGTCAAGTTAGGGCGAGATTGTAGGTGGACGTACGAATACATTTTTTACATGATCAGAACGTTGGGCCAAAAAAGGAATGAATGAAAGGCAGTTGCACACAGCTGAGATGAGAATGCTAAGGGGGATGTGTGGTGTTACGCGACTGGATAGAATAAGAAATGAGTATATTAGAGGAAGTCTGAAAGTGGCGCGTGTGACAGAGAAATTATGTGGAAATCGGCTGTCATGGTATGGTCACGTGATGCGCAGGAATGAGGATGTTGTGAGGAAAGTTTTGAGTATGAATGTAGAGGGTTATAAGAGTAGAGAAATACCTAGGAAACGATGGATGGATTCTGTGAAAGATGATATGGCTAAGAAAGAGGTGACTTCTGAGATGACGGGAAATAGAGATGTATGGAAGAAGACATGCTGCGCCTACCCCAAATGAAATTGGGATAAAGGCAAGAGAATGATGATGATATTGACAAAGTAGACCAAGGTGAAAAAAGTTTCGCTTGCTTCGCTCCGCTGAAGATGCACCTCCCTGCAAAAAAAACCTGCCAGCGCCCATGTGTATGGATCAGAATGTTAGGCCACAAAAGGAGTAACTTAGATGAGACTGATTAGAGGCATGTGTTGATGAATGAGTATGTAAGAGGAAGACTGAAAGTGGCGCTGGTGATCGGTAAGTTGTATGGAAAGTGGTTATCTTTGTATGGGCATGTGATGCGGTGTAATGAGGAGTATGTTGTAAGGAAAGTTTCGAGTATGAATGTGGAGGGTTACAAGAGTAGACCAAAGACACCACGGATGTGGCCCCGCTTTAGAAATTTCTCCTCTATCGCGTGTGCATTTGCAAACATTAAAACTCACATACGCAAACAGCCAGACCCGAAACAACTACTTGTAGGCCATACAAATATTTATTTCTTGCGGGAATCGAACCCGCGACACGCAGCGCAGCGGCCATTCGCTCAGCCACTGCGTCAACTGTGCCGTCAAGATTAAGATGTATGGAAGAAGAAGACATGCTGCGCCGACCTCAAATAAATTGGGATAAGGTCAGGAGGATGATTTTATGAGGTCCAACTTAAGAGCAATACAAAGCCCTAAAAGAGAGAAATATATAGATACTTTATACAGGATACCGATATAGCTAAAGAAAAACATACTAAAAACTCCCGAATAAATAGTAAGACAAAATTTAGGTAAATCAAAGACTTTTTGAACTTTTCTTTAATGTTATTTATTCTACAAACAACGTAACAGATTAGTGTACACAATTGTAACAGCCTATTATACAAGTATATACATAAAATTAATGCATTGACGTCGCATCGCACCAAAAACTTATAAAAAACTAATATACCTACATTATATAAAATTATTCCTTAATTCTGGAACACTGGTTCGGTTTCTCTGGCTGTGCTTAGGTCTCCCATTTTAATTTCACCCTAAGAACATAGTTATATACATTTAGAGACGGTTTCGACATACTCTGCAAGTTATTAAATGCCCTGTCTGGGGTGAAATCACATGCACACCGCGCTGATCAGCATATAATAATGCTGGACAATCCACACAGCATCATCTATCTTCAAGCTAAGTAGTGTGTTATGGGTACTAGATGACTGATATACTTAATACAATACATAACATAGATAGATATTTTTATTATACACAGCAAATACCCAGAACACCCGGATTTTTTTTTTCTAGATCGTACAAACATTCGATTCCCGCCTTGGGACAACCCAAGGCGGGAATCGAACCCGAAACCTCCTGCAGTGCAGGCGGACTTTCGCCCGCCGCGCCACATCGGTCGTCTATACTATATGACTGTATCCCTTATCTCTTTTTGTCATTTAAGCCCGATTCACTCACACTTCATGCATTAAGAATGAAACATTTACAAACGTAATACATTAAAACATCATTCTATCTCTATCAATTTCAAACGATCGACAGTGACAAATAGTTTTGACGGGCGTTTGAATTGCGGATGCTTGCGATAGGACTTCTCGCTCTTGCAAATGAAGCATCTAAGTGACAGATAGATAGTCCGGTGCGTGTAATTTCACCCTCAGCATTTTGACGAACTGTTTTAGATGTACAGATACAGTAACAATACGTTTGTCACATTAAGGTCGTGATAAAAACTGCTTTACAGTTTTACCGACTCAGTATTGTCATAATGAAAAATGTGACACTGCCAATAGGGATGTGTCCTAGGTAAAAATATATTAAGGCTATTTAGTCCGTCAGTAAGTTTACCAAAAAATATTGGACACGTATTTTTTGCTTACTTAATTCAATAAAAAGTGACAATGATATAGCACATCAAAGTTCAGGAGAAGGGGCTTGTGACGTCACGCCGTGCTACACTTTTAACGAACGTCACGCGCAATTTCAACGCACTATACCGTCGTCATTTTTGGTTTTCGTGACAAAAGAAAAATACGTGTCCAGTATTTTTGAGTTACCCAACTTTCGGACCAATCAGATTTTTTAAGGACACTACCCTATTGTGCCATGCCAACAAAATCAATGGCCAAAACATGATTCAGTTTCCGTGAGAGGTCTAATTTGAAGCCCATACGATGCTGACAGTGGATTCATAAAATTACCAGTCCATTAAAAAGGGTTAAAGTTTCTGTCAACTGGGCATTGGCCACATGTTTATGCTATTTTGACCTTTGTTTACAAAACATGAAATACTATTTTTCTTTGTAGTAGTCTACTCAGAGACTTATATCCTGTCACGATAAAGTAAAGAATTTGAAAACTGACGTAGTTTTTAGCAACACAATTGAATCTATGCAAAAAAGTCCGTCAAAATGAGATGACATTTAATCGCTAACAGAGTTTGGTGAAATTGGGCCGTAGTAAGATTCTTTCTTATTAGTATTAGACGACAATGACTGGTCAATGTACATAATGACCGGTGAATGTCGCTGGCTTTCGTATCAACTTTGGCTATGTTAAGATTACCCTAAACTTAGAAAAATGGTAACAGATGACTGAAGCAAATGTTAACATCTACATATAGGGTTGCCAGGTCGCCAAACTTAATAGCCGGACAGACCAGCCAGTTTGGCCGGACATTTGGGTAGAAAGGCCGGACTCCCTACATTATTGAGGATTTTGTCTCAGTATTAATAGGTACGACAATTTTTTATTACATAAATAGTGTTCGTATGGTTTGTTGTACTAATAGAAACGAAATATCTGTCTTATCGTGTTGGGCAGTTGAGAAACATCGGTCTAAGTATGCTAAGCTTAGTCTTACAAAAGCCGGACAAGCCGGATACCGTTTAATTTGGCCGAACCTTATCAAAAAGCCTACCTATGTCCGGCTTTATCCAGACGCCTGGCAACGCTATCTACATGTTATTTTTTAATGGCACCCACGATATTACAATTATCCCTATTTATTACATTACTAGCTTTTGCCCGCGGCTTTGCTCGCGTTCGGAAGGGGGGGGGGAGGGGGGTTAGAAAGAGACAAAAATTAGCCTATGTCACTCTCTATCCTTTCAACTATCTCCACTTAAAAACTCACGTGAATTCGTCGCTGCGTTTTGCCGTGAAAGACGGACAAACAGACACACACACTTTCCCATTTTCAATATTAGTATGGATTATTTCTATTAGTGTGAAGTTTTATTTTAATTTTATTAAGGATGGGGCCAGACAAGCGTCAATCAAATCTCAATACGTGACGAGTCAAACTTAAACCAACAACCAAATAAACATACGCTTAGCTTCTAAGCGCTTGTCGACTTCCCTGACTGTACGCGGCATGATTGTTGCTTTGTGACGACCGTTGTGGCGCGGCGGGCGAAGGTCCGCCTGCGACGCAAGAGGTTGCGGGTTCGATTCCCGCCTTGGGACAAATGTTTGTACGATCTACAAATATTTGTTCCGGGTGTTCTGGGTATTTCCTATGTATAATAAAAATATCTATCTATGTAATGTATTGTATTAAGTATATCAGTCATCTAGTACCCATAACACAAGCTCTGCTTAGCTTGGGGCTAGATGATGCTGTGTGGATTGTCCAGCATTTTTTTTTTTTTTTTTTTTTTTTTGTTATTTTTTGTCTATTGAATATTGACAATATCATACATTCAGAGATAGTAGCGCCATATATAGTAGAGTATATAATACTGTGTTTTTTTTTTTAAATAAAGTCAGTTCTTGTTTTGACGACACGTTTCGTGCAGTGGCTGAGCGATCGACTGCTGCGCCGCGTGTCGTGGGTTCGATTCCCGCGCGGAACAAATATTTGTATGGCCTACAGGTAATTCTTCCGGATCTGGCTGTTCGTGTATGTCACTTTAAATGTTTGTAAACGCGCCCACGTCACAGGAGAAATTCCTAGTGTGGGGCAACGTTTTATTAAAAAAGAAAAACAAAGACAAGCCTTTGAATTATTCAATCATGTCGCGTACAATCAGGGAAGTCGGTTGTTAAGCAGATTGTCAAATTACAACAATGTTACGTGTTACAGCCCTTTTATACGACTTAAAAATAATATCGCGATTTGTATTAAAGGACTTGTTTGCTTGATAGTTCATTTGTTTATCTACATATAAAGTGGCTACCCGTTATATTATATTGTGCGTTTTTTTTATTTGTTTGCTCGTCTGACCTCTCCTTTATACAATATTTTGTTAAATACTACTCAATGATGCACAGTAAACAAATATACATAATATTTAATATAATTCTACATAACATCGCGCCTGTATTCCCGGAAGGGTTAGGCAGAGATGGACTTTCTACACACCCACACTTCCCCAGTTATGTTTAAGTCCCATGTAAAACGGGGCGAGCCTATTGCCATCAACAGGGTACCGGCACCCGAGCTGCTACTGAGAAATTCCATATGGAAAAACCCAATAACACTTTGCTTGACCCGGGAATCGTACCTAGGACCTCATGCTCAGCAGTAGTCCTTGCGACCGGTTGAACAACATGGCAAATATAATTCTTATATAATTACTAATTGCAACAATAATTATACCAGCCTGTAACTGTCTCACTGCAGGGCAAAGGCTTCTTCTCATACAGAGAAGGCACGAGCATTAGTCACCACGCTTGCTCAAGACGTGTTGGTGATTTCAGACTTACTCACGATGTTTACCTTCACCGATATCAGTGATGTCCAAGATAAACTTAAAACCTACATATGAATTGAAAAAGTCACATTGGTACTTGCCCAGGTTTGAACCCATAACCTCATACACAAGAGACGAGGGCTTAGCCACTGGGCCATCATGACATTTTAATTGCAACAAAAAACAGTATAAATGTGTTGTCTGTCTAACTTAAATATTAATCGATATCAGTGCTGTTTCTATAAGGATATTATATACAAAATGTAACATAATTAACGCACATCCTGAAAGTAATTTCAACAGAATCGTTTGCTGAATCGATTTCTATAATTTTGAATATAGTTAGTTTTTTATCCCAAAAATAATTCAAACTACGTAAATTACGGTCACACTACCCCTGTACAGTCAAAACAATCTGAAATATACCGTGACTCAAAGCTATAAGACTTCTAAAACTGCAGTTTTATTTGTATCAATACAAATTCCGTCATGCAATACAAAATAAATAAAAAAAGTAGAATAAGTATAACTAAATAAATATATAATCAATGCTTAAACATGTTAAACTAAAAATTCAGTGTATGTATTATGATTATAACATATATACTAATTGGGGTGTCTGAGGGTGTGCGTTAATTAAGTTACATGTTGTATAATCTACTTGGTAAAATAATAAAATACGTATTTTGATATAATACATTTACATACATACAAATATTTGTTAGTTTATGAAGGTGTGTACCAGTGACGAAGCATCCATTATCGCGAGATAATGAATGAAAAAAAATACATATACATATATACAGTTTTGAAAGAAAATATATGGTTACGTATATAAAAGCCCGACAACAACCGTCGGGCAGTAGCCCAGCATACACAACACCGGTCTGGTCGGAGGATCCTCCCTTTGCTATAGTAGATCTGTAGACACTTAGGCACTGGTACACACATATACAGTCAACTGCACACCCTTAGTAACAATTTCGTCATTGACAACGCCTTCAGGTAGCAGAAGAAAGTACGCTTTTTATACTTCTAAAGTCAATGGTATGCGATTGACAATACGGCAATAAATACATTTAGAATTTCTTCGGACAGTTTCGCATAGCAATATCATTTGTATAAATATATATTAGTTCTACAAAATATACGTAAATAATTGTAATATAAAAATTAAATAACAATCTAAAACTATATTCGGAAGACTATGGAGTAGTACATATAATTATTTTATACAGGTTGGAAGGAAAATCGACGCATCGACAGTTGATAGATGAAAAATCAGAATTAAAAGTTAAAGACTATAGAATAAGCCTATGAAAAGTGGGGTCCAAAATCATGTACTGAAGTCATCGTATCAGTTTGTGCGCCGATGCGCTTTCCACAATGTACAGGGTGTAAAAAAACACTTCACGAAGCCGACAACCGCTTGTCCTTCCCGTCCGACCGATAATTTTAAAAGCTTTTCTTAAACTTCCATGTTAGCATGTGTGATCAAATCTTGCAATTGACTTTTAAACCAGCTATCCCCAACCGATTGAGTTGAAATTTTGTACACACGCTTGGTTTGGATGACAATGCATGATGCAATGCTTGTTTTTTTTATTACATAACATCACGCCTGTAACCCCCGAAGGGTTAGGCAGAGGCGTACCGAACACTCACATTTCGCCTGTTATTGTCAAGTCCCATGTTATAGGGGGCGAGCCTATTGCCATCAACTGAGAACAAACCCTGGCTCCGGGCTGCTACTGACATATTCCAGATAACACTTTGCCCGTCACGGGAATCGAACCCAGGACCTCATGCTTGCTGCGCTTCCGACCAATAGACCGAGGAAGCAGTCAGTTTTTTTTAAATAAATAAATTAATGATTATTTAAGTGTTGGTGCTGTACCATACCTGGGTTTTTTTGGGCTATGGAGATATTGAAAGGATTTTCTTTACGTACAACAATCAGCAAATGTTAAAACTTAGCATTAAATATACCCACGACCTTTTTAACGTTGCTAACACCAAGCACAATGTTTTGATTACGATACACTGCGCCACCGTAAACAGCGATTTTACACACCAAAAATGAAAGCGGTTATTCAGCAATTATTCTTGTACATAGCGGGCTCTGTGATGTCTCCTTTTACACCCTGCATTGCACTCTACGGAGCAGTAACCAACATAACTCAGCATTTCTATAATACAATATTCTATAACAGCGCTAAAGTTAACGTTTTGACAACCATAAAAATTGACACGAACGCTGATTCCATTGCAACAAAAATGTTGCTATCAAAGGATAGCAACATTTTGTTTTCGCGCACTGTGTGCTAGACTTTTCTAGACAGCAACACTTTACGAGCTGTCACTGTCTAAATTATATTTTTACAAAGTGAAATTAAAATAGATTGCGTAGTACTTCACAGACGCGATGCCAACCAACTTTGAAGTTTCGCCAAACAATAAAAAATTGACTTGTGTTAACTACATAAATACATATGCTCAGGCCTTTTTCCCATGGGGGGGTAGGCATAAACTGTAGAACGCTATACGATTCTTACATACTCCTTTTGCTTCGTTTACGTTCATACGTCTGGTCATACACGCACGCCGGCTGCGAGTACTACGCACCTGACCTTTTTGAACGACATCACGAATAAGGTCAGTGTATGTCCTGCTAGAGCTGTGTTTACTAATAATAATATTAAATGACCACAAGCGTTATGCAACATTCGATATATACTATTATTTCTTTGGTTTGTTTGTGCTGTTCTATGTATGAAACTTCAACAGTAGGGTAGTGTCCTTAAAAATTCTGTTTGGTCCGAAAGTAGGATTACTCAAAAATACTGGACACGTATTTTTTCTTTTGTCACGTAGACCAAAAATGACGCCGATTTAATGCGTTGAAATTTCGCATGACGTCACGCCTTGTTACACTTTCAACGTAACAGTGACGTCACAACCCGCTTCTCCTGAACTTAGATGTGCTATATCATTGTCACTTTTTATTGATTTGAGTAAGCATAACCATCCATTATATTTTGGTAATCTTACAGACGGACTAAATAGACGTATTATATTTTTACCGCGGACACATCCCTGTTAAGGAAAAATATCTCATTAATTTCCTTTTCGATGCTTTTTGGTTCGAATTGTTATATTTTGTTTAAGAATAGTAGTACAAGTAAAACCTTTAACCTACGAGCATCTGCCTGAGCTCTCACTCTCTGGGTCTCCTTTAGGTCGGGTTTCGAAATTTAAGTATTTGGGTCACTGGGTCACTGATGACTTGAAAGACAATCTGGACATAGACAAGGAGCGCAGGTCGTTGGCTGTCCGTTGCAACATGCTGGCCCGCAGGTTTGCACGCTGTACTGACCCCGTCAAGATAACGCTTTTTAAGGCCTTCTGCCAGTCGTTTTACACGTGCAGTACAATAACGCATTCAGGGTGCTTTTGGGGTTGCCATGGCGATATAGCGCGTCAGGGATGTTCGTGGATGCGTGCGTCGACGGGTTCGCCGCCATCATGCGGAAGCGATGCGCTTCCATGATGGCGCGCTTGCGCTCGGCCTCCAATGGCATCCTGAATGTGTTCTCAGATCGGTGGGACTCACCGCTTTTACGTAAGTGGATAAGTGTTCAGACACACTTATCCAAATAAATTTGTGATGCAGTGTTGTTTATATGTAAATTTAATGTAATACTAACATTAGGCTAAGCTATTTTTTATTATTACTAACAAAATATGGAATTTTATTCTGAAATAAATTATTTGAATTTGAATTTTGAATTTGAATTTGAAAACGGGGTGAATAAAATCAAAACTGTAAATGAGATTTTAACGTTGATTCAATATTATTTATTATACACCTCCATAAATTACATTATTTTAATTTTATTAATTACTTTTATTTCAATACTGACTACTATATTCTTAAGATTGAATTCATAAACTTTCTCTTAACAATTTTTATATTATTTAGGGGCTAATTATAAGGTATCGAACTAACCGAACATTGCTGGATTTCTTGTTACAAGGAAATTGACGTAGTAAGACTGCACTTACAAGAGCAGTACTTACAACAATATTATATCGCTCCATAGACATGATGGAACTGAGTTTTTTTTTCAAAACTAGAATGCCCGTGCAAGAGCAGCCGTCAGCGATTTTTTTCTGAACGATCTTTTTTGCAAGGAGATTTCTAGAAAAATCTACTTTTTTATGTCAAACACATATTGGCGCGGATAAAACCGTTTGTATCGACGCATCGTCAAGAAACAAATGAAAACATTTTGAAATTAGTTTCTTTTTGTTTCATTTTTGATATCGATACCCAACAATCGTGTATCTTTACCACCATTCATTTGAATTGAATTGAATCTGTTATTTTATGCGTATTACTTGTACACAATAATTTCAATGTCTCACATCTGCCAGGCGTCTCGTGACGGCTAAGTTTTTAATTAAAGTGGACCCTCGGTACTCCGACGAACGTTTTGCAGTGCAGCGTCCGACTATCGAACTTGTCGGATTTTAAAGTACTGCCTACCCCAAAAGTAAATATAAGAAAAAGTACCTTATAATCAGACAAATTACGGATCAAAATGATAAGCATTCATTACCTACATTAGTGAAGATTTGCCAAAATAATGTTTGTGTACCTACATTCAACAGTGATAGGCATGTCGGATTACAGGGGACGCCGGATTACACACTGTTTTGACGACACGGTTGGCGCAGTGGTTGAGCCATCGGCTGATGCGCCGCGTGTTGTGGGTTCGATCCCCGCACGGGACAAATATTTGTATGACCTACAGTTGGTTGTTCCGGGTCTGGCTGTTTGTGTATGTGAGTTTAAATGTTTTTAAACGCACCCACGATACAGGAGAAATTCCTAGTGTGGGGCAACGTTTTTTTATTAAAAAAAAAAGAAAAAAAAAAAACAGGGGCCGGATTACCGGGAGTCCACTCTAATTTGAACGAGATTATATTCAATAGTAATTGATATATCAACTTGACTTGGCTCGAGAGGTATTTATAACTTATTTTCCTGGTTTATTATTATATTTCTGAGCTCCCGCTATAATGTCTAGACCCTAGCATATAAGTAGCATAACATCACGCCTCTATTCCCTGAAGGAGTGTAGGCAGAGGTAGGTGACTATAGTACAGCCAGATTGTGACTGTTCTGGCAATATAATAGGGCAAGCCTATTGCCACTGACCAGGCACAAAACCGACTGTTGCTACAAAAGAATCGCACTCTACCTGACCTAGGAATCGAATCCAGGACTCTGGCCAACAAGGCATTTATATAAATTTATTTATTTTAGGAAAACACTTGAGGATTTTTAAAAGGAATAAAAATAGAGACAATGATGATATTCTAACCTCTTTGCTGGTTGAAGCACTTCGAAATTTGAAAGTACGGAATAATTAAGTTTATTATCTGTATTCCTCAGTTCAGAGGAGCTCGTGGCTAAATAAAAGCAGCCGCACGAGTTGATCGAAGGTTAAGCTACGCTTGCCGTGGTCAGTCTGTGGATGGGTGACCATTCGTAACATGTCGAGACTCCTCCTTGCCTCGGAAAGCACGTTAAGCCGTTGGACCCGGCAGTCATTAGTAGATCTTTGACAGTCGTTACGGGTAGTCAGAAGCCCGAAAGTCAGACAACCAGTCTTACCAAGGGGGAAAAAAACGCTCCGTTTTCCGGTGAAAAATACGGACGTACACAAGCGCCCTAATCCCATCCAGAAATCTCTAGGCAGATGATGATTACAATAATCTACGGTCTAAAGCCCGGTAACTTATATATATTTTTATCGAGAACAAGTGACGTCACCTCACACAAAATAGTAGAAAGGGTACAAATATCTCCACCACCCACCAGTTTTGGGTTCCTCATCATCCACCTTAGTGCTGTCCGGTTCTGGAGAAACAAGATGTGGCTCCTGTATCTGAAAAATATATTAAAAAGGTATTTATTTGTTTTTATCTTGTCATACAAGCACGCCGGTTGCGAGCAATATGCGCCTGAGGACGCGCGTCCCGAGTTGTTCCTCCCAAAATTGTAATAAAACAAAATGTTCACAATAGGGTAGTGTCCGTAAAAATTCTGATTGGTCCGAAAGTTGGATTACTCAAAAATACTGGACACGTATTTTTTCTTTTGTCACGTAAACCAAAAATGACGACGGTATAGTGCGTTGAAATTACGCGTGACGTCACGCCGTGCTACACTTTTAACGTAACTGTGACGTCACAAGCCCCTTCTCCTGAACTTTGATGTGCTATATCATTGTCACTTTTTATTGATTTCAGTAAGCAAAAAATACGTGTCCAATATTTTTTGGTAATCATACTGACGGACTAAATAGACTTAATATATTTTTACCTAGGACATATCTCTATTGCATTCCCAAGCTTTTCACTCTATGGCGACGATATGTAGTTAGTTCACTTACATTTTGCTGTTCCTTGACCTTATCTTCCACGGCTTTGTCGTCTGTGACCTTGGCAGGCATCGGAGCGACCTTGACCTCTGGCTGCTGCGGCGACACGACGATGACCTCTGTCTGTGTGCTTTGTTCGCGAGTTTCCTCCATGTCGGGTCCAGTTTGGGAAGACTGAAGAGCGAGACAAAAGAGAATTACAAAACATCAAACATCTGACGGTCTATTCTGTAAAAATACCCTTCGAAAAGTTATGTGAAGTGAGCATTTTTTTTTTTTTTAAATGTTGCCCCACAATAGGAATATCTCCTGTATTGTGGGTGCGTTCACAAACATTTAAACTCACATACACAAACAGCCAGACCATACAAATATTTGTTCCTTGTGGGAATCGAACCCACGACACGTGGCGCAGCAGTCGATCACTCAGTCACTGCGCCAACCGTGCCGTCAAGACAGTTTGTGACGTTTCTGTGTTAGTATAGAGACAAAACTGAGAGAGAGAACTTATATGTGAAAGAATAATAGACTCTGTGTGTATAACGGTAAGGTTCAAAACAGTATTAGCTCACCTCCATGTCTTGTTCGCTCACTACGCTGACAGTATCTACGCAGGGCTCCGCATCGTTCACAAACGGTATGAACTCAGGTAACTCCTGCTGAAATACGATTTTAATTTTTAAGTCCTCCTGCTTACCTGCATTCTAAGTAAAGCTCTACGATTGCTGATAAATGCTTGTATTGACTGGACAGGGCCACTCATATCTTGTGTGGTCCTTACCTCACAATACCTCCTCAGACCCTAATCTGCATGGTCCTCACATGATCTAACCAAGATAATGTCTGAACTTAAAAAGAGACTCTGACCTCTGAGTTTGTTTCAGTGTTTCCCCACCAGTTCCAGTCATCATCATCAGCTACCTAGCCTTTTCCCAAATAAGTTGGGGTCGGCTTCCAGTCTCACCGGATGCAGCTGAGTACCAGTATTTTACATGGAGCGACTGCCTATCTGACCCCCACAACCCTGTTTCTGGGAACACGATACCCCTTAGTAAGACTGGTTGTAGACTTTCGGGCTTCTGACCACCCGTAACGACTGTCAAAGATCTACATAGCATCTATTCCAGTCTGAGATGGTATTTTGAGGAAAATACACAGATTTGAGTGGTCCGTCAAATGAGTGCTGGAAGGCATACTATTGTAACAGTTACCTGCTGATGCCTCGCCAGCCTCCAGGCGCGGTAGTCGCAGGCGGCGCGGCGCATGCGCTGCAGGTAGGCGGGCGCCACGCGGCCTGTGGCCCACGCCGCCACCGTGCTGGGCATGCCGCCCACGGCTGGCTCATCATAGTATGTTAAAACGAACTCCGTGCCTAACTACACGTGGACATACAAACATATTATAAATTAGTTGTGCCCGAGGATTGTCCGCGAGGAATTAAAAAAAACATGGGTTTTCATTTCTTGTGTGTGTTCAAATTTTTTTTTTTACATTGCTCCACATTAGGAATTTCCCCTGTATCGTGTGTGCGTTTACAAACATTTAAACTCACATACACAAACAGCCAGACATGGGACAATTACCTGTAGACCATACAAATATTTGTTCCGTGCGGGGATCGAACCCGCGACACGTGGCGCAGCAGACAATCGCTCAGCCACTGCGCCAACCGTGTCGTCATTTATTTATTAACATTTTGTAGACTTAACAGGTCAACGCAAGGCGTCTTAAAACAAGTTACATTTAGTAATATACGCGTACAGTTATTTGTTAATTTACTTATCAATGGGTGTTTCATTTCAACCCTAATTCATCACCATCCTCCTGCCCTTATCCCAATTTATTTGGCGTCAGCGCAGCATGTTTTCTTGTTCCATACATCTCTATTTGCCTTCATCTCAATAGTCACGTGTTTCTAGCCATAGCATCTTTCACACAATCCATGCATCTTTTCTTTGGTCTCCCTCTACTCTTTGTAACCCTGCACATTCATACTCAAACGTTTCCTCACAATGGTCTTCAACCCTAATTCTTTTTATATATATAAAAGTAGCCTAAGTTATTTATTTAATACTTTAAGCACACAAATGCACAGAGGCGGACTTAATGCCATAGGCATTTTCTTCCAGTCAACCTTTGGGTGATGCAGAGACAAACAGTGGTTGGTGCAATTTCTTAAAAAAGAAAAGGAAATATTTTTATATAGTAAGTTACTCCTTAACACATCAGCAATCTGAGATTGGAAGTCCCGTCAAAATTGGTTCAGCCATTTTGGAGATTAAGTCAAACAAACAGACAGAAAAGACACGATTTTCGTGAAATTTTGTGTGCATATCGGTTAGGTCTGCGAATCGGACAACATCTATTTTTCATCCCCCTAAATGTTATGGGTGGTCCGGTCCACCACTATTGTTTTTGTTTTTTTTTTACTTATTATGGCAAAGCAACGTTTGCGGGATCAACTAGTTATAAGTATAATTATTACCTTATCGGGTCCATCCAAGGTCTTGACAACCATATGACTCCAGTACTCAGAGACTCGTATTGCGTGTTTCGTTTCGGGCACCTTCTTATGCACGCACGAGCGAGACATGATCACATACACCTTACTATCACTAGGCTCTCCGTCTCCTTCTCTCTCGTACGTTTCCATAGCTTTCCGTTTCGCTTTGGAGTGCACGCTCGGGCGTTCGGAATAGATCGGTTCTGATCGCACTTCGCAAGGGGGAGGTCGGAATATGCCGTCTTTGTGCGAGATGCCTTTTGAAGCGACCTCGTATTCTTTATGTCGTCGAATGTAAACGTAATCTCTGTTTGCGAATAGTCTCTGTGAAGACAAATAGTGAAAAAAATAAGCAAGAAAGAAAAACACTTATTTGGTACACGCAATGGTAATCATCATCATCATCATCTGCCTAGCTTTTTCCAACTATGTTGAGGTCGGCTTCCAGTCAAACCGAATACAAGTATTTTACATGGAGCGACTGCCTATCTGACCTCCACAACCCAGCTTGCTGGGCAACACGATACCCCTTGGTAAGACTGGTTGTCAGACTTGCAGGCTTCTGACTACCCATAACGACTGTCATAGAACTCCAAATGACAGCTGGGAACAACGGCTTAACTTGCTTTCCGAAGCAAGGAGGAGTCTCGATATGTTACGAATGGTCACCCATCCACAGACTGACCTCGGCAAGCGTAACTTTACCTTCGATCAACCTGTGCGGCTGTTTCTATTTAGCCACGAGCTTCTCACGCACAGGTAATAAAAAAAGGACCTTTGCGAGGTCAAAAAGGCTCCTCTATGTTTAAACAAGGAATATTTACAGCGCGGTTTTTCCGATAGGGTGAAGTACATAGCAACAAATTGAGGTACATGCTTTTATTGTATTTGGGTTGCTAACATCGACCCGTCGATTGACGGGTAAGCTACGCTTGCCGAGGTCAGTGTTTGAATGGGTTGGGCGGTTCATTATATATCGGGACTTTATCTTCTGTGCCTCGGAAAACACGTTAAGCCGTTAGTCCCTGCTGTCATTTGTATATCTAAAAAAGTCGTTACGGGTAGTGAGAAACCCGAAAGTCTGACAACCAGTCTTACCAAGGGGTATCGTGTTGCCCAGTAACTGGGTTGTGTAGGTAAGATAGGCAGTCGCAGTATGCTCTCTAGGTTACGGGTAGTCAGAAACCCGAAAGTCTGACAACTAGTGGCTATTAAGTTATGGCGTGACCAAGGGAAATAGGGATTCAGTTTCATACATATGGCTTCAGTAGAATGCGCTATTTATCAATAGCGTCAGAGTCGCCTTCTCCTAAAGGGAAGCCGGCAGGAATCGAGTTGTACGGACCCTTCGCAACTGCAACGAGTACTCACCGGCCACAGCACCTCCCAGTGCAGCACAGCCTGGTCAGCGAGACCGTTGGCCTGGCGCTCCACGACCGCCAGCGCCACCACGGCTGCGTCCCAGACCTTACGATACGCCCCGTCCACTTGGACCGCAGCGAAGTCTGAAGCTCGCACGTCTGGATACCTACCATATACTGAGGGAGAAGAGATCGATTATTTTACACCCAGCAGCCCCAGCGCGAATTTCTTGGGAGAAGTTTACCAACTGACAACATTTACGTAGTTTTTAGTCAGAGTGAACGGAAACGCCGGAAGGGGACGCCCTGGAAGGACATACACTGCCCTTCAACTTCTGGTGCACTCACAACCGGCGTGCGTGTATGGCCAGATGTATGAACGTAAACGAAGCAAAATAAAAGAAATACATAAATAATGCTGGACAATCCACACAGCATCGTCTAGCCCCAAGCTAGAGCTTGTGTTGTGGTTACTAGATGACTGATATACTTAATACAATACATTACATAGATAGATATTTTTTTATTATACATAGCAAATACCCAGAACACCCAGAACATATCTTCCAGAACGTACAAACATTTGTCCCAGAGCGAGAATCGAACCCGCAACCTCCTGCGTCGCAGGCGGACCTTCGCCCGCCGCGCGATTATTTAAGGATCATAGCAGATGGCGTTCTGTTTTTTCTGCCTACCCCCATGGGAAAAAGCGTGAGTTTATGTATGTGCGTTAAGTAGATGCGCTGTTTCAATGTTAGTCCAAATTCTTGACGTTTCCGGTTAGTAAACTTCTCGCAACTTCTTTTTACTACCTGGGAATCGAATAAGCCCCAAGACTCTGGATTAAACAGTCTGAAATAAACAACAGTGAGATAGCAAGCGTCTATCAACACTCGTTCTTATCTAAATTAGAAGAACCCTTTGCCCTGCAGTGGGATATAGATCTATAATATCTATATCTGAGACTAAGTAATCGTTTATTTTATAACCTACCGGAGGTCGGTAACGTTTTGATTAGCGAGAGAGAGAGAGAGAGAAAGCATATTCGCGCGTCATCTATACATTGTAACAGGCCGATGTCTGCACATAAAAGATATTGAAGAAAAACTAATATGGAGGTCTTTATTAGATTAATAGAAGCCAAAACAACAGTTTTTAGATATTTTTGTCCGTCTATATGTTTGTACTCGCATCACGCAACAATTCATGAATGGAATTGAATGCATTTTACAACGTTGTATTGCTAGAGGTCTAACTTACTACTTAACTATAGGCTCCATTTTACCGAGAGGATCTATAAATAAATAAATAATATAAATAATGCTGGACAATCCACACAGCATCATCTAGCCCCAAGCTGAGAAGAGCTTGTGTTATGGGTACTAGATGACTGATATACTTAACTTACATAGATAGTTTTTTTTTATTACACATAGTAAAAACCCAGAACAAATTTTTGTACATCGTACAAACATTTGTCCCAAGGCGAGAATCGAACCCGCAACCTCCTGTGCCGCAGGCGGACCTTCGCCCGCTGCGCCACATAGGTCATCAAATCCGCAGTAGCGAGGATGAAATACTTTTCCCTTTTTACCAAACATCACGGTGTATTCGGTTCTGATTCGTATAGCTTGTAGAACGACTATGGGTTTGGGTCCGTGAAACAACTCGATTATAAGGCCTCAAACAAGGGAATTAAGGCCTCCAGTCAGGGAGAACCCTCTTCTTGACACCCTATATGTATAACAAATAGCATGCCAACAGGAGACCTCTCTCTGGCTGTTTAAAGAACATCGGTGTACTCTTCGATTCATATACTTTGCTCAGCGACTATGGGTCCGTGAAACCACTTGATTATAAGGCCTCCAACCAGGGAATTGAGGCCTCCAGCCAGAGAGAGCCATCTCGAAAGAAACAAAAAAACCATGACGTGCTTTAAAAGTATCATTTACCTATTGTACAGACGCCATAAAGGCATCCCAAACTGTTAAATTTTCCCAATTGAACATAAGCCTTATTCTTTTGTAACACCTTAAATGCCCAACAACGAGACACACAATAGAAAATTTATTGTTTGTTGGTCATTTGGCGTTCAACGTGTTAATTTACCAGATTGGGGTAGCTTGATGTGCTAGCCTCAGTACATAAGTAACGTTATGGTGATATAAGTCAGCGGTAAATGATAAACGTTAGTAATTAATAGTGACGTAAGTATATGATCGCGGAAAATAACAAGACCTTGTATTACCTTATACAAGATGGTGTTATTTTTACCGCGTCGAATACCAATTCGGCGCAGTTATTATGCAACTGCAATTTCCAAGATTCGAGAGGTTTTATAAACATAACACCACGCCTGTATTCCATGAAGGGTTTAGGCAGACACGTATCTACCAAGTACAGGCATCTAACATTACAAACCCTTTGTATATTTTTTTTTAAACGTTGCCCCACACTAGGAATTTCTCCTGTATTGTGGGTGTGTTTACAAACACTTAAAGTCACAAACACAAACAGCCAGACCCGGAACAATTACCTGTAGGCCATCCAAATGTTTGTTCCGTGTGGGAATCGAATCTACGACACGCAGCGCAGCAGCCTATCGCTCAGCCACTGCGCCAACCGTGCCGTCAATAAGATAAGAATAGAAGCAATAAGATTTGTATTAATATTTTACCTATTTAATTTTGAATGAATATTTATAATTATTTTATTAGGGAGCGAGCGTGCCACCTACCGGGCACAAATCCAGACTCCGGGCTGCTACTGAGAACTTATAGATGGAAAAACCCAACATCACTTTGTCCGACCCGGGGTTCGAACCCATGACCCCGTGCTCAGCAGTACCGTTTGCGACCACGAGACCAGCGGGGCAAAAGTTTTTTGACTTCATACGTATTGACGTTGACGATTTATTGGCAAATGGGGTGTTTATATTTGAGACGCCAGTCTCGTAACATTTTAAGCATTTCAAGAGATTTTTAATTTACAGGGGGGGGGTCATGACACCTCCCCCCCCTCCATGGACCGCAGTGTGGAAATCGGAATGAAATAGGATGAACATGTGATGCTGAGGAATGAGGATCATGATAAATTGGGATAAGGGCAGTAAGATGACGAGTAAAGTATGCAGGGGTTCGAACCCGCCACATATCTAAAACCCCGCCAAACATAACATCACGTCTATAATCCCGGACGGGTTAGGCAGAGGCATACCTACTTATATTACACACGGCTACATATCAAGATATACATTTTCAGTATAAGCTGACCTCTCATTTTACGGAGATCCTATACCATGAGAGGTCAGCTTAGCTTTGAAAGTTATGTTTAAGTACCAAGGAATAGGGGGCGAGAAAATCCCACCACTGCTCCCGAAACTGCCTATCTTCTTGTTCCGTAACAAGGTAACATGGTTTATCACAGAAATCCGTTATCATGCAGGTTTACGCTTGTTATTTTTTACCTACATACTCGTAGTTAACCAATGTTTCGCTTAATCAGAGATACTGGACGTTTAACGGAGGATAAGATAATACATACTTGTTTAACATTGAAACTATATTATCGCCGGTGTGGCCGTGACTGTATCCGCGTGTTATTTAACAAAACATCATCATCATCTAGCCTAGCCTTTACCCAACTATGTTGGGGTCGGCTTCCAGTCTAACCGGATGCAGCTGAATACCAGGGTTTTACATGGAGCGACTGCCTATCTGACCGCCACAATCCAGTTACTGGGTAACGCGATACCCCTTGGTAAGACTGGTTGTCAGACTTTCGGGTTTCTGACTACCCATAACGACTGTCGAAGAACTACAAATGACAACCTGAACCAACGGCTTAACGTGCTTTCCGAAGCACGAAGGTGTCTCGATATGTTACGAACGGTCACCTATCCACAGACTGACCTCGGCAAGCGTAGCTTAACCATCGATCAACCCGAGCGGCTGTTTTTATTTAGCCACGAGCTCCTCCGTAGTTCGTTTGTGTAATTTAACAAAACATGGGATTAATTTTTTTGGCGCGGATCCCTAATTCTTTTACTAAAATAATAGTAGCCTAAGTTACTCCTTATCACATCAGCTATTTGTCAGTGAAAGTGCCGTCGAAATCGGTCAAGCCATTTCGGAGATTACCTCAAAGCAACAAACAGACAGACATACAAAAAACAATTAAGGAATTGGTTCTTTGTTATAACTACCGTATAAACTTTAATATGCATTTAGTAAAAAGCTGTTGTTTTGACATTATTAACAGACACTTATCTAAATTTTATTTATCTGTATAGAATATTATTACGATGGCACGTAAAACCTCTCATAAAACAAACTTGTAAATATGTACATAGTAAAAATATATATCAGAAGTACAAGTTATCACTGTCTCACATTGGGTCTTTTTTTTTGACGACCGGTTTGGCGCGGCGGGTGAAGATCCGCCTGCGACATAGGAGGTTGCGGACTCAATTCCCGTCTTGGGACAAATGTTTGTAAGAACTACAAAGATTTTTGCCAGGTGTTCTGGGTATTAGCTATTTATAAAACAATAACTTATTTGTGTTGAATATAGGTAAACAGGAAAATTGTTACAATTATGTTTAGTTCCAGATACAGAGGCCAGCACATCAAGCTACCCCGATGTGTCAACTTTCTTTGATTGCTTTTTAGTAAAATAAATCTAGCCTATCCACGATTTTGTTAAGAGTAAAATAAATAAATAATAAAATGTTCAATCAGTCGGATAACTTTAATATCGCGATGTATGATACGTCAGATTTAGTTCGTATGTGGCGAAATAGAGAAGATAGATATGCGCTTCAAGTATTATGGTATATACCTATAGATTTGTACGATCTACAAAGATTTGTTCCGGGTGTTCTGGGTATTTGCTATGTATTATAAAAATATCTATAGATGTAATGTATTGCATTAAGTATATCACTCATCTAGTACCCATAACACAAGCTCTGCTTAGCTTGGGGCTAGATGATGCTGTGTGGATTGTCCAGCATTATTTATTTATTTATTTTGCATTGCATCGGCAAGCTAAGAGGAAGAAGTCCTAATCCACACGTCAATTTATATGACACTTTTGACATCTCATAGTGTTATTTGACATTAACCTACTTCACTTCTTCTGTCGCAGACACTCTATTACGTAATAATTAGTATGTTAGTGGAAACAGCAAGGTTAGAAAAACACGTTAGATAATATGTAAACTGTATTTTTTTTTACAATGCTATTTCTGAATCGCGGAAGACTATGTTTAAAAAAATGTGGAAAGAATACACATAACATAACACCATTCCTGTATTCCCCGAAGGATTGGGTAGATGTGCTCCTATAGTAACACCCTCATTTAGCCAGTTATGTGTGTGTGTGTATTTGGAAATAATACATTCTAATATAACTAAGAATCTCTGGAACTACCAAGTAGTCGTAGTTATTTGAAAAAATATCTTTATTTTATTTATTTATTTATTTAATACTTTAAGCATACAAATGTACAGAGGCGGACTTAATGCCATAGGCAACATTTATTTTATGGAACAGATCTAAGTTCTTCCAACTTAACAGACAGCTGTAATGCTGGGGCCTCTATTGCGCCACTTCTTCTTCCCAGCAAAAACACTAGGAAGCGGTGAAGGGTGGGCTCCTTGGCCATTTCCACCGTGGGGACCGTTGTATTTAACCTTTGACGTTCAAAAACTGCTGAATCTCAGTCTTATTCGAATAAATGAATTCCGATTTAGATTCTTTCATCTGGGGAGACCATGAGGGTAATGTCGGGCTCCTACCAACTAAAACACCACGGTTCTTATCAGCACCATAAGTCGGGGAACAGCAGAATACTCTTAAAGTCGTGCGGACACCGCGGTATCACCCCACCATGCCTAGCGGTCCGACCCCACGATCGCACATCCTCCCACGGCAACGATCGTGCATGGAACACTGCGCGCTTTGGAGGCAAGAATACCCGGCTAAAAGCAAACGCTGAGCCACCGTTCTGAGCACGGTGGGCATGCCCACAACCCTAATTGAGGTCACTAGGGTAATGTTACATACAATGACTTCATAAATCTAAAAAAAAAACAATGAAATGTGCGTGATTTGGAGCGCAGCGCTAAAACGCGTTTGCCCAGCGACTTCTTCCGCGATAGGGTCAGTTCACACCGAGACGCGACGCGACGTGGCACGCACTTTTTAGGATAGTTATACCAAATATTACTTTATTTACTACACAAAAAGATATAACTTGGAATGAGGAATGAGGACCATGTTGTGAGAAAAGTTTTTAGTATGAATGTGCAGGGTTACATGAGTACAGGAAGACCAAAGAAAAGATGGATGGATTGTGTGAAAGATGATATGGCTAGAAAAGAGGTGACGCTTGAGATGACGGCAAATAGAGATGTATGAAAGAAGAAAACATGCTGCGCCGACCCCAAATAAATTGGGATAAGGGCAGGAGGATGATGATAAAAAGATATAGTTTATATTGACATAAGTCGAATATGACTTGCGGCGACGCGCTACGCAGCGCTGCATCTCAAGAAGCCTCGCGGCGTAGCGCGACGCATCACGCCGCAGTGGTGCTTGGCTGGTAGGCGCGGCGTGCGAGAATGGCGCGTTAAAAATGCGCCTCGCGACGTCGCGATTTATCTCGCGGAGACGCGCTGCTCGGTGCGAAAACACTAGCCTCGTCAAGCATCGTTGCTCGCGTCGCGTCTGTGTGCACTGACCCTTAGCCTGATCACTGTACAAGGTCTTGGCCGGTGCTTCATACATTTTGTAAACGTCTGCTTTGTAGGATTGTAATGTGTGTAACTCCCGCATCGCCGATTTTTGTGGGTTTTTTGGGCCACAACCTTTTTTGACGGTTAGATGTTTGACTATAAGTATAGTACCTTTGTAAGCATACAATCCCAGCCCGGGCTTGTACTCCTTCCGCCAGATGATGACGTCCTCAGCCTCCATGTACGGCACCCAGCCGTCTGTAGACTCCACATGTACTTCAGACACTGTACACCTGCCACCAACAAGTTTCAACAATAAGGGCGTGCACAGCCAAACAAATAACAACATTAGTGGCGTTGAAATACAGCACATAATCTCATGCCTCTTTCCCATGGGTGTAGGCGCCACCTGCTATGATCCTTACATACTCCTTTTGCTTCGTTTACGTTCATACATCTAGTCATACACGCACCCCGGTTGCGAGTACTACCTGACCTTTCTGAAGAACACCAATAAGGTAATTGTATGTCCTTCTAGGGCGTCCCCTCCCGGCGTCCCCTCATACATCTGGCTCACCAGTTACCACTTTTGCCGTAAAATACCTTTCATTCATCCTCCCAACTTGATACTTGTTTAAAGTGAAAAGTTCTTTAGCCGCTTTGAGCGATTTTTGGTATGGGGCAATATTTAAATGTATGGTTCGACACCCAGCGTTTCCATTATTATGTGACTTATAAAAGTAGCCTTTCATTCGTCCTCTCAACGTGACAAAACCATCTAAGCGTACACTTTACAACTCCGATCACTACATTCACATCATCGTCATCAGGCTATATTAGTCCACTGCTGGACATAGCCCTCTCCTAATGAGCGCCACAGCGCCCTGTCTTCAGCTTGCCGCATCCAGCATCTGCCTCCAGTCTTTCGCAGATCGTCATCCCACCTGGTCAGAGGGCGTCCTACACTACGTTTGCCGAGTCGCGGTCTCCACTCAAGAACACGTTTACCCCAGCGGTTGTCGGTTCTTCGCGAGATATGGCCAGCCCACTGCCACTTCAACTTGCTAATACTTTGAGCTATTGAATCCTATCCTTCAGAGAAACTCCGAGCATAGCTCTCTCGCTGAGCTACTTTGAACTGGTGGACCAACCCTACCGTGAGTGTCCATGTCTTGGCTCCTCAATGATGATTCATTGTGTATGTTGTACGTAAAGATAAAGTTCAAAATCGTCATCAACCTCCAACAATTGTGAAGAGCGGTCTTCACTGTGAGTTTTATATGCTAGTCGTCGCCCGGGCGGTCGAAATACCACTGTTTTATCTAGCCCCAAGCTAAGCAGAGCTTGTGCTATGGGTACTAGATGACTGATATACTTAATACAATACATTACATAGATATGTAGATATTTTTTATTATACATAGCAAATACCCAGAACACCTGGAACAAATCTCTGTAGATCGTACAAACATTTGTTACAAGGCGGGAATCGAACCCGCAACCTCCTACGTCGCAGGCGGACCAGAAAACCAGCTAAGATTTTTCCCGAACCGGGAATCAAACCCAGGACCTCTCGCTCATCAGTAGTGCTTGCGACCGATACACTAACGACGAGGCAGTTAATACGCCATATATCTCGATCCCAAAAACAATACAACACTGAATAATACGCTTTTTCATCACTGGGATAAAGTGCTAATTTGAGCAAACACGATCAGGCCGCAGACACCAAAAGTCACATCAAACATCCTCGAAAGTGCTCATATGCACTTTAGTACACTGATAATAAAGTTGACTATTGAATATTATCATGTAAATCCCTTTCAAGCTAGGCTGGTTTCTTTGACAGATGATTAATACAAACATACTAACATGCAGTACGGGACTCCCGCTTGCTTCTTCTCGATGACGAGTCTTTTGCCGCATCCATTGCAAAATAGTGTGTTCCTTGTTAATGTTTCAACGCCATCCAGTTCTGATAGTAGATCCTACAGAAGAAGTATATTTATTTAAGTTAAGGCATGGAAAAATAGGAAACATATAAAAAATCATTTTTATTCCTGATTTAAAAATGCCTTTGCAAAAATACCCTTTGAGCTAGATATACTCAAAAGTCGTATGATGCTCTCCGTGTGCAATAATGCGTTCAGGGTGCTGGTACTGGGCAACACCATACTCCTTGGTAAGACTGGTTGTCAGTCTTTTGGGCTTCTGACTACCTGTACCAACTGTCAAAGATCTACATTTGACAGAATTTGCCATTAAATAAATTGTATGAATTGAATTGAATATTTCCATTTTATAACTCATTTTGGATTTATAAAAATTCTATAGGTATCGTTGTAAGGGATGACAGTAAAATATTTGATATTTTACAGTTAAAATACTTTACAATGGGAAAATTAGCATCATTATCCTTATTTTGAAGCCTTTCAATTTGTTAAAGCTTCTTAAAACTTATCCATCCCTATTAGAATAACAATAAGTTTGTATATCCAATTGTATGTGTAATGTTGTGATAGCCCAGTGGTTATATTGGCTGGCTTTTAATGCACCAGGTTGTGGATTCAATTCCACGCAAACCAATGAGACTGTTTCATTTCATAAATACGGGTCACACGGATCAATCAAAGGTAAGACTTTTAGTGCCCAGCATCTGGCTCCCAGGCCGAAATAGAGTTGTTCATGTACACAGAACTCGCTTCCCGAGTCGTACATGTAAAAACCTATAGATGAGATGTGAACATGCCCATCACCCCCTACCATGTACCTACGCATTATGTAATTTTCCAAATTGACCTACATGTTAAATTGTATTTTTGAACTGGGCAGCGAAAGGGTTAAGGTAAAGTAGCCGCGGTCAATCTGTAGACCTGACCATCCATTATATATTGGGACAGTGCATAGTGCCTCAGAAAGCATGATAAGCCCAACAGCTTATCATCTAAAAAACATTGTAAAGATCTACAAATGACAGCCTTTTCCCAACTATGTTGGGGCCGGCTACCAGTCTAACCGGATGCAGCTGAATACCAGTAATTACATAGAGCGACTGCCTATCTGACCTCCACAACCCAGTTACTGATACGAAAACCCACCTTATTGCTATGAAATAAGGCAGGCAACTTATTTCATAGCACCGAGGATAATTTTTATATTGTTAGTTTGTTGTTGTGTTGTTTGCCAATTTACTACAATAATGTAAATGTGTGTGTGCCTGTGTGTTAGTGTGTGTGTGTGTGTGTGAGTGTGTGTATGTGTGTGTAAAAGATTTATGAATATAACCAAAGCAATGTAGGTAGGTAGGTTGTTAACAGATACAAAGTCATCAACATTTTGAATAAATAAAAGTTAAATTAAGAACAAAGAATAATAAAAATAACATTTTCAAAAGTATGTTGAACTCTCTTTGTAAGTAAACATTCGCTTTTATCATTTTTGTTTTTAAAATGACCTTGTAATATATCCTGTAGGTAAACGTTCTATATTAGTGGGTTTTTGTTCTGCAGATATCACAGCATTTGTGTTTCACCCATAGATTTTTAATTCTTTTTTTAGATGCTGCTGTCAGAGGCAAAGGAAGTTAAGATATTAAAGTTATTAAAAAAAATATGTCATGACAATAAGTCTTGTTAACAACTTGTTAATGCATCTTAAACTTTCTTATCAAAGTAAATATGATAATTCATTATTTACACAACAATGCTATGCATTAATTACCACAGATTATTTGATTATTATTTTTTTACGAAAAAGCATATATCAAAAAGCTGTGGGAATTTATAAGTACCTGTAAATCTTCGTCAGAAATGTTAGTATCACAGCTGCCTGGCGTTTTGTCGTCTTCGTCTTCACTTCGGGCCTTGTACGCTGCTGTTGCTGATAACAACAGGGTCCGTCGGGGTCGGAAAGTCTGTCTGAAGCATTGTATCACTTCCCGTACACTGCGATCCCGCTTACACCTCTTCACCACCGTACTCACAATATTACACCTTGTCCAAGCACTCCACACACGAAAATCTCTCAATATAAACCTCAGAGCCGACATACTTCCAATTTCCTTTTTACTAATATTCGCCAAAAACCCGTCGTACCACATACATCTTTTGAATAGATATCGAGAGGTTATTATATATCGAAACTGCGCGTTATTGTTTAGACCCTGTTGTGGTAATACAATTTGTTTTAATTTACTACATAACATATCGGAACCGATTGCGAAATTTATAACCTCACTTGACTCTTGTCATTCGTTTGATTGAACGCTGTCAAATGCTGAGATTGAATGACATTGAATAGGAATGTGCTCAGATTACTAACAAGAAAATCTGATAAACATGTGGTTTACTAAAACCGAGGTTGATGCACAGTAACATTAAAAAATCGAAACACACTTAATTATTAAAAATCCCAGCGTAAAAGAAACTCGTGTGAGTCTATTTTTGGAACACTGCTACTGCTTTTGTTTTAGTCTGCACAGAGGTAGTAGGTATGCTTTGGATGCTTTTCTACTGTCCTCACAGTCACTATTCTGACTTCTGTTTCTATTGATTGGACAGTGTTAACATAGTTTAATGCAACCAGATGCAGTCGCAAGTCAGGGAGTTATGAAAGTCACGATAGGTCATCCCCCTACTTCAAAACCATTTAATCCTACATGAGAGCTGTTACTATTTACAATACATACATTTATAAACTCTAGCTTTTTTCCCCATGGGGAGGAGTAAGAAGATACCCCCCGTGGTCAATTGTCATTTTCTAAGACGAGTTTTATGGTATTCGACTAAAATAAAAACACTCCCAGTACATCATTACTTCAGTATTAGTTGCATGAGTAAAAAAGTTCTGCAATCCCATCCATTACTATTATTCCCATGAGAACCATATACGTACAATTGTTTAACTAAATTGCTTTTCACTAGTTACATTAAATACTCTATTTCGTTTAATTTCTTTGATGTCGAGTCAAAAAAATTAAAATATTAATCAATATACTTTTTAGTGCTGGCAACAGCAAACCGCATTTTTCTTCTTTCATTTCATCGACGGACGACTGAGCGTTCGTTCGATCGTTTGTTCAACGTCAGCTTTTATCCCTGTAATGTCTTATTTCTTCGTCCCACATGCTTAGGGGTAACCGAATAAAGAAAAAATCCAAGAATCCCCGCACTAGAAGAAAAGTACAAGCGACGGCAAACGTAAATGTGAACTTAAAAGTGCGTGAATAAAGTAACGAGGTTCTCGTCCGTCCGGTTTGATCTGGATTAGAGCAGTTTGGACCGCAAGTCGGGCTCCCTTCCCCTCGTATCCCTCTAGTAAAAAGTTTAGTGGTGTGTTGTATAAACATTATATTAATTATATTTGCCTATTAGTGCGTTTTTGTGGTGTATTAGTTAAATAAAACTTATCGAAAATGTCTGAAGAATCGTCAGCCGATCGCAATGTCGAAATCTGGAAGATCAAGAAGCTGATCAAAAGCTTGGAAATGGCAAGAGGGTGAGTATTCGAAAGTTTTTTTAGTGTTTCATTTAAGTTTTGTTTGGGTTAGGAAGTTTTCCGTGGCATGTTTTTGGCCACATGATTGGACGAAACTGCCAACAAGGCTGCGTCACTTTTCGCACATGCGCTTTCGTTGTATGCGCGAGTCATTGGCTTGCCGACACGCTAGCAAGTGAGTCTGGGTACAATAGGTAGTAAAGAGGCCAAATTCGACCTTATATGCGGGTTGTTAGTGACGCGGGGGTTGCGTAGCGACTGTTGTCAGTTGTGGTTATTATAAGTTAACAACGTGCCCGGTCCACTGACGACTACAGGCGCCTGTGAAATCTTACGTCAAAGTCCCATGTATGACTAAGATAACATGCCACACGTTAGGTTTACTTGAAAGGTGTACAATGCTGCATAGTTATCTTTCTATTGCAAGAAAGTTGCAATGAGTTATGCAATTCGTTTCAAATATCAAATTGGTTATGCCTTTCTTTAATTTGTGTATTGACTTATAGTTTTTTTTGTTGTCTGATCGAGTAGAGATTAAAAGTTATGCTTGTTCACACTAACAGTACGCAATATTCGACGTTATGATTGTCTAAACAATGGCAAGATTGAAACAGGGTTCTGAAAATGTGGGGCTGACATTGACAGCACTTGGAATGTTGCCAGATAACATCTTTTTACCCCTAAAAACAATTCACCAATTGTGAATAAAATGTGTTATCATATATTATAGCCATTGAATGAATCAAATCAATAATCATTAAATCGCTCTTAAGACGACCCACTGACCACTTTTTCAATCAGTAAGATCTAATTATAGGGTACAGACACCAGCATATCAAGCAACCCCAAACTGTCAAATTTCCCCTATTATAAATAAACTTTATCCCTTGGTAATAAAGTTGAAAAACTATCAAAGATTTTTGACAGATTGGGGTAGCTCGGTGTGCTGGCCTACAATGCTAAAATATAGTAAGAGTTTATTACCCAAATATAATATTAATTTTTCGCGCTCAACACTGGTTGGGGGAGGGGGAAGAAAATAGAAATTTGCTTGGTTTAGGGCCTCCACGATCAAATTGCGCCATTTCTAAGCACATTTCTAGATCTTCATTCCTACTCAGTCAACTAGTAGAAATGGTACCTCTGTTTTGCAAAGAATTGTGAGCTTTTTTTCAATTCCTCTTTTATACATTTTGTCAAATTCTCGTTATATCTTTTTTGCTGCTGTCTGCTTATTTGGCCAAAACATTACATCATCACTTAAACCAACAAAACACTGGTGGTGAGGACACCACCAGTGTATTGTTGGTTGCAAAAAAAGAATTGGTTAATATTTAAAATAGTCTTGTATAATTCTGCATTTGGAAGTATTTGGCAATATCGGAGTGTTGTGATTGTGCCTGTTATGGAATTCCTCATAAAATATTGAGGTGTTATAATACCTTGGAAGATGGGTAGGCCTTTGGTGTGGGATGCAACATGTGTCGTCACCCTTATGCCATCCCATTGTCCTAGTACGGTGGATTGTGCAGGTGGTGCAGTGGTCAAACGGCAAAAATATATCAACCTAATTGGGAGTTATATGTTTGAGCCATTTGGGGTTGAAACACTAGGGCCATGGGGTCTGTGTGCCCATTTAGTTTTTTGAGACATTGTGAAACGTTTGGTTGTCTCTTCACGTGACCAGAGGGGTGGCCTTTTTTTTATCCAAACAATCAGCATTGCCATTCAATATGCTGTAAGAAGAAACACCGAAACAAACTCAGAGGCCATAATCTGTTTTAAAATCCAGCCATTATCTTGGTCAGCTCAATAAATTATACAATGACCATGCGGATTTACTGCTTACTTATTATGCTTTGTACAATTTTGTTACGGAAATTCCCTTCTGTTCCTTTCCGCGGCAATGTAAATCGATCCTTAAATCACGCCTGTATTGTCCTAGCTTGAAGCAACAATTTTATCGACCATTGATTGGTTACCTGATAGTAGCCAACGTGCGGCCAAGATTTTTAACCTCACAACCTCCGTAAAGCCCATGATTTAAAATCATTTAATAGAAATGCAATCGTAAACCAGTACGAATAGAGTTTAGAACACTTTGAGGCGCGTGGTTTACATGTGTAACACCCACGGCACGTATAGGTGTTTACTGCACCACAAAGTGACGTCAGCTTATAACTGCAGAACAATAACTGAACTATAATAAAAATGAAAGAAGAGACTTCATTTTGAGTAAATTTATTTGAAAGAGGAAGTATTACGATTGACACCTGATGTAGCGGATGGAAACGTATTTCCACGCTTCCTTGTCGGCTGTCCGTCGCGATGTTGACGTATGCGGCGAACTGACGGAGCAGTCTCTCGAGTACAATTCATCGTACAGCAATTACATTCAGACGAGCTTCGCTTTCCGCTAGATGGACCGACGACAAAAAGTGACTGGGATGAACTGGATGCAGAAAGTAAAGGCACACTTGATTGAGTCTCGTAAGCATCACTCATGACCAAGGGCGAATGTAACTGCTGCAGCGCTTCACACATGTAAAAAGTCTCAAGAGACTTTATAGAAGATAATATAGAGAGTCGAGTCGAATCGCGCCTTTGCTTCATCACGACAGATTTCGCGTACCTTTTTCGCAGTCAGATCATTGCACTCTGATTGTTAGCTTTTGCAAACACCCGTCTAGCCGTGCTCTCGGATTCCCCCTTTCCACCACCCTAGACTGAAGTCTGCCTGGGGTTATTCGAGCGTTAACCGTAGTAGACTGACGTAGCTATGTACATAAGTCCACAAAGAGTAAAGTTAAGCCAAACTTAGTCTTCGATAGTCAAACTGATGTACGATAAGTTGGCTGTTATGTTACGAGATATTTCGACTGCAAATTAAATAAAAAAACGATTTATGAGGAATGAAATATCGAGATTTGAAGTCTTACAAACAAATATTTAACAAAATACAAATGTAAGAGGTAATAATGCTGCGTCCATGGCTAGTCTCCGCTGAGCATGACCGGAATCCGGTGGGGTGATCTAGATTATTCAGTAGTAACATCAAAAATGACGAAAAATGTGGTGACCAGAATCAGGTAGTCACTCATGGTATCAATTGGTGCGTCAGTGTCTTCTCCACCCGCCCACATGGTGACTTAAGATCCCAGGTCGCAATATTGAAAGATATCCGCGTGATTAAACAGTACAAGAACCCGACAACAACTATCGGGCAGTAGCCCACCAGACACAATAACCGAAGGTATCCTCCCTTTTCTATGGAGGATGAGGAACTTTACACCCTGTTCCTCATAACCCTAAATTACTATTAACAGTGCCAAAAACTCCACGTTTTACTTTTGGTATAAAGAATCCCCTGTCATGCAACTATCATGCGAAACGAAAACCACCCATACAATTCACGTGTGTGGGTGGCCACGTGGGCATCCACGTGGCCACCCACACACATAGGGGGTGGTACTTACGAGGGTGTCATTCGTTATAAAATTTTTGCTATCGTATCGAGCGGGATGACAAATGAATAAAGGAATTTGCATAAATTTAAATTTAAAATATTAAAACGGAAAGACTGAAATGAATAATCACTACAATTGAATAAAAACATTTAACCTCTCCAGAGATACATACATGCATACATACATTCGCGCCTTTTTCCTATGGGGGTAGGCAGAAACCGTCTAGCGTCAAAACCCAATAGCGTCACCTGCTACGTTCTTGACAAACCTCTTTTGCTTCGATCACGTTTAAACCAACATATTGGGTGCTGATTGCCGTCTTCGTGTTATTGAGTAAGATAAGTCTTCTAATATGTTACATATCCCTGTTTAAAAAGTTCTGTTGAAGCCTTGAGGCAGTTTATAAATCCAGTAGCGGCATTGAGTCGAGGTTTTATTAAATCGTAACTGGCTAACGTGGCGCTTGGTGAAGGTTGTAGCCTTCACCAAGCCATCGTTCCAACTTTTGTTCACAATTTCTACTATTTTTTACCCGATCATGGCCAAACGAGAAGTAAGGGTTTTGATTTTAGCGGTCTAGGTAGGGCCCACGTGTCCACCCACACAAATTGAAATGTGTCCTAGAAATATAATAAGTCTATTTGGTCCGTCAGTTATATTACCAAAATATATTGGACACGATTTTTTTTGCTTACTCATGATTTGAGTCAAGAGGGAGAGAGATAAAAATGACTAAGATATTATAGCACATCAAAATTCAGGAGAAGGGGCTGGTGACGTCACTTTCGCGTAAAAAGTGTAACACGGAGTGACGTCATGCGTAATTTCAACACACAAAATCGTCGTCATTTTTGGTTTACGTGACAAAAGAAAAAATACGTGTCCAGTATTTTTGAGTAATCTAACTATTGGAATAAAGAGACTTTTTAAGGACACTACCCTATCCACGTGTGTGGGTGTACATGTGGAGGGATGCATACAGAGGGTGCGTGGGCAGACGGGGTGGTAGATGCGAGGGTGTGATTCGTTGTAAAAGTTTTGCTATCGTATCGAGTGGGGAGTCACATGTATAAAGAGAAATTGCATACATTTAAATTGTAAAGATGAAATTGCATACATTTAAATTGTAAAGATGAAATCGGAAAAGCTGAAATAAAAAAAACAACAACAATAGGGATGTGTCCTAGGTTTTACCTAGGACACATCCCTATTGTTGTTGTATATATATATTAAGTCTATTTAGTCCGTCAGTAAGTTTACCAAAAAGTATTGGACACGTATTTTTTGCTTACTTAATTCAATAAAAAGTGACAATGATATAGCACATCAAAGTTCAGGACTAGGGGCTTATGACGTCACGCCGTGCTACACTTTTAACTAAAAGTATAGCACGGCGTGACGTCACGCGCAATTTCAACGCACTATACCGTCGTCATTTTTGGTTTACGTGACAAAAGAAAAAATACGTGTTCAGTATTTTTGAGTAATCCAACTTTCGGACCAATCACATTTTTTAAGGACACTACCCTATTAAAGGGAAAACATTTAACCTATCGAAAGATACATACATACAACAATTCACGCCTTTTTCCCATAGGGGTTGGCAGAAACCACAGAGCGCTCGCTACGTTCTTTACATACTCCTTTCGCTCTTACGTTCATACATCTAGAGATGAATGAAATAAACTAAACAAGTTGGATGCAGATTGCCATTTACGTGTATTAGAGTAAGATCAGTCATTCAAAATGTAATATATCAACGATGAAGTATCAATACCTCCCAAGTACCTTTTTTTCGATTCTTCGTTTTGAATGCCAATCGAGGAGGAGATCGTGGCTGAGTGAAAACAGACGCAAGAGCTGATCGAGGGTTAAGCTACGCTTGCCGAGGTCAGTCTGTGGATGGGTGACCGTTCGTAACATATCGATACTCCTCCGTGCCTCGGAAAGCATGTTAAGCCGTTGGTCCCGGCTGTTATTTGTAGCTCTTTGACAGTCGTTACGGGGAGTCAGAAGCCCTACAGTCTGACACCAGTCTAAGCAAGGGGTATCGTGTTGCCCAGTGACTGGGTTGTGAAGGTCAGGTAGGCAGTCGCTCCATGTAAAATACTGCATCCGGTTAGACTGGAAGCCGACCCCAACATAGTTGTGAAAAGGTTAGACGGATGATGGAGTTTTGAATGCCAATCTACGTAAAATGCTATTTCGCGTATACTGACAGAACCTCCTAACACGATAATTATAACTATTTATCCCATAAAACACCAATACGGTACTGTATGCTTCCAATTGCTAAAGGAAAAAAATGTCTTTTTTTGTCTCCTGTAAAGTTTCAATTTTGTAGATAGAAGATATTTATAATTCGTCGTCAATATTATCCCTATTTATTATTTTACATATATGATTTAACTATTAATAATAACATCTAAAAAAGAATTTGAATTTGAAAATTTGGTTCTGTTCAATATTGACGACCGATGTGGCGCGGCGGGCGAAGGTCCGCTTGCGACGCAGGAGGTTGCGGGTTCGATTCCCGCTCTGGGACAAATGTTTGTACGATCTACAAAGATTTGTACCGGGTGTTCTGCGTATTTGCTATGTAATAAAATCTAACTATATATGTAATGTATTGTATTAAGTATATGAGTCATCTAGTACCCATAACACAAGCTCTGCTTAGCTTGGGGCTAGATGATGCTGTGTGGATTGTCCAGCATTATTTATTTATTATTTCATTCTTGTGGCGGTTTATAAATCCAGTGAACTCACTGCCGCTACATTAAGTTGAGGATTTATTAAAATCGTTACTGCACGTCGCGTGTCGCACTGTCAGCTGGTTTCAAGTGCAAATTTGACCTTAATATGTAGCCCATTGTATTGAAGGTTATATATAAATGAACTATAGTATTAAAGAGGATAGTGTGTTTATTTCTCGGGATACGAAAAATAGTTACACCGGTTGTACGCCAACGCATTTGGGCTCTATGCAGGCAGTTTATTAGTAATAATACTGATACTGTTATTCCTACGTCATCCAACAGCTCGGCGAAGGCCTCTCCCTATGATTTCCAGTTGTTTCGATCCAGGGCTAACGTGGTCCACTGTTCGTCACTGTCTAGCTCGTCCCGCCATTATATATTAGTAATAATAAACGAATAATATTCTTCTTTGTTACTTTCTTCTTGTTTAAAAACGATGTAATCTGCCGTCCCATACTAATGCTAGGGATTTATAAATCACTTCATGCTCGCTTCACCTAACTTTTCGCAGGGTGATTTGTGCAGACGGTAGCGCATCAAGCTACCCCAAACTGTAAAATTTTCCCAATTGAACATGAACCTTATTTATTTTGTGATAAAGTTGTAAAACTATCAAAGAAATTTGACACATTGGGGTAGCTTGATGTGCTAGCCTCTGTACAAAATAGACCGGCCCATGTTGTTTTAGACACGTGTTCTTAAATATTTTGTTCTTATTTTTATCATTTTTGTTATGTTATGTATACGACTAGTCTTTGAGGTGTAAAAGTTAAAGAAAGAAAGAAACTTGTAGGCAACATTATTATGTTGCCTACAAGTTTCTTTCTTTCTTGACTTTTCTAATAGTTAAATTGAAATGATGTATTCATCATTTCAATTTAACTATTAGAAAAGTCACTTTTGAAGTTCAAATTTACAATTATCATCTGCCTAGCCTTTTCCCAACTATGTTGGGGTTGGCTTCCAGTCTAACCGGATGCAGCTAAATACCAGAGTTTTACATGGAGCGACTGCCTATCTGATCTCCACAACCCATTTACTGGGCAACACGATACCAAACAAACCCGTACCGTTCAAATGTACAAGTATTCAAATAAAAATAAAAAACGATTTCAGTTGCCCCTTCCTAAAGCTAGTTACGTAATCTGGGTGAGCAAGAGGGTGCAGGATGATCTACCTACTAGCATTCCATAATCTGTCAGAAAAACACAATGCCTGTTCCAGCCAGCTTAAAAGCTTAATACTGACAACACGAGGGAGGTATGCCTCGTGGCGAATATCGGGATACGACACGTGGTTATGAACGGATTTCTCACATGCCGCGTGTTTCTGATAGGTACGTAACACGATCGATCCATGGTCAACCGTAGTGGAAATTATGTATTTTTCTAACTCCGCCGCTGTTTTTTTCTGATTATTTTGCTGAGGGATCCGAGACAGTAGAATCTTTTCTTCGGGACTCGTGGGGCGTCATTGTCTCGACGCTTTTAATTCAGGAGTTGCAGGGCTTATCCCAATCGGAAGGAATATAAAAGGTCTCTAGCCATTTTTGCCTCTCGATGGGCGCGAAACTGATCTGACGCATCTGTACCAGAACTCTACATGAATAGTCTTGGCGAAAATCTTCGTGTAACTAAATAAAGTCTTAGTATCATTAGAGATTTTGTGTGGAAATCGATATTGTCATGGTATGGAAATGTGATGCGAAGGAATGCGGATCATGTTGTGAGGAAAGTTTTGAGTATAAATGTGGAGGGTTACAAGAGTAGAGGGTGACTAAAGAAACGATGGATGGATTGTGTGAAAGATGATATGGCTAGGAACGAGGAGATGTCGTTCTGAGATGACGGCAAATAAAAATGTATGGAAGAAGAAAACACACTGCGCCGACCCCAAATAAATTGGGATAAGGGAAGGAGGATGATGATGATATTGCCTTTTCACTTCTTAAGCTCTGCACAGTCGTAGTTTCGTCCATTTACCCACAAGCTGAAATTGTATAACTTTGCAATAATTTCAGCAGGTTTAAAATACATACTTTCCAGTAGTGTTAGTCAACAAAATGGTGAGATTATGCAACGCTTGAGCAAACGCAAACTTGTTTCCGGTTTCTCAAATGCTATGAAAACTCATTTGAAACTTGATTGTTACCACAAAAATAATATCCATCAATCAGATAACTCGACGTGTAATTGGACAAATTATTAACACTTTTAGTGCCCAGCACCCGGCTACCGGGTCGAAAAAGAGGTTCATGTACCCAGAACTCGCTTCCCGAGTGGTACACGTAAAAAGCTATAGATGAGATGTGAACATGCCCATCACACTCTACCATGTACCTACGCATTATGTAATTTGCCAAACATTATGACATACACGTTAAATCGTATTTTTGAACTGGGCAGCGAAAGTGTTAATTAAAAAGGCTTTAAGACACCAGCGGGGAAATTTTGGATATTCAAATACTTGTATACAATTCCACTTGAACGAAAATCAACTTCACACCTTGAACGCCAGGTGACCGACACACAATCCATTTTCTATTGTGTCTCGTTGTCTGGCAGTTAAGGTGTAAATATTGTAATAAATGAAGTTGATTTTAAAATAACTAACTACTATTCAATTAGTCAGAAATGTTTGAAGTTTTAGTGGAAACTGAACAGCTAAAGTTGCTTTTCAAAAGAACATTCTTTTAAACTGAATTGTAAACCCAGTACACATAGTTGCTTTTAGTCTAAGCCGCAGACTTACAAAGAAACAGTTAATCCCATTATTGTCTAGACTAGACGCTCGCTTCGGTAGTTGTCTTATACAAGGGTGGTTAAGTCTCACTACGCTTCTAACGTGCGGGTATTTACAAAACCTGTAATGGTTCATAGTTATACATAGAGACATAGACACAAAGGTTTTCAGTGTATCGTTACTATTATGAATCCCGAAAGACTGATAACCAATCCAAAGCGTATCAAGTTAACCAGTAACTTGGTTGTGGTATCAGTTAGGCAGTCGCTCAGTGTGAAAGGTTTTTAGCTGCGTTAAGTTGACGCAGCGGGGTAAAATAACCTTGGCAAAACTGTCTCAGAGACTACAAGCATAGCCCTTCCCAGAGCTCGTTAAGAAAGAAAGAAAGAAAGGGAAAACATTTATTTAGCACAGAATCAGGCACACAATTACAATACTAAATATCGAAAACAAAGAAAATAATAATAATGACAGAAGTAATAATTATGTGCCTTACGGCTTCGTTTCTCGGAAAGCACGTTAAGCCGTCGGTCCCGGCTGTCATATGTACATCTTTGACAGTCGTTACGGGTAGTCAGAAGCCCGAAAGTCTGACAACCAGTCTTACCAAGCGGTATCGTGTTACGCAGTAACTGGGTTGTGGAGGTCAGATAGGCAGTCGCTCCATGTAAAATACTGGGTAGCTGCATCCGGTTAGTCTGGAAGCTGACCCCAACATAGTTGAGAAAAGGCTAGGCAGATAATGCAGATGACTAGTTGCCAGACTAGAACTAGTGTCGACGCTGGTTTTCAACTGGACCTGGAGTAAGTGACGTTAGTAGTCTACGTCACTAGTAATGACTAAATGATCTATCATCCGCTGTCGACGACCCGGAATGTAGGTACCGCACATAAGCATAGATAACAGAGCAATTACTTCCTCGATATTCACCTTGGATGCGCGGGCACAGATTTGGTCATGACATTGAACGACGCTTGGTGATAATAATGTTATTACCGGCCAATTTATTGTATTATGTAACACTAGCACTTCGCCCACGTGTATTTCGTTCTTTCCCTTCGTACTTTAATATCCACTCCGCCCCGCTTAAAACGTAGTTTTGTAAATAAAATGTAGCCTATGTAACTCGCTGTAGTAGTAGTAGTACCAGCCTATTACTGTCCCACTGCAGGGCAAAGGTCTCTTCTCATACAGAGAAGGCACGAGCATTAATCACCACGCTTGATCAAGACGGGTTGGCGATTTCAGACTTATATTAATTATATAAGTCCAGGTTTCCACGCGATTTTTTCCTTCACCGATGTCAGTGATGTCCAAGATAAACTTAGAAGTACATATGAAAAACTCTCATGTGTACTTGCCCAGGTTTGATCTCACAACCTTGTGCACAAGAGGCGAGGCCTAAACCACTGGGCCATCATGACATACTACATGTAACTCGCTGATAATGCAGCTTTCTATACATAGATGGAGGATTTATTTAAATCGGTTAAGAAGCTTTCTAGTTTATCCATTACAAATAAACATACGAACAATCAAATCTTTCCTCTTTATAATATTGCTTAAGAGTAGCTTTTTCCCGCGATTTCATCCGCGTGTATTTCGGTTATTGCGGATGCAGACGTAGTTCAGATAAAAGACGGATTTAAGTAGCCAATATCCTGCCTTGTAGTACAAGCTTAGTATGTGCTAAATTTTATCATAATCGGTACAATAGTTGAGCCGTGAAAGCGAAACAAACATAAACAGAGCTACTTTCACATTTACGTATAATAGGGTAGTGCCCTTTAAAAAATCTGTTTAGTTCGATAGTTGGATTACTCAAAAATACTGGACACATTTTTTCTTTTGTAGACCAAAAATGACGACGATTTAATGCGTTGAAATTTCGGGTGACGTCATGCCCTGTTACACTTTTATGTAAAAGTGACGTCACAAGCCCCTTCTCATGAACTTCGATGTGCTATACTGTCACAAATTCGTGTCCAATATCTTTTGATAATCTAACTGACGGACCAAATAGATGTGCGGGACCGACAATTATAGTATTTGTGTAATAGTGTATGTAGCAAAGTATAGCAAATAGTAAACAGACTGATATGATAGTGTTAGGATTTAATTTCGTATTATATTTTATGACTCTGATAATTTGTTAGTTTTTAATAGTTTTGTATAGCATAATTTGTTCGGCTCTCGTTAAGGTAAAGTTTTGTTATATTTAAGCAAACTGTGTCGAAGCCACTTCTACTCTTATTGGCTAAAATTCGCGCGCTCTGATTGGTCGACCAATCAGAGGCTCTACATTTTTTTGTATAAATATCGGGCATATTTTCGGAATCGACACAGTCGGCGAGCAGCAGTAATACTAAGAACACTAGAAGAAGTAACCAGGAAGAATAATAAATTTCAAGCAGATTCAAGTCTAGCAGTGTTTTATTCACCAATCCAGTGATAGCAATGTGTCCCACACATTAATGGTCCTTCGAGACGGATTTGTAAAGAATACTGCACGAAGATAGTACTACAGTGAGAAAAGTTGAAGAAAGTACTTCGTGTTAGTGTCTGCGTATCATCGAACTTGAAGATCAGCTGACATCATGCCCGTTACACGCTCCGAGGGAAGGGGCCGCAAACGGTCGAGTGAACAGAAGCCGTCTTCGTCAGAGGCCACTATAGAAACCTCTGCGACCGGTACCAGCACGGAAGTCACATCCGTATCGATACAGACGGGGACAACTGCCACAGAGAGTTCCGAACAGACCTCCACCTCCGTGACAACAGACCCCACCACCGTGACCTCCGTCGCTATCGCCTCAACCGCTGCATTCGCATCAGCCGCCAGTACGCCCACCGCGCTGGCAGCCACCGTGCCCCGCCTCTCGGCCACCAACGTGCCCTCCGCCTCGCACCGCGCCGGCGCCGTCGCACCTTCAGTTACCCCGTCCGCCGCGACAACGCTCACCGCAGGTGCGAAATCGAAGAAGCTGATGAAGCCGCCCGCTGCTGTCGCATCGAAAGATAATCGCCGCGATACTGACGCCTCAACTGTGAAGCAACGAGTCGTCAAGAACATCGCCGCCGGTACGTCGAAACCAACCGGCACACAGCCCCATGGCCCCCCTAGCACGAAGGGGGGAGGGGGGGGATTGACTTATAGCAAGACGAAGATACAGAAAATCGCCAAAGCAAAGGAAGATTTGCTCCGCCTTCAAGTTGAACTAGCTGCTGCCCGCCTCGCCGCGCTAGAAACTGAAGACACAGATGGAGAAGAAGAGGAAGAAGTCGAAGATGAAGTCTCCCTCTACTCAGAAGTCGACGAACTCGTGGACAACTGGTTGGCGAACCAGGAGACTCGCCCCATCTTAGCGACCGTCAACGAACCTCAACACCCACCAGAAGAACCAACGGTCGTCCACATAGAAAAACCAATGCAAGCGAAGCATCAAGAGACACTTCAAGCACCGGCGGGAGGTCAAACCGACCTAGCCCTCCTAGCTGAAGCCATCACCCGAGCTGTCAGCGCCGCTCAACGGCCCAAGTTCGTCGAGCTACCGATCTTCAGTGGGGCCCATCAGGAATGGCTACCGTTCCGCGCCGCCTACTACGAGACAGAAGCAATGTTCAGCACGGTTGAAAATACGAATCGATTTAGAAGAAACTTGAAAGGGAAGGCCAAAGAAGCGGTTGAAGGTTTACTCATGACCAACGCGCATCCAGCTGAAGTAATGAAGACTTTGGAATCAAGATTTGGAAGACCAGAGTCAATAGCCATGCTGGAGATGGAGACGCTTCGCTGAACTCGCGAAGACAATAGTCGACAAGCTGACGCCGACGCTACGATACAGATACTACGACTTCTCAGCCACGCAGCCACGTGAAGATCCTTGCCTCATCAAGATGGAGAAGTTCTTCAAACGGGAAGCAGAGTTGTGCGGACCTTACGCGCTGCCTGAACAGATGGCAGCACCTACTACAGCCGCACCACAGAAGAAGATGCAACGGGTCAACAACGTGACTGAGAAGACGCAACCATTGAAGTGCTTCATATGTGAAAAAACGGAGCACATCAACGCAACAGAATGCGAACAATTCAAGAAGTTGGACGCGAATGCAAGATGGGACATGGCCAAGTCGAAACGCCTCTGCTTCAGGTGTCTTCGCTACAGAAACAAGACACACAACTGCCGACCCAAGCCATGCGGTGTCAACAGCTGCAAGTACTCTCATAACAAGCTGCTGCACTATGAAAAGAAGACAGAAACAGCAGAAGCTAAAGAAGAAACGACAGAGGTCATCAACTCAACTTGGACAGTCAAGAAGCAGTCATACCTGAAGATCATCCCGATCCAGGTGAAGGGACCAAAGGGAGCTGTCAACACCTTCGCATTGATGGACGACGGGTCAACAGTTACGCTCGTCGACGACAGCATCGCAACGAGCATCGGAGCAACAGGACCCATAGATCCATTGAAGATAGAATCCATCAATGACTTGAAGGCGTCAGAATCCGCATCCCGAAGAGTCACCATCAAGCTGAAGGGGCTCAACGATCATGAAGAACAAATACAAGCACGCACAGTGAAGAATCTGCAAGTCTCATCTCAACGGGTTCCACAAGAACTAGTGGAAGGGTGTCAACACTTATCTGACATCCGAGGACATCTCGCATACGTCAATGCGAAGCCACGAGTACTCATCGGTCAAGACAACTGGCATCTTCTGCTGACATCGGAAGTAAGAAGAGGAGATAACAACCACCCAGTGGCATCTCTCACGCCGCTAGGTTGGGTACTCCACGGAAGTCAGACGCGAACCTTCGGTCAGAAGATCGACTTCGTGTCACACATCACAGAAGACCCAGAAGAAAACCTAGAAAACCTCGTGAAGCAATACTTCGAGATGGACACACTCTGTATCAAACCCAAGAGACCGAAGACTGATCCAGAAGAACGAGCTCTTCATATACTAGAGAAGACCACAACAAAAATAGAAGAAACAAGATTCCAGACCGGTCTTCTCTGGAACAAAGAAGATGTCAAGTTTCCAGATAACTACGAAAACTCACTGAAAAGGCTCTTCAACATAGAAAAGAAACTCGATCGTGAACCCACATTGAAGAAGAAGGGATATGCGGAGCCTGCCCCCAAACAGAAGACAGCTGACAAGACTTGGTACCTGCCTCACTTCGCAGTAGTGAACCCGATGAAGCCAGAGAAACTTCGGGTAGTGCACGACGCCGCAGCCAAGACCAAAGGGGTAGCACTCAATGACATGCTGCTCAAAGGTCCTGATCTACTACAGTCACTACCAGGCGTCGTCATGCGGTTCCGACAATTCATGGTCGAGGCCAAGGCAAAGGTTGCTCCGCTCAAGCTCACAAGTATACCGAGGTTAGAATTACAAGCAGCAGTCATGGGTACCAGGCTCTCCGAAGCAGTAATTGAAGAACCTTCCGAAGAAGAGAAGACGCATCACATAACGAGCAAGAGAAAACTGAAGCTAGCAGAGGGCCTGCCTGATCCAGCGAAATTCTCCAGCTGGGACCGCCTCCGGTACACGACAGCGCGCGTCCTACAGTTCGTAGATCTGTGTAGAGCCGCCAGCCAGAAGGTTAACTACCGGCGAACAAAGAAAAACAAAGAAGCGGATCCAGCATGGAAGAAGAACAAGCCTGCGACAACGAGACAACAGGCGCCCAGACCAAAGAAGAGACCCACAATCAACCTGCTTCCAGTCACAGCTGAGTTCCTCAAGAAAGCCGAAGAGCTCCTGATGCGATCTTCACAAGAAGAAGCCTTCATAGAAGAAATACAACTTTTGAACAGCGGGAAGCCGGTCGAAAAGGAAAGCCGCCTTCACCAGCTCAGCGTTGAGTCAGTCAACAGCTCACTCCGACTTTGCAGCCGTATCCAAGCGGCCAAAGACGTTGATCAAAATATCAAGAGCCCGCTTGTCATCGACGGGGACCATCGAATAGTGAAGCTATGGATACAAGCAGTTCATCGGCAGCTCCACCACGCCGGCGTCGAGGCAACCGTTAATGAATGTCGCCAACAGTACTGGGTACTAAGATTGCGCCCCATCACGCGCGCTATCCTTAGACAATGCCTCTTCTGCCGCATGAGGACTCAAGCGCCGCCATACCCGAGAACCGGGGACCTGCCAGCGTGTCGCCAAGCACATCACAAGCGACCCTTTACCTTCACTGGCGTCGATTACTTCGGGCCTCTCTCCGTGACCGTCGGACGCACCAGACAGAAGAGATACGTAGCCATCTTCGCGTGTCTCACAACGCGGGCGATCCACTTAGAAGTCGCCGGCTCGCTCAGCGCAGATTCAGCAGTGATGGCGGTCAGACGAATGATCGCACGACGTGGCTGCCCGGCTGAAATTTGGTCGGACAACGGCACCAACCTAACGGCTGCCGACAAGGAGCTACGAGAAGCAATCGACGCGGCGACAGCAGAAGAAGCTGCGAAGAGGACCATCTCCTGGCGTTATATTCCACCTGGAGCACCGTTCATGGGAGGCGCCTGGGAGCGTATGGTACGCTCCATTAAAACCGCACTCGCAGCAACACTGCACGAGCGCTACCCCACCGAAGAAGTCCTCACCACTCTGCTAGCTGAAGTAGAGTACACAGTCAACAGTCGCCCGCTGACCCACGTCTCCGTCAGCGCAGAAGATCCCGAGGCCCTGACTCCCAATCACTTCCTGCTGGGAGGCCCTGGGCGCATGTCACAGCCAGGCACATTATCCGAGCAAGACACCATCTCCCGGTCCAGCTGGCGAGCTGCACAGAGGCTCGCTGACGTCTTCTGGCTCCGCTGGGTGAAGGAGTACCTTCCCGAGCTGCAACACCGGCGGGAGCCCCACGGACGAGGTCAAGAGGTCAAAGTGAATGACCTCGTGCAGATCGTCGACCCGAACCTGCCCCGCAACGTATGGATACGGGGACGAGTTATCGCGGTGTATCCTGGCCCCGACAGCATCGTGCGGACAGTGGACGTGCAGACCAAGGGAGGTGTTTTGCGCCGGCCAGTGAGGAAGCTGGTAATCCTGCCCCTGACTACGGACGACGTGCCCGCACCGGAACGAGATGCGACGCAGTCGCACGGCGGGAGTGATGTGCGGGACCGACAATTATAGTATTTGTGTAATAGTGTATGTAGCAAAGTATAGCAAATAGTAAACAGACTGATATGATAGTGTTAGGATTTAATTTCGTATTATATTTTATGACTCTGATAATTTGTTAGTTTTTAATAGTTTTGTATAGCATAATTTGTTCGGCTCTCGTTAAGGTAAAGTTTTGTTATATTTAAGCAAACTGTGTCGAAGCCACTTCTACTCTTATTGGCTAAAATTCGCGCGCTCTGATTGGTCGACCAATCAGAGGCTCTACATTTTTTTGTATAAATATCGGGCATATTTTCGGAATCGACACAGTCGGCGAGCAGCAGTAATACTAAGAACACTAGAAGAAGTAACCAGGAAGAATAATAAATTTCAAGCAGATTCAAGTCTAGCAGTGTTTTATTCACCAATCCAGTGATAGCAATGTGTCCCACACAATAGACTTATTATATTTTTACCTAGAACACATCCCTATTCCTATTAGTATGGATAGATGTAGTTGTCAAAACCGGCAGAGTGCGAGACGTAGTCGAAAAAAAAGCCATATACCAGTACCATATGAAAAATAAAACCATTTACACCTAGCCCGATTCGGGAATCGAACCGTGATTGCGGCTACTAGACCAACGAACCAGTAAATAATAGTAAATGTCGTATGAATAGACTCTTATTGTACGGAAACTTCATCAGGAATCTCTTTCATAATATTATAGATGAAAAACATTCCATACCGCTGACACCGGCGGTAAAGGTTATCACAATATCAGGCCGTGAACACTCGCAGATATAATAGACCTCCCCCGCAAACAACAACATGTAATGTAGGGTAAAGATCAAAGGGGCTCTTTTATATTTATTAAATAATACAACGCCTGCATTTTTTTATTTAATCCACTCTAGGAATGTCTCCAGTTTCGTGAGTGCGTTTACAAACATTTAAATTCACAAACAGACCTGGAATAAGTACCTGTAGGCCATACAAATATTTGTTACGTGCGGGATTCGGACCCGCGACACGCAGTGCAGCAACCAATCGTTCAGCCACTGCACCAACTGTGCCGTCTGAAGGGTTTGGTAGAGTGTACCTATAGTAACACCCTCAATTCACCGGTGCTGTTTTGTCCTAGGGTGAGGGCTTTTGCTACCGGGCACACTTTTGGACCTGACTCCGGGCTGCTACCCTGCTATCCCAAATGGAAAAACCCTATAACACTTTGCCCTTCCCGAGTATCGAATTCAGGACCTTATGTTCAGTAATCGCGCACGCGATTAATAGACTAAACAGGCGAGGCGATGTTACATATTTTTAATGTTTTATACAATATCGAGCATTAGTGACTTCACATACACCTACAATTCGCCTGTGTTGTTTTTATGTCACATGTAATTAGACGGCACGGTTGGCGCAGTGGCTGAGGGATCGACTGCTGCGCCGCGTGTCGTGGGTTCGATTCCCGCACGGAACAAATGTTTGTATGACCTACAGGTAGTTGTTCCGGGTTTGGCTGTTTGTTTATGTGACTTTGAATGTTTATAAACGCAACCAGGACACAGGAGAAATTCCTAGTTTGGGGAAAGGTTATTTTTTTAAAGAAAAGAATTAAAGTGAGCATTTTGCCAACAAACGGGCACAAATCCTGACTGGGCTGCTAGGAGGAAATTCCAGGTCAAAATTCCCAGGTATGACGAGTGTTCTTGGGGTTTTCACCTGGAATTTCCTAGTAGCAGTAATAGTATGAAATTTGCGTTCGTCAACTATCGTATGGATGTACTATATAATATAGATGCAGCTCAACCCAACCCTACGATGAAAAAAAGCGTGGTCTTATGGTTTTGTATATCCTAAAAAATAAGCTAAGCATAATCCACATCTTTTATCCAATAGTTCACTACGAACTCTTCTTCTCACATGTATTTTCTCCTTCTCTGTCAAGTCCATCCATAGGTGGTCTGTAAGAGATTGCTTTTTAGCAAAAATGCCGCCCATTGTAACACCCCATCAAGCTCTTTAAGTGATTATTTGTAAATTGTCACGGTGTACAATAATAAATGCTATTGTTTTATGTGTAATGCAGGACTTAAATAAAACTAATTAGAAAAGTCCTTAGCAACGCTGCAAATACTAGACAACAGCGAAAAGCAAACATAACTTTTAGTTGCTATGTAATTAGAGTAATTACTTACGTACGCTAACTGTCCTATTAATTGGCCCAACGCATGGCAAGGTATGGCATTCTACCTACGTAAATTGTGGCTATAATTTATGTTAGTAGAATACATCGCCCTCCGCCTAGCCTATAGGGGTCGGCTTCCAGTCTAACCGGATGCCGCTGAATACCAGTATTTTATATGGAGTGACTGCCTATCTGACATCCACAAGTACCTAACTGGGCAACACGATATCTCATAGTAAGACTAGTTGTCAGACTTTCGGGCTTCCGACTACCCGTAACGACTATTATAAGCCACGAACCCATGGGAGGGTAATGTGTTCTACTTTAATTATGACTAATATTGTATGGTAATTATGGGAGCTATCATTTTGGGCCATGTGTGCCTTTTAAAATATACATGCTTAATTGATAGTCCAGTTGAAATTGTACATCTTGTGATACTTGCCGTACCTGTTCCTCATACCCCCCCAAAAAGTTTATGCGCCGCCCACAAGGAAGTCATTTAAAGGACCACACATCCTTTTCTTTCTTTGATGTTTATTCGTAGGGTTAACTTTACAAAAAAACATGTGTGCAATTCACACGTGGTAGAAGTGAAACCTTCAAAAAGTTTGGCTTCAAGATAATGAGACGAATGTAATATTTTGGGAAGAGGATAATTGTAGGTTTTAGTAATGATCATAGTGATACAAAGTTTGATATATAATTATTTTATAAAATTTCCACGACACAAGAAACACTGTATAATGCTTCCTATCTCATTTTCTCCCACGTTAAATCTTATGAATTTATGTGTCTGTCTGTTTTTACTGTCGCTTTTTCGTTTCATAAACTTTCAAATCACAACGACGCTAAAGAAGTTTTCACTTAAAAAAAACACCGAGTCTTCAGTAAATCTAAAAAACAAACACATATAAAACAGAGAAGCAAATGTATTTTAATGACCTCTTTAGTGACAAAGGTAGGGTTGGCTAACGATCGATAGGTCGTCGACTGATTCAAACCCCGTCGATCTATTGTTTGATTCAACCCTTACTAAGTTGTAGGGTTAATGAACCCATGCAAATATCGAGCAACTGAGATTTATAAGGGTGATGTTAACCGCACACATTCGTGCCGTGTCATGGCATCAAGAATATTTTGATATCAAAAAAAAATTAAAAAGGTAGGTTAACAGAGCACCGTTTGTCAACCGTTTATGTCGTCACTGATAAATGATATTTATTTCTGTAAATAGCTTTTAAAAAAAACATTTCACACTCGTCATGAAATATAATCGATAAATTAAAAATAGATAAGGTTGTAAGCGGAAACGCCAGGAGGGGACGGGTGATGTACTTTCAAAAGGTCAGGCGCGTTGTACTCACAACCGGCGGACACACGCCTCACGATGTTTTCCTTTACCGATGGCAGTGATGTCAAAGATAAACTTAGAAAGTATATATATGAATTGAAAAAGTCACATTGGTACTTGCCCAGGTTTGAACCCACAACCTGTCTTGCTTGTTTGACACACAGTAAAAAAAAATGTACTATAAATACTATCTCTTTCTTTTCAGAAACGGGACCTCAATGATATCCCTGATCATTCCACCCAAGGATCAGATCTCGCGAGTGTCAAAGATGTTGGCCGATGAATTCGGAACAGCTTCCAACATCAAGTCGCGAGTCAACCGGCTGTCAGTGCTAGGGGCCATTACTTCTGTACAGCATCGACTCAAATTGTATACTAAAGGTAAGAAGTACAACTTATTATTATTTTTGAGATTGCTTATTGAAATTGGCTGGCAGTAAGGCAGTAAGACAGATGATGGTTTGCGGGTATGAGGAACAGGGTGTTAAGTTCCTCATCCACTAAAGAAATGGTAGGATCCTCCGACTAGACGTGTTGGCACTGCCAGACGGTTGTTGTCGAGTTCTTGTATTTATGTTCGTGTGCATCGCGTTGTAGGTTACGTCAGATTTAGTTCTTATGTGGCGAGATGGATGTGGCTACAATTATATTAGAATTCTTAAGCACGCCCGTGTCCTTTGCGCCAAGCCTTTTGGATAAAAACGTTTAAAATCTTTTTAGTCATCATTAATTTATCAATATCCATGGTGTATTTTTTTTTTCATGCAATTACATACGCATGGGAGCTTGAACAATTAAGATATATAAATAAACGCACATAAAAGTAATGATTTAATTGTTTATTTTGTGTTAAAGTACTTAGAGTGCACCTTTTATCACTTTTTTGTGACGTTGGCGTACAGGGCATGTGTTCGCTTGTCATGTACCTATTTGTGACGATGGCGGACAAAAAGTTAACTCTGAACTTAATTCCCCCATTCCTTATTACAGTACCACCAAACGGCCTCGTCATCTACTGCGGTACCATCGTCACCGAGGAAGGAAAAGAAAAGAAAGTGAACATCGACTTCGAGCCTTTCAAGCCAATCAACACATCCCTTTACCTGTGCGACAACAAGTTCCACACCGAAGCCCTGACTGCGCTGCTCGCTGACGATAACAAGTTCGGGTTCATCGTTATGGACGGTAACGGAGCCCTGTTCGGTACTCTACAGGGTAATACGAGGGAGGTACGTGTCCGTTTTATGTAATACTTGCTTCTAGCCGATATTGCGCCCGTTTAAAGATAAAATAGAACGAAGTAGCTGTACCCGCGTGGAATTTAACAAACCATTAATTTTAAACAATTAATTTACCGAAATATAAGTAGCCTTAGTTACACCTTGTCATATCAAACGTGAAATATCCCTTCAAAGTTTTTTTTCTACTCACCCCTGCGTTTCTATTGACCCCGTTCTACGGTATGCTCGCGCGGTCGTAGCCAGTTTGGACGGCGCCTGTAACCTCTTAGTTTGCTTCGGTGTTCCTTCTCGGAACAGCCAGGTAGGAGATACTCTCCTCACTTAGACCGACGCAGTAAATAAAATGTCGGTTTCGGCCTAGCAATCTAGTATCGGCCTTAGTTTCGGCTAAAATGTAGCCGAAACTAAGGCCATATTTGTTACGTAGAAACTTTAATGATTATTTTTATTTTATTTAATACTTTTTAAGTGGATGTATTTGTAAAACAACACTTTCTTTTGCTTCGCATATATTTCGTAACATTAAGAGCGCTCAATTACATTATTTTTTTAAAGTCATAGAACAAAAGTTGTTGTTTATGATCATAGTTATACATTCCTGAGAGTTTGTCGGTGTTTTACATATAACCCTGTATAATTAGATATGCAAATAGACGTGAAAAAAATACACTAAATTTCAGTACATAGGTAATCGTAATTGAATTTGACGGCACGGTTGGCGCAGTGGCTAAGCGATCGACTGCTGCGCCGCGTGTCGTGGGTTCGATTCCCGCATTTGTATGGCCTACAGGCAGTTGTTCCGGGTCTGGCTGTATGTGTATGTGAGTTTGAACTTTTTTCAACGCACCCACAATACAGGAGAAATTCCTAGTGTGGGCAAAAGTTTCAATAAAAAAAAAAAATTGAATATGTTTTAGTAAGTTTCGGTTTCGCCCGTATCTGAGAGCAAGGCCGAAAGTTCGATTTCAGCTGTAAAACCAATTTCGGTCGGACACTACTTATCAACCATAATACAACTGTTCCAGGTCCTCCACAAGTTCACCGTCGACCTGCCCAAGAAGCACGGCCGTGGTGGTCAGTCCGCTTTGCGTTTCGCCCGTCTGCGTATGGAGAAGCGTCACAACTACGTGCGCAAGGTCGCCGAGGTGGCCACCCAGCTGTTTATCAGTGCCGATCGTCCTAATGTGGCTGGGCTTATCTTGGCCGGTTCGGCTGACTTCAAGACTGAATTGTCGCAGTCAGATATGTTTGATCCGGTGAGTAAATAAATAATAAATATTGCTGAACAATCCACACAGCATCATCTAGCCCCAAGCTAAGCAGAGCTTGTGTTATGGGTACTAGATGACTGATATACTTAATACAATACATTACATAGATAGTTATTTTTTTTTTATTACACATTCCAAATACCCAGAACACCCGGAACGAATCTTTGTAGATCGTACAAACATTTGTCCCAACGCGGGAATCGAACCCGCAACCTCCTGCGTCGCAAGCGGACCTTCGCCCGCCGCGCCTTATCGGTCGTCAAAGAACAATGTCAGATGTCCATAGTAACTTTGGCTCAATATTAATTTGTCATGGACAGTGAATATTCTTACGTTTCTTTGTGTTGTTTAGTGTCAAAAACATTTCTGTGATTTCCACTTTTATATCGAACTTCTACAAAATAAGTTATTCAGACATTTTAAATTGAAGGTTATGTATTTTTACAGAGAGTAAATTAAACAACAAATATACAGTAATTGAATTATTTTTTTTTTACGTACCGCAGATATAACACAAGTCTATAACGCAAACGCAGATGAATTCGAGAAGGAAACAAATGTACACCAACAACAAAACAACACCGATAACAATCAATACAAGATGTGCGTCAATGTCAGTTAACAGTTTAGGCGCGCGCGATTTTGACAGAACTGCAGAAAACCGAGAACTCTTATCAGGGTTGCTATTACAAAGCGATTAAGTTATCGATCACAGATCAGGAAAATCGATTTCTTGAATTTCGTTCTTTTATATTCTTTAAAAAATACTAACTGTGTTTATAATAAACACGATGAACGTATTATTTAAGTAAAAAAAAAAAGACAATAATGAGGTAGTAAATAAAAAGTAAAGAGTATTTCTTTTTATTATTTAGAGTTATCTAAATAGAATTATCGATTACAGTGGCAGGACTATAATTATTTAGAATTATCGATTACAGTTGCCAGACTGTCAACATTTTTATTGAAATCTGGAATTCAAGAACTTGATTATTAAAATAATTACTTATTTATAAGATTTTCTTTTGGAGCAGTTCTCGAAAAGCACTAAATATTGTTTTTTAAGTTGGTATTTTATATTTAAATTGTTGGAGGTAATAACTTTGTGTCCGCGTGCATTTAGTCATAAAAGTTGTGTAGGCCGAAATCTGTCATTGTTCTTTGTGTCTAAATGGTTTTATGATTATTGGCAATATGGTAGCCTTCCTCCCGATTCTTCGTTCCTCATTCCTCTGCATCACTTGCCTATACCATGACAACCGATGACCGAATAATAATTAAAATAATGATACGACTTTTTAAGTTTAAATAACCTGATTTCATGACTATTTCATGAAAACGTACCATTTGGCGAGAATTCTAATTTAGATAGTTTTAACGGTGATTTTAATAATTATATTTCGTGAAACGTATATTTGTTACGGTCGCGAATAACCTTTTTATTATCATACAACTTAATACCTAGCTGCAAATTGCAATAAACCCAAGAATATTTGAATTTCGTGGGCTGCGCTGGCGCATCCTTAAAGTCGAATGTGACAATAACTAACACATTTTATGTCCGACAGCGTCTTCAAGCCAAGATCATCAAACTGGTGGACGTGTCTTACGGAGGTGAGAACGGATTCAACCAAGCCATCGAGCTGGCGGCCGAGTCGCTGCAGAACGTCAAGTTCATACAGGAGAAGAAACTCATTGGCAGATACTTCGATGAGATCTCACAGGTAAAGGCTATTTATTCAATGCTACTGGTGGTTGCTCAGAGGTCGAAATCTCGACCGTTTCAAGATTTCTGCGCTTCTTCTTAACCCTTTCGCTGCCCAGTTCAAAAATACGATTTAACTTGTATGTCATAATGTTTGGCAAATTACATAATGCGTCGTAGGTACATGGTAGAGTGTGATGGGCATGTTCACATCTCATCTATAGCTTTTTACATGTACGACTCGGGAAGCGAGTTCTGGGTACATGAACAAACTGTTTTTCGACCTGGGGGGGCCGGGTACTGGGCACAAAAAGTGTTAATATAAACTTGAACTATTGCAAACCTCACACTCTTCCGTGCGGTCAATATTCAATTAAAGGAAAACATTGTAAAAATAGTCAATAATTTCCTTTTCAGGGTTCCGTACCTCAAAAGGTAAAAAAGGAACCCTTATAAGAAAACTCTTGTCTGTCCGTGTGTCACCAACGATTTTAACAGGAATGGGTGGACCTAGCTAGTTGAACATAAAACCTTTTTTTTTTATATATCTTATTTCTTGCAATCAGTTCTTCTAACTATGAGCAGATGTGTTGAATGGCTACTACTACTACTAATTTATACCAAATACTGACGTCTATAGTCCCTTTTAGGTGTGTAACGACCAAGACGATTTTCATAAATCTCGCATGTTGCTATTGCATCCGCGCGAAGCATCCTGTGGTCGCTAGTTGGTAAACTTCATTTGCCTTTCAATATCAAATTGTTCATGTTACAGGACACCGGGAAGTACTGTTTCGGTGTAGACGATACACTGCGCGCTCTAGAACTGGGCGCCGTAGAGACTCTGATCTGCTGGGAGAACCTCGACATCCAGAGGTAAGCGTTGTCTCCAACACCCAGCCTTCGACCCAACTCTGGATAAGCCCGACCGCGAGTAATAAAATGCCGTGCCTCATTGGTTAACGATGCATCAGGGTATCCCACCAAATTATTTTATTTGCAATTTGCAGCGCAGTGATAGCGCAAGGGCAATAATGATCAAGTCTTACTCTACCTACTCTTCAAATTACCCCATTGAATGATTATTTCATTAAATTTGGCATCCGAGGCAAATTCCTACTGGAAATACAAACATACCAGTTAATATCACAACCCTCCTTTTTGTGTCGCCGTAGTCGGGTAAAAACTGGTTGAGAGGTGTAACTCACTTTTTAAGACAGGGTTTATTTTTCATAGCAAATTTCTCATTACCTGCCCCAAGAAGGCTCAAATCAGAATTGATTTTGTGGGCATTAGATTCGCCCTATTATAAATGGGACTTAAACATAACTTAACAAATGTGGCTGTACAGTACAGTATACCTAGTAGTAACTTTGTCGGCGATGGGAAATATTGTTAGGAAACTTGAAATGTCCTGACACCAAACATTTGACAATATAAGAGATCAACAACTGAGCCAGCGTTGTGGATTGGTGGATGGGTGGCCAACTCTCTCTCAAGAGATGGGACCTTAGTCCCTGCAGCGCGGACATAGGCTGATTATCTATGAATGTAGCTTATGAGGAGAAGTCTTGATATTTTGTTTGGGCCGGCTTACATCCAACCGGGTGCAACTGAATACCAGTATTTTACATGGAGCGACTGCACACAATCCAGTTACCTGAGAACACGTTACCCCTTGGTAAGACTGGTTGTCAGACTTTCGGACCGTCAAAGAGCCGCGTTTTGTATGATTCTTTAGTCGACTGCCTCGTTGGTCTAGGTAGTGCTTACAAGCGCGACTGCTGAGCGTGAAGTCCTGGGTTCGATTCCTAGGTCGGACAAAGAGTAATTGAGTTTATCCAATAGCAATTTTCTCATTGCCTGGATTTGTGCCCGGTTGATGGCAATAGACTCGCCCTCTATTTGCATGGGACTTAACACCTTAACTTCCAGAAAACGAGGTACAATAAAAAACATAATTGTAGAAAAATAAAAAATAAATGTGTGTGTTACTATAGGTGCACCTCTTCCCTACCCTTTGGGGAATACAGGCGCGATATTTTGTATGTATGTTACTTTAATATGTTCTGCCAAACTTTCCAGATATGTGCTAAAGCTCCACGCAACAAACCAAGAGACTATCTTACATCTGACTCCCGAACAAGAGAAGGACAAGTCTCATTTCACTGATAAAGAGGTTATTATTTCTAAGTCACATTTCACTGACAAAGAGGTGATTATTATTTTGTTGCTATTTCTTCCGCTTTTTTTCTCATTCCAAGGTCATTATAAGGTCGAATCATACTTACACGCATGTAACAGCACTTTTATGGATCTCTATTTCTTTCCGTCATTCTCTGACGTATTCAGAGTCGTCACGTAATACCTTAACTGCCAGAAAACGAGACAATAGAAAATGTATTGTTTGTCGGTCAATAGGGATGTGTCCTAGGTAAAAATATATTAAGTCTATTTGATCCGTCAGTTATTGGACACGTATGTTTTGCTTACTCAAATCAATAAAAAGTGACAATGATATCAAAGTTCACTAGAAGGGGCTTGTGATGTCACTTTTACGTTAAAAGTGTAGCACGCGTAATTTTAACGTACTACTATATCTTCGTAATTTTTGGTTTACGTGAAAAAAGAGGAAATACGTGTCCAGTATTTTTAAGTAATCCAACTTTCGGACCAAGCAGAATTTTTAAGGACACTACCCTATTGGCGTTTAACGAGTTATTAATGAATCAATCATTAAGATATTATACCAAAAGTTATGTTCGAAGTGATGTTTCTGAATGCGTCACCTAGTGGCGTCATTTGTTAAAACGAGAAGTCCGCTCGCAAGCATCCGCATTCATTCGCATCGTAACCGCTTATACGACTGGACCTCTCGCTCTGCCGAGTGGCACTTCGGTGTGACGAAAAGGGATAGAAATACATAAAAGTGCTTGCAAGAGCGTGTGAATGTGATTTCACCCACAGACGAAACGTACTTCGTCGATGCCACGTATCATATATTTTTTTTTGGTGAAAACCATATCGAAATCCATTGTAGATTAGAAGTAAGCGAACACACAGACACAGACAAACGCACATCAACGACTTCTCTACACCCACAAAAGCCCGAGTGCGAGTTTTTTTACGTAGTCGCTAGCGTTTACATTAACTATCACTACCGCAGTCTGGATGAAATGATAAGGATGATGATAAAAATTTTGTTTGTCTTTCAGGTAGATTATTAAACAGACACGTATTTTTTCCTTTTTTTACGTAGTCTAAAGATTACGGCAATACATTGAGTTAAAATATGGTATGACGTATGATACATACATACTTGTGACGTAGTGAGCCCACACTCCCCAACTTTTATGCGTATCTTTAATTTTGTATTGGTACAAAATTAATGCGAAAAATACGTATCTAATATTAATTTGATCATCTCACTGACGTACTATTTTTTTTTTTTAACGAAGGCATCATTCCTATTGTGTTTCCTATTCTTGTCACCAGACGGCGCTTGATCAGTTTGAGTAAAAATTAAAGTTCACGTTAACGCAATCGATCAAGAGTAAAAACTCTCACTAAGGCTTCAGATAACGTCTTGCAATGGCAAAAGAATCTACGCGTGGGCCGCCCTCCAGGTGCAAAGCTAAATCATGTGCGTTTAATAACTTTGGCACCCCCTTCAAACTGTAAAACAAAACTGGATTTCAAATATCCAAAGATCTAGTGGTTACAAGCGCTACTGCCAAGCATGAGGTCCTGGGTTCGATTCCCTAGTCGGGCCAAATTTTGTTGAGTTTTTCCATCTGGAATTGCTCCATAGCAGCCAGTTGGTGGCAATAAGCTGGGGCCCCCCCTATCACATGGGACTTAAACATGGCTAGCGAAATGTGGGTGTATACACACCTCTACCGATCCCTCCGGTTCCCCGGAGGCGTGATGTTTATGTAAAATTACCCTCAAAGCAGCCTTTGTGGTATGCATCTAGGGACCTTGAATCAATAAGTGAAGTGTTTAACTTTTTTTAATTTTTAACTTTTTTGCGGTGCAGCAATTAGGAACTGCCACTAGGCCAGGAGGTTTATCTACCCAGTACTGAAATTTCCCTGTAAAATCATTATAGTATGGGGCTCATTCTGAGACGTCCACCTCTAGGCACGCTCACTAAATACACTTATTCAGTTCTATTCAGCTTATGTCCATAGAAAACAACGATTTTGTATGGAGGCTTGTACGCATCCGTTCAGCTGAAACGACGCAAACGCATATCGTAAAAAACTGATTTTTCTTTGGACAAAAGCTGAATTGAGCTGAATAAGTGTATTTAGTCCCTTACTGTCCAAGAATTGTCTCCATGGTGACAGCATAGCGCGCAGTTCCGTCTTCTGTCTTGTTTGTCTCTGAATGCTGCACTCCAGTGCTCTTTGGACCTTTTCCCAGTCTGGGAGCAAACCAGGTTTCAAAACCAGGCACTCAATATTTGATTAAAGAGTGTCAAAATCTGAGTGTACCTTGTAAACCCACCCTGCAGTGAGACTGCCCTAAAATATAATTATGGGTCCAGTCCAGGACTTGTATTATTATTATGAAGTATAAAAGCCATCATTGTAAATCTTGAATCTCTAAAAAGAGACGGCGCTATAGTTTCAGTGTAGCTCCGTCTCCTTCTCACGGTGGAAGATGACGGCATTGGTGCTTCCTAATACGGCAGGATACACAATCACACATACCAACACGTTTATCTCACATTGGTAACCTCATCCCCTATACCTTCTCATAATCCTCAGAGCGGTGTAGAGTTGGAGCTGGTGGAATGTCAGCCCCTGCTGGAGTGGCTCGCCAACAACTACAAGTCTTTCGGAGCCACACTCGAGATCATTACCGACAAGAGTCAGGAGGGAAGCCAGTTTGTACGCGGCTTCGGTGGCATTGGAGGTAGGTTATATTGAGTTTTTTTATTTTCTTTCTTGTCAGCAGAGGTCGGAATTAGGAAGAGTTATTTATGTACTTACACTGATTTCACACACCGAAAGAATAAAGTGGATATGCCTCAAATCCCGGGATTAGTAAAGACCAGAAAAATCCCGTGATTTATTCAATAAAAAAGTTATGTACTTTTACGCAATTTAAACTATTCGACATCGGAATACCGAATCTCTTATCTATCTCTGAGGTTTTTATTATTATTTATTTGTAATTATGTGGATAACGGTGTGAGTTTCACATTTATATAATATCTTTGTTTACATTATTTGCGCAGATATAATGTGTTACTGTTTGTTTGTCCCAAATAAATAAATAAGTAATATTGTTGGCCACATGGGATTATATTATAAATCCTGGGAAATCCCGGGAAGATCCATATTAATATCAACATTTAGATGCAAGTACATAAATAACTCTACCTAACCTCTGGATATCAGGCAATAAACAATGAATTTAATCAAAAATACAAGGTATAACGTTAAAAATACGGGTTTTCTTATCTATATGTTAAGTTCACTCAGAATTTGTGCCTGAACTAGGTACTCCCTGTTTCAATGTTCTATATTTAAAATTTCAATCTCAGATAATTTGTGTAAACAAAGTAATGCTACTGTCAAAGTGACATGTCTCGTCACTTTGACAGCGTCAAACATTTTGTCACTCAATCCAAAAGAGATTATATTTGACTGTGTTGAAGCTAATACGAAACTAGGTTTATTTTTTATTTAAAAATGAAACATGCTACTTAGTTGATGTAATGTTTGAAAGAAGGTCAATCAAGGTAGAAAGTGTATAAATATTAAGCCTTGCATTGTTACCAGTATAAAAAAACTGTACACTTATCTTTAATAATTCCTGTTAAAACAATTTATGGAGAGAGGAAAATGGCAAAATCATTTTTAAAATTTATAATTTATCAGATTATGACAAAAAAGCTGGATTTCTTGCTATTTTTACACAAATGATTTGAGATTTTAAAATGTCTTATACTTGGGTAGAGCATTGTGATAAGTACAGGCTGTTATTAATATTTTTCAAAGGAATTCTAACAAAACTAAAATGCTATCAAATATTACTGGCTATAATAATAAAGCTCTAGTCTGGTCTGGAGTACTCCAGATATCCTCTATAAACCGGATATTCAAATATAGCGTGTTTTTTTTAAAGAATACTTTAATAGATACTCAATAAGCCTGTAAAATTACACCAACTTTATATAAAAAGAGAATCGTAGTTTTTTATTACTAACCTCAACTCAATACCCAGCAGGACAAAACAATTAGGCCCGGCGCCCATTGGTGGCACGGTACAGCATTGAGTACACACACGGTACAGGATTTTTGTAATACACATAATTTCGAATCTTATTTAACACTGTTAACGCTCACATTTGATTGATACGTCACAGCCTGCTTCAGCGTCCTTCGGCACGTTCTGGCATGCATATCGAAATGTGAACGCTAACCATAAAAAAATAAGATCTCAAATCATTTGCGATTACTAAAACCCCTTACCGTGCCGTGCCGCCAATAGGCGACGGTCTTTATGCCCGTTTTCACACACCTAAATACTAATATAATTGGTGAAAACGGATATAGCACAATAGACATGTGTCCTGGGTAAAAATATAATTGGTCTATCAGTTAGATTACCAAAAAATATTTAATACGTATTTTTTGATTACTCAAATCAATAAAAACTGACAAAGATATTATACGCACATCAAAGTTCCGGAGAAGGGGCTTGTGACGTCACTTCTACGTAAAATGGGTAATACGGCGTGACGTTACGCGAAATTTCAACGCACTATATTGTCGTAATCTTTTTTTTACGTGACAAAAGAATAAATACGTGTCCAGTATTTTTGAGTAATCCAACTTTCGGACCAAATAGAAATTTTAAGGACACTACCCTTTTAATCTGGAAATGAACTTACCTATGTATATTCCACAAAAATATTGAAACACTAACATGCTTTAGGAATCGCAAATACAACTGTTGTATGTTAATAATGTATGTGTATATGAATATCTTGACCTGCAAAAGATCTTGGATACATATTATTTCAATGAAAATATATGTTGCATTTTGTAACTATGTAAGAATAAAATGTTAAGATGGAAGTTGACGCTGCAATGTATTATATGAGTATTTAATAGATCAGAAATTATAATATTATGCAGGGATTTTTTGAACTTAGTGCTCAAAGTAGTAATTCACGGAGCGCCTGCCCAGGAATCTAGCCCATTGGAAATACCATTCTGTAGTTTGAAGAGCTCGTGTCTAAATAATTACAGCCTCTCAAATCGATCAAAGGTAAAGCTACACTTACCGGGTCCGAGGATGGGTTAACATCAGCAGCAAGAAAAGTCGTTAACACCGGCTGCTGTCATTTATAGATATTTGGACTGTCGTTACGGGTAATCTGAATCCCGAAAGATAACCTATCTTACCAAGACGGCACGGTTGGCGCAGTGGCTGAGCGATTGACTGCTGCGCTGCGTGTCGTGGGTTCGATTCCCTCACGGAACAAATATTTGCATGGCAGGTAATTGTTCCGCATTTGGCTGTTTGTGTATGTGAGTTTGAATGTTTGTAAACGCACCCACGATACAGGAGAAATTCCTAGTGTGGGGCAACGTTTAAGAAAAAACACAAGAGGTTCCCGTTACCCATTAACTGGGTTGTGGAGGTCAGATAGGCTCCATGTAAAATTCTGTAACTCAGCTTCATCGGGTTGACCCCAACATAGTTGGGAAAAGGCCAGGCAGATGAAGTTGACCATCCCCTGTACTATTATGGTCCTCACAACATTGCAGCGTCAATCTCCATCCGAGCCGCTTACAAACTAATGCCTTATACAAATTACTAACTATATTTATTTCTTTACCCCACCCGCCGCTCGGATCTCCGTGGGACCTTAAAACACGTAAATATAACCTCCACTAAAAACAGGCATCCTTCGTTACAAAGTGGATTTTCAATCTCTGCAACTGGACGAGCCGCTGGACGACGTAGACTTAGACGACTATTAAAGAACATACGTTACACTTATATGAGAAAAAAACATAAAAAACACCATTACGACTCTTAGCGTTAGGATATTATGCTTGCATTATAATTGTGTCTTTGGTCGCATTGGCGGGCGGAACGCTGCGTTTTTGAGCGTTTATTTTTAACAATGTACTAAAAAGGCAGTTCAATCTAAAGGTGCCTTGTGAGATTTGATCGATTTTTTTTAATTCGATTAACTGCCAGTTTTAATAACGTATCACTATCCGAATCTAGGGATCGATATTTGTGAGTTTTCGAGTTTGCATTAACGTATCGCAATCCGAACCTGGGGATCGATATTTATGAGTTTTCGAGTTTGCAATCTGTAAACTTGAGAGGGCGGGAAAGCTTGAGAAGCGGAAAGAAGAAGTCAGTTTAAGATCGAGATATGTGATTGAAATTGGAGGTAAATCTGTTAACAAAAGACGATCGACATCGTAATTTTATTGCTATTCAAAATCTGACAGATCTTATTGATCGTCAATACAAAAGAATTGTGTCGTTAAAACCGGTCAGATCTGTTGGCGCCTTTCGGGATGTCTTCACATTATTATTTTCATACTTATTTGTTTTTTTTTTATTTGTTATTGCACGTGTTGTTTTGTTGACGTAAAAGTATGAAACTAATATTATTGCTGTCAGAAGGATTATTCCTGTCAGAAGGATTATTCAATTACTTACATACCTGAAATGACGTCAACGAAACTAAAGCTTAGTTTTGTTGACATCATAATTTCACAGTTATCACAAAGGTCTCAACGTACATGAAAGGCATGAGACTTTTCTACTTTGGGCTCTAAGGCTAAATAGACGTTAGTTGACACACAGGCGGTATCCCTGTCTCTGTCGCACAACTGTCAAACTACACGTGCAAGATAGAGACAGGAACATATCGAACGTTTATCTAAATACGGCCTATGATTTACGGAATTTCGGTCCGTTGTCAAATTGTTCCCGTGGATTACTAAGCCATGATCTGCCTAGTCTTCTCTCCAAGTGTGAAAAAACATGATTTGGTGATTTTTTGATGATTTTTCGCGATGAAAATTGATTTGGGACTCGAGAGTCAGAGATTTTGTGTCTTTTATAACCCCGTGTGGAGACATTAATTCAATAATGAATTAACATAAGTGAGCCCAAAATGGTGGGGGAGGGGTCAAGCAAAAACCTAGCAAGCCTTATAAAAATGGTCATTTAACATCCCACATCAACTTTTTGATCAAAGTAATAAAAACAAAGTTGCTTGATTCTTTTACCTACTGTTTTGGGGTGTACCATTTTGCCCCCACAGAGAATCTCTAGGCTAATGAAAATTATAGGGCAAATCTCACGTCAGAGGCTGGACCCCCCGACACCTCTGGGTGAGATGTGGTCCAAATTAAAATAATAAAACACTCAATTGACGACCCAAATCATTATCATCTGCCGAGCCTTTTCCCAACCACGTTGGGGTCAATGTCCAGTCGTAACCGTATGCAGCTGAATACCAGTATTTTACGCAGCTGAATACCAGTATTTTACGCAGACCGACTGCCCATCTGACCTCTGCAACCCAGCTACTGGGGAACGTCGAAGTTGTCTCATGCCGCCGCCAAAAACGCAGCGTTGAAACGTCCAGTGCGACCCAACTTTTTCTAGCCAATATTTCCCCTCTAGTCCTAGTTATACCTATTTTTCATTATTTAGTAACTATTGCTTTAGACCACTACGCGTTTTTATACATTTTCCCCCTCTTCCTATTTATAAGTAGATGAATATTGTTTGTTTTTGATGTTGAACATCGGGATTATTACGAAGTTTCACGAACGACTAACTAAGAAAAGTTAAATAAAAGATAAAAAAAATAAAAAAAAAAACAAATAAAATTTTATATAAAAAGTAAATAGAACGAAACGTGGCGCACATATTTTTGAAAGATATTTTAAATACGTTTTTATTAAATAAATAATTGGATAAACGACGACATAATCTAGTGGAACATTTTAATGGGTACCTATTCATTATTTATAGAATATAGGTTTTCTAAATACTGCTGCAGATAATGTGTTAAAGCAATATAGAGCCTGTTGCCATCTAACGGGCACAAATACAGAAACTCAAAAAAACTCAGCTACAAAAAAAAACTAATAACACTATATAACCCGGGGTTGAACTCAGTACCCCACGAGCAGTAGTCATGCTTGCGCTATAAAGCCGTGGTACAGTCGACAGCACATCACTGGCAACTACTAACCTTGTTACCACTGTTCTGCCATTGACTGTACAGTCGGCGAAATTGTTTATCAAATTGGCAGTCTACGTCAAATTTCCGTGTTATAACTAGGGAGGGATTGGATCATCGGAAACTATGGATACGTTGAGAGAAGGAATGAAAGATGAACTGTACTGAAGAAATCGCTACGCCCCCGTCAGGCGGCGTGTCTGGCGGTCACAGGGCGCTGCCCCATTTCCGCGGGGGCTGTACGTTGATCCATAAATACGGGCCCCTCTTTGTGACGCCTAGGCACTGTCGAGTAGCGGGGTTCAACTCGCTTGTGTGAGTGATTGCATGTGGAACGACCGCCAAGAACATACTCTGACCTTATTGGTGATGTTTTTCAAAAAGTTCAGGTGCGTAGTACTCGCAACCGGCGTGCGTGTATGACCAGATGTATGAACGTGAACGAAGCGAAAGGACAGAGACGAATAGATGGCGTTCTATAATTTCTGCCTACCCCCATGGGAAAAAGGCGTGAGTTTATGTATGTATGTATGGATACGACTTCTAAAAATAATCGATTTGAAAAAATAAATGTCATGGTTCCGGGAACGCATAACAAACCAATTGTAAACTTTTAGTTTTATTAAGTAAAAATAGTAAATCAGTCCCATGTTTCTAGACAGTGGGCCAATCTTTTTATACCTCTTTTTTTTGCCGTTCATAAAAAAAACTCGCCTTATGACCTATTTTAATTAGAGTTACTACATCTGTGCCATAAGTAACATTGATTTGTACCAAATTAAATAAACCAAAGTATATGCAACCCTCCCGGAATCGATCCATCCCCTACAATCTCGGAATCGCGGATTTTTAAGATACAAAAGTCCGATTCCATACTAAGCTAACACCGATTATCCGTTCCCTGGTTAGAACCAAAGAATATGCGGACAATTTAAGTTGATCGCCACTTTGAAAGTAAACAATGAATTTACCTGACTTTACAAAATATAGTATATTAACATAACCGCATAAAAATATTAGTGGCCTTATCAAATCTCAAGTCAAAGTAATGAGAACGATTTAGATATATTTGTAGTAATAATAAATGTAATTTTTAAACATCCTAGTCAAATCATGGTCCTTATTAAAATTATCATATAACTATAAGAATAAAAAAATAAAAATAAAACTCGTCTCAGTATGATATGATTGATACACGGTAAATACACGTGACGTGTGATACAGCATTTCCCTGCATCTCTATCCCAGGTCAGCTAGAAGATTATCAACCCATCTCGAATGTTATAAAAATAGGGATGTGTCCTAGGTAAAAATTAAAGAAGTCTATTTGATAAAATATGTGTCCAATATTATTTGGTAATGTAACTGACGGAGTTAGATTACCAAAAAATATTGGACACGTATTGTTTGCTTGCTCAAATCAATAAAAAGTGACAAAGATAAAGCACATCAAAGTTCAGAAGGGGCTAGTGACGTCACTTTTACGTGAAAAGTGTAGCACGGCGTGACGTCACGCGAAATTTTAACGCACTATCGTCTCCCGTCGTCATTTTTGGTTTACGTGACAAAAGAAAAAATACGTGTCCAGTATTTTTGAGTAATCCAACTTTCGGACCAAACAGAATTTTTAAGGACACTACCCTATTAAAAACACAGGCATATATACACCGACCTTATTGGTAATGTTCTTCAGAAAGTTACGTAGTACTCGCTACCGGCGCACGCGTATGACCAAGTAGTACGACACGAAGCAATAGGAGTATGTAAAGATCGTAGCAAGTGGCGTTCTATACTCTCTGCCTACCCCTACGGGAAAAAGGCGTGAGTTATTGTACGTACAATGAAAAATAAGCGCCATTGATTAATTGATAATAGGGTCAGTTCAAAAACTGTACTTACAACTACTTATACACAGAAACTTTTTTGTGTCAAGTTGCTGTTTGGGCTTGATTTTAATATTTAAAAACTAAAGTGGACTGCATGTTTTACTAAAACATTTTAATATTTTAAAAGCCTTTATGTGCCAAACATGGCTTACTTAACAATGTACTTTAACGAAGTCAAATTTACAAACAATATAAAATACAACAATGAGTATACTTGTAGTTGCCCCTTCCTTATACATAGTAGTTTTATATGGACGATAATTATCCAGAACCTCTAAGCTTACTCGTTTAAAATAGTTTTTTCTTTTACAATATATTATACTTATGAATGTATCAGATAATTATATTATGTGAAGACGATGTACCTGGAATAATACTTCATGTTATACTAAAAATAAGTTTACGATTACACAAATAAGCAGATAACTTAATTGGAGGAACAACCCAGTGGTTAATCCATGGCCTCTCGTGCACTAGTTTGTAGGTTCAAAACAAGACAATTACCAATGTGATTTTCTCATCTCAGTTTAAATTAGACATAACTGACATCGGTGAAGGAAAACATCTTGAGGACAACTGGACTTGATAATAAAATAAGTCTGAAATCGCCAAGAGAAATAATACAAAAACAAAAAATATTAACGAATCCTGAATCTCGCAAGCATTCTCATAGATAGAATGAAAATGTACTTCTCCCTCTAGTGACTTGTACCTCTGGGGTGGCAAAAAGAGATGCAGGAAATTGCTGATCGGTACGGATAAGTGTAATGGCTAACATAAAGCGGCGTAATAATCCCGATTTTATATAGAAACTTTTTTAAACGTAATCTGCGTACTTAAGGTGATCAAATATGCCAGCAATAATATACCAGGATTATAATAAATAAAATATATAAATGCCGGTACTACGTTTTGTGGTTGTTTTGTGGAAATTCAACTATTAATGCGAAGTTGGATCGGTTGGAAAGAGGCAAAGTATTTCAAGTTTCAAAGTGAACACTTAGTAATAAGTATATATATTCTATTAGTGGCAATAATAAATCATTTTAGAGAATAATTTTTGTATCACAATTTCTATTGAAATGTTTTAACGCAATGATCATTTTAAATCTTACCATCAACGTATATAGAGTGTATATGTTCTCGGTTCCCTTGTTCACAAGCCATTAAGGCTATTTTCATCTTTTTATCTCTTACAAAACAAGTAAGGGACGGACTTGTTAAAATATGTCATACAAACAGTTGGAATTTTAAAACCCAGCTAAGTTCAATGCATAAACTAATTTGACATCTAAAATGTTTATGATTTCTTATCGCGTCCTTTTCTCGATTAATATGTTGGAAAGAGATGTCATTTCATCCGTCGCAATCATCCACCTTGATTTGTTTTCCTCACTGTTGAGGGTACCACCACCGCCATTTTGTCTTGTAAACAAATTTCCGCCATTTTGTCTTGCAAAACAAATTTCCGCCTTTTTGTCCTGTAGACAAAATTCCGCCATTTTATTATTCGGTTCTTCCAATGAGCTCGCATCTTTAATGATCATTCGTACATAGAGATTTTCTTGGGATAATACTAGTGGTGGGATCTCGCGGCCTTCAGCAATCTTTAAGAGGAGATTTACTCCCTCAGGGCCTCTGCGGCCATGCGGCTTTTACAGCTGGATTGCTGGTATCCTGGTTTCCAGCTCCTCCTCTTTTCTCACCAAGGCTTGGGACCGGCAACGGCATATTTAACGCAATCGTAAGCGTATCTAATCCCAAAACATTGACGAATAGAAAGAGACACAAAATCTGTTCACTCTCTACAGAGTCACCCCCTTTAAAGCTTAGTTTTGAAAATAATAATAGCCTAAAGCACTCAGGAATAAAATGTAGCTTTCTAACAGTGATAAACAATATAGAATTAATACGATATTCGTTCCAGAGATTACCCCTTACTTACAAACTTACAAACAAATTTTACTTGTATGTTATATTAGTATAAACAAAACACCAAAAAATGTGATATAAACAATCACAAAATGTGTACATGGCCATATATCTATATTATACCTACATATATATTTAATTTATATAATAATTGTTGTCCAGAAATATTCGCGTAAGTATTTACCGCATAGATTTTTTAATAAATAGTTATATTTATCATGGTACACAGGTTATCGCAATGACATGTTTGTGTGTGTACTTAGTTGTCACATTTTCTATTTTATTACTATTGTCGATACCTACTACGCCTGCCTATAAGTGTTGTGCAGATTTTTATATATTTTTAGTGTAGAAATCTTATTCGCTGCATGCAAAGCAATCGCGTGGACTGGGCGGGGTTAGAAAAACTGTTTTAATTAAGAAAGGGTAGCAATAAAACGAGTGACTGTAAATTACAATTTTAAGTGTCAAAATTAATTAATTTGGGTTATATAATTACTAAGTGAGCGACTGACTGTAAGTGACGAAAAATCAACAGAATAGTATCTTACAAACATTAATTTGAGTTACTTAAAATACAAAATGTACTAACCTAACCTCAGAAAAATTGATTCTATCTTAATATTGATATCTGTATCTCTGTATTTCCAGTCGCTCACTTAGTAATGAAGTCGCTCGGATAAAATTTTAATATATGAAATGGATTTATCACAATCCACTTTTTGTAAGCTTGTTCTGGATTTTATTATTAATCAATATTCGTCGTTAGTTTAGTTAATTTTTCGCTTACTCAAATGCATACCGCTCAAGTTATTAATACAGTATGTCATCATCAGTCGCAAAGCTTTTTTTTAATCGCTCGTTTTATAATTCCCCATTAAGAAATACTAAAAAATATCTGCTTGTTATTCAGATCCAAAGGCTTATCATACAAAAAGGTGGTCGAAAAATGTCTTGTAAAATTGAACAAGCTTGATATTTATTGTTTGAACGAAATTGAACATAATAAAAAATATACCACGCCGCGCCTGTTTAGTTTAAGGATCGTAAGCGCTATTGTTGAACATGAGGTCCTGCTGTTGATTTCTGATTCGGGCCAAGCGTTAATGGGTATATATTTGGGCCCGGTTGGTGGGAATAGGCTCGCCCCCTATCACATGGGATTTTAAATAACTGGCGAAATGTGAGTGGTACCTACGCACTGTAGGTACTCCTCTGCCTGCCCCTTCAGGGCACACAGGCGTGATGTTATATACAAACTTAAAACGCTTTAGTAAATCGATTTGTTATCTAAACGCCCTATGAATTTAACAAAGTTGTATTTAAAAGTTAATAAACTGACATTTTGATGGAGTTGTCATATGAAAAAAATGATTGTACAGCAATTATTAAAATAGATTGCAACATTAAAAGTGTCATGTTTAAAAAAAAGGTGAGTTCCCCGTCGCCTCTTCCCCGCCCACAGTCCTACGTATATTTTACAGTATAGTATACATGCTGCATTTGAAACGAATCTTATCTGAACCTAATATTCATATACACTAGATAATGTTTTGATGTATTTTGTTAGTACCATTCAATACACCTTTGATTATAATTGTTATTTGGCGATCGCACTTACTTCTGAGGCTCGATGGGGAACGGCCTGGATCGGATTGAATAATGGGCTGTGATACTGGCTGTGTGGTAAATGACCAGTTTCTCTAAACGCTATTCACTCGTCCGATAAAGAGTGAAGATGGCTGTCAAATACATCGCTACTTAAAAAAATTATTACAGTAATATTAAATCTATTAATGAAGTACGGATTTTGAGTTCTGACCTTGAGTTGCAGTAGTATATTTTAGTATACAAGTGCCTATGCGCGAACTTAGCCCCACTACTGCGTCAAGGGCTCAAGATCCGTGCCGGTGCTTATCAACGATCTGTAATGCACTAAAATATTGATGATAGGTTTATAAAATACTGAGCAATATTTTATTCAGTAATGTTAATCGAAGCAGCGAAATATTTGACAGCCGTATGTGAAGTTGCTATCTTCTAATCGCATCCTTTTAACTGTTCATAAACGCAATGTGATAAATGATAAACCATTGCGATGTTGCCAACTTTCGGACCCCCCCCCCCCCCTTTTTTTTAAACTGAGTGATCGAATTATTAATTCTCGGTTAAGAATACCTCGGAATCTGATCTTTAGGGTAACAGGGTACACCATCCGATATCCTGGCCAATTGTGGAGAACCACTTGAAAGAGCGAAATAGCGCTATACGGCAACTTAATACCAGAAAGAGCAAAGTATAGGGTAACTAAAACATAACCACGCCTATATAAGTGCCATCGCTTAAACTAGCTAATATTATATTTCTTTATTTATTTGTGTGACTATTTTTTACATGAAATGAAGGCTGTGTAACTCAAGAACACGATTATATTATTCTAAGCAACGTTATTGTAACTGCAAAATGCTGGATTAACTATACACGTTCCCTTGGCGTTAATTTCAGTACTAAGGGCTTGTACAGATGAGGCGGTTTACGCGCGAAACGATTCGCGCGTTTGATCTACCGTGCGTCACTCGCGCGACCAGCTTAGCGCGAGATTGCATGTGTACTGACGGTCGAAGTAATAATAATAATATCTGACAATCGCGCGGTCTCCTCGCTTGTAAACCGTATCATCTGGACAAGCTCTAAGGCGTTCCACGCGCGTGACATGCCGGCGAGAATCGCGTGCCTAAACAAAAAATAGACAGTCTACCGAAATAACTGAAAAATTAAACCTTAGAAATATCTGTGTTTTTGACACACGTCAGCACATGCATGTCAGTGACGCGAACCGGAGTTAAATAAAAAAAAAAAACTAATTTTGCTCCTACCAAAAATCGCTCAACGCGGCTTAAGAAGTTTACAGCACAAAAATTGTTAATACTACACAAAATCAGCTTACTAACAGAAGAATAATAAACGGTAGACTAAGACCTGAACGCCTTTAATTGCGTATAAACTATACGGAAGATCGTCTGCTCTGGAATTGGCGTCTGCAGAATTTCCGTACAGTGTGGTACAGGCCTAAGCCTGTAAAATCGTCACGTGTGTAGAACGCTCATTCTGAACAGTCTCCATATTTATTGATGGTAACACAAAACAATGTTGACGTTAATATTTTGTTAAAATAAATGCTAAAAGTACAAATCTCTCATCTTGTATTGTATTGAAATATTAGTATTCTCACTGTAGTTAGCATTTTCATTGCTGGTGACACGCCCCTCGTGTTTTCGCCCATTCGTCCTCAGGTGTTGTAAGATAACTGTGATATTCTGGAAATTAAATTGTATTTTTTTTTTTCATATTCAAAAGATTAGTCAGTGTAGAATAATTACGCGTTAACTTTGATATTTCTGAGGTAGCTTTAGAGTAGTAGGTTTTTTACATCTTAATAAAATAAAGGCATAAAAATTACATTTAAATCATAAGTTATTTAATATTTTATTAATTATTTATATTAAAAATATGGCGGTGTGATTGTCGTCATATGCACCCTGACGGATATAAAAATAGAGGTGGCAATGAAAGTGTTAAAATACAGTTCCAGTTTCTATTGCACGTTAAATTGATAAACTATGTCCAAATTGTCGTTATTCTGAAATAAACGTACTTTCCCAGTTCATAAAGTTGTATTTTATGTAAGCAAAACTACGTTTGCTATTGTTATACTGACTTTTACATAAGATTCTATTATAATGTCAAAGAAGTCATTTTACGTGTACCTTATAACCTTTTTATCACATTTTTGATATGCATAGCTATAATATTTAATAAATTTGCAACACTAACATACAATATAAGCTACACCATGTGTACTGAGTCATTAATATAATTAATTTATTAATAATGTATCAATATAGGTCACAGTTATAGCTATAGTACAAGCATTAGTTTAGCATTGAATAATATATATTCTTTAAAATAATTAGGCAAGGTGTTGATTTGCAAACTCGCTACGTATGAACAAGCCGCTATAAAAAAATATAAAGTTGCTCATTATTGTCGCCTAGAATCAGTAAGATTAAATAAAGAGTGTGGTGAGATTGCAAATGAACATATTGTTTGTTAATAACTGAACAAAAATACAAAAGACGAGTAATGTAATTTTTAATAGAAGATTTAATACCTTTATTTATTAAGAACGTCGCAGGTTGAATGGTCATAAAAATATCGTTGTAATTACCGCTAGTAAAGAATGTTAGTATACAAGAATAGAAATGTATAAAAGATGAAACTCGTGCCGCTAAAATATGCTGTCCTACCAATCCGGTACTGTGTAGTCATCTTATCTGCGTAACCTTTTTCCTAGGCTTCAGATGCAGCTATGCATTTCCATCCATTTAAAACATACTACGAAGCAAGCCGCCTTACAGTAATTTATTGGCTAGACTAATGGTAAACAGAGTGGATGCGAATTGATCTGGGCGTCTCAGCTACTCCAGAGTCATATACTGAATTCATGGTATCAGTTTGTCCCTGTTTAATAATAATAGTAGATTACAGAGACGAACACAGTTAACGTATATCTGTTCGAAATATTGACATTACATAACGCCGTCAATTTTAAAGAAAACTCTCAAAACTAAAGCCATTAAAAAAAAATCGGTCCAAGTTTCACTTCTACACATTTTTATTCTATTAGTTAGAAATGGATCAGTTAGCAATATTGTTGAAAAGCTAGAAGTATTAGAAATATTATTATAACTGGTTCACTAACACTCCGGTTTGTGAAACGAAACTTATCACTAAATCGATGTGAAATATTGTAAAGCGCGCGTTGACCTGTGTTTGGTGGAAATTAAGTATCAACAGCTAATGAAAAAACTTGGCTTGCGCTTGATTGACAAATTTAACGCGTCGATAATTTCGTTGCAAAAACCCAGTGTAAATAGCGTTCCGATTTTATTTTTAATTTCAAAGACGTAATATGCAGTATAATAAATTACTGGTACCACTAGAAAAGTATAACCAGGGCCAGTAGTTATATTTATAAATTGTTGCAACAACATACTCAAAATAACCTTAATCTTATGGAGCTAGATTATTAAAAAACAAGAGAAAAAATAGAAAAGATTTAGTCAAATAGATAATTAACTATCGTGGAATTAATGTTATATAAAAAAAAACAATCATGGTATAAAAACACTGAACTAGGTTTAAGGAATTAAATACTCAAAACATTGATTAAAATAGAGATAAATATACAAATACGCTAATAGGGTTCCTGCAGATATATAGATAAAGATTTATATGTGATTTAAAAAGAAAAATATTATCTAAGGAAAACGAAATCCATAATTGTATGAAATATCTCCACAAAAATCAAGGATAGGTAAGTGATTCTCCAGAATGCGGTTCCTTTGTTACAATGGAACATTGAATGCTCAGAAAACGAAGCAAAATGATGCAGAATTCCTATAAGCATATTGTAGGGTAGATACGCAGCCAATATTAGATCCTGTTGGATTTATTATTGTAAGCATGGCATTGCATAAGCTTATTAATAATAATTATTAAAGCATCGATAGCGGTCTATACTGACTAAATCTCGTGTTGCCAAGGTTTGCTCAAAAACACTTGCGTGGTAAACCAATTTTGAGCAAAATAACAACTTAACGTGTTGCCATAATCAGCTCCACAGATTGTTTAATAACACCAGGATCTCCTCCGTATTCAAAAGCCAGTCAAACCCGACCGTCTTTAAAGGTTAGTCCATGTAGCTAGGAGTAAGAGAAAATAATTACATTAATCTTCTCTTCATTTCTCACTGTCAACTTGACAATCAGAACCCAGCGTCACAGTACTACATCATCATCTGTCGAGTCTAACCAGATCCAATGAATTACCATTTTATTTTACATGGACCGACCGTCATTTTGAGCTCAACAAACATACTTAGTGCATCACGAATGCATGGCATTAGTTAGCCATAAATATGTGGTTTCAATATATTTTTAAAGGAAATTATGATTAACTATGATTTGGGAGTCAGTGTCAGACATTATTTCATTATGTGAGCCCAAAATAGGGGGGGGGGAGGGATCAAGCAAAAACCCAGCAAGTCTTATAATCTCATCTCATCATCAACTTCTTGTTCAAAGAAAAATAAAACAAAGTTTCTTGATTCTTTTACCTATTGTTTTGGGGTGTTCCATTTTGCCCCCACAAAGAATCTCAAGGCTAATGAAAATTATAGGGTAAATCTCACGTCAGAGGCTGGACCCCCCGACACCTTTGGGTGAGATGTGTTGGGTCCAAATTAAAATAATAAAACACCCAATTGACGTCTCTAATCATCATCATTTGCCTAGCCTTTTCCCAACCATGTTGGGGGCGGCTTCTAGTCAAACCGGATGCAGCTGAATACCTGTATTTTCATGGAGTGACAGCCTATCTGACCTGCACAACCCAGTTACTCGACGTCCCCAACATTTTTGATCGTTGCTAGTGTAATTTTGAGCTAGGCAGATGTACTATGCCCCTTGCATTGTAACATTGCCGAAATACCTTGGCAACAGAAGGTTTTTAGTCATCAAAATTCAAAGTCATTAAATAAGTGATAATAGCGATCCTGTAATTGATTAACTTGTAGTTTTAGTAATCATAGGGTCTTAACCCATCGTCTGTATACACATTTTATATCGAGTATCCCATGCAATCAAAATGAAAGAAATCTTAAAAAATATTTATACATTTATTAGCTGTTCGAATATTTCTGGACAAGTTTTTACGACAGTCATATTTATTCATCGTAACGAAATATATAGAGAAGCATATTGTGTGAAGTTTTTAAAGGGAAGGTAATTTTTTTAAGGGAACTTAAGTAATTTTAAAACATCCGTCTAAAAAAAAACGTAGGAGAAAAAACAAAAAAAAAATTAGAGCTAGCTTGAGGAAAAAGGACCAAAAGTAAAAGTCGGTTTAAAGGAAAGTCAACGAAATTGCCATATAATAAAACTGGAAATAAAATCATCGCTGCTTGTAGACCAAAATAACGTTATCGAAAATAGGTTTGGTTTTTTTTTTGTAAAAAAAATAAGTGAACCAAAATGATTCCAATTATGATAGTGCAATAAGAAACGTGTGCTGAAAAAAACTGAAATAAGTTAGATAAGGGTGTGTTATAATGTAAGGTAACTGCGTTACAAGTTGGATTGTATGCTTTTCTTATATATATAAAAGGGTTTGTAAATGGTATCTTTGGTTATTATTGAAATTTCCCACATCAAACTCTTCAGCTGGTTGATTCTGTAAAAACTGTCCAGTCACAGTATTAGTCGCTGCGCAAACGTGGACACTTTTGTGTCTTCTGTAATATAAGCTACCAATGAATATTTGATTTCTATAGAACCAGTCATGATGGCCCAGTGGTTTAGGCCTCGCCTCTTGTGCACGAGGTTATGGGTTCAAACCTGGACAAGTGCCAATGTGACTTTTTTAATTCATATGTACTTTCTAAGTTTATCTTGAATATCACTGACATCGGTGAAGGAAAACATCGTGAGGAAACCTCGTCTTATAATTAATATAATTGCCTTCTCTATATGAGAAGAGGCCTTTGCGTCAAGTGGGACAATAACAGGCCGGTATTATTATTTTTACTAGGTATAGAACCAGTGTGAAATCAGTCACTCCCTGCGGAGACGTAAACATTTTTTTGTCCACGTTTCCCGTGATGGTGTACCGTGTCGGTAACAAAAAGTGTCTACGTGTCCCTTACTGAAGCTGGGCTACACTGACAGTTCTTTTTATAAGCATATTTTTTACAGAATAAACTGCAGCTTTTTCTCTGGTACTACAGATGTACAGAGGCCAGCACATCAAACTACCCCAATCTGTCAAATTTCTTTGATAAGTTTTCAAAAGGATAAAGTTCAAGTTCAAAATCGATAGTTTGGGATAGCTCGATGTGCTGGCGACTTTACGTATGTAGCAGGCGACCACTTACCATCAGGTCGACCGCCTGCTTGATTCCCACCAAATAATAATAAAAAAAATAACCCTATAATTTTAGTATTTATTTTTATAAGTCTAAGGAACAAATATGTAAGTTGTTTGAAAAGGTTTTTTATTTATCATTCGTCATTCATTTGTTACTCAATTTTCTTTGTGTTCTTAACATGAATATTGTGTTGCGTACCGAAAACTTATGAGACCCAGTCGCTGAATGTGGTACAGACATTTTTTATGGGTTTCATAAAAAAAAAACGATACTGTCTCCCACCTACCCCAATATGTCAAATTTCTTTGATAAATTTTCAACTTTATTACAAAACTCTGATTCATGTTCAATTGGTAAAATTTGATACATTGGGGTAGCTTGATGTGTTGGCCTCTGTACTATTAAAAGACTGAATAGTGGTAAGACCGTCGTGGCCTGCCCCACGAAAACCATGAAAAAAATGGCAGTCATGGGGCTGCCGACAGAAATAATAATTTAACACCTTAGAATAACTGTCAGTCTGGGCCAGTTACACTAGCACGGTCACGCGAACCCATAAACTTTTGCCCCACCAAAAATCGTTCAACGCGGCTAAAGAAGTTTTAAACTTCAAAATAAAGACGCCTAATCTAAACATCCTACTCCCATGTGTCGTGTGTATGAAGGTGACAGCTCAGATATCAACTCGGAAAGGGGTCATCACCGTATCGCCTTTCACCTAGAGCTTGTCCCGAGGCGAGGCGATTACGTAACGTTTCCGATTAGTGGGCTTTGCAGTAGGCATGTTCATACAAAGAATACTGCACGGCTCAAGTAGACACGGTGACGATCCGTTTCCGAGTTGATATGTGTTCTATAACGATTCTTTTTAAACGAACGAATGTTTAAAACTACACTTCATTATAATATTTATCGACTTTGATATGATAATATGTAATAAAACATGTTTGTAATGATTTATACTAATATTGTTTTTTCTTTTACTAACATGCTAACAATGGAGACGAGGTAATTTTAAATTATATTTGTGTGTGGTTTGTTTTTGAAAGTATTAAAAAATGTTAGTTATTATGCATGGTACGAAATTGCTATGTGAAATTATTTGTGATACAAATAAATAAATATTTGGTTTTTGCTACGCGAATTAAAAAAAATCTGGTTTAAAAAAGTTTAATATGTGAAAATTCTGCATGTGAAAATTTGAGCTCTATGCAACGTATAGTATTTTTGGTCTTAAAAGCTGCTCAGCACAACCAGGGAAACTCATTGTTTATCATTGTTGACCTTAAGGTTGAATGTCGCTTGAGCGTCATAAAACAAAAATTTAGATAGTTTCGACCTTGGTGAAATTTCAATTTACGAACAATTATTGTAAAAGTGAAGGTAAACAATTAATTTCCCTGAGTACATACAAAAAAATAGTCAAATTTTGCTTTGCCGGCTGATTTTGAAATTAATTGCAATATTCCAAAATTAAAATTAAAAAAATATAAATATCCAAATTTATATTTTTTATAAACTTGTTAAATTGGTCCGTGGTAAAAGTATTAATCTAAACAATTTACGAACACGTTCAAAACCAGCCTGTCAGTCTTTCGTTTGCCGATTTTACCCAGAAACAGTAAATTGGTGACAGCATTACGAATTTCCTTGAATACTCTCTAATATCAATCAACATTGTTCGCAGGTCTGCTCCGTTACAAGGTCGACTTCCAATCGATGCAGCTCGACGACGAGGAGATCGACAATCTGTACGACATCGACGACTATTAAGACGCGCGTCCGTCGCATCCGTCGCAACTGTGTGCCTTATACTTATAAAATACAAGGTCAAATGGAATTAGCTTACTAACCCTCACAAACGTAATAAGATATATAACCATACATATAAAAACTCACGCCTTTTTCCTATGGGCAGACACTACAGAACGCCACCTGCTTCTTTTTGATATCTGGTGGTACACGCACGTTAGTTGCGAGTACTATGCACTTGACCTTTCTAAAGAACATCAGTAATAAGGTCAGTGTATGTCCTACTAGGGCGTCCTCTCTCGGCTTACATCTACATAAGATCTCTTGTTACGTTAAAATATTAAAATATAGTTTCTTAACTCAGTTTCAAGTAACTAAATCGCTCTTTGTAAGTCTCGTAAGTTAATTTCATTTGGCTGCGTATTATGGTGGTATACTGTCTTCCTAGTGAATAAATTCGCTCCTCTTTTTGAGATAAAGTATTCTTGTCTATCCCTGCTCACAGGGATAGGCAGGAATTAGGTTTCATACTCTTTTGGATTTGATGTTTTTTAAATCTTATTATATAAGCAATATTCATACGGCCCATATCCGCAAAACACTACGGGAATTATTTTATGTAGGGTACGACTAAGGCGTAGAATTCGCTGCCAGAATGAGTTTCCCCATAGCTTTTACCATGGATATCTCAATCCACGATCTAAAACTGCCGCTTCTGATTCGTCCTCTCTAGGTTGCAGATTGCAAACTGACGGCACGATTGGCGCAGTGGCTGAGCGATCGACTGCTACCCCGCGTGTCGTGGGTTCGATTCCCGCACGGAAATAATATTTGTATATCCTACAGTTAGTTATTCCGGGTCTGGATGTTCGTGTATGCGACTTCAAATGTTTGTAAACGCACCCACGACACCGGAGAAATTCCTAGTGTGGAGAAAAGTTTTTTTTTCTTAAAGAAAGGAAGAAGAAACAAAACTCGGCCGTAGATTGGTTACAAACAAGTATCGATCTCTAGATTTGGATTGAGATACGTTATTGAAACCGGTCGTTAGCCTAGCATGTTAGGCTAGCATGCTCCATAGACGACCACTTTATCAGCTGAGATAGTGGTCAGAAGCGACCATGCCGGTTTCAAATCAAAATCAAGTAGCTAATTAGTTAATATGTAAAACATTGGTACAGAAAATATATTTAGTTCGCAAGATTACGATATAAGACGCATGTTATGGCCAGAACGCGTATAAATGTTATCTGTGGCCTCATTAAAGTTTCCTTACTTATCTGTGGATTATTTTGTGCCAAGTCAGCCGCCACATAAGCTTTCTTATTATTATTCTGGGATATTAGGAATAGGCTTGTTTATGTAGCGTCCTTTTTAGCGTTGTAAATATTTTGACAGTATGCCGCCATATTTACTAAAAGACTGACAGTTTGCAATAAATATTATATTACTGTTATCTGTTGCTAAGTGAGTTATAAAAAGAACTGTTGGTCTAAAGGTGTTACATCAGTGGTTTGACCATAGTTAAGCCAAGATAACTTGGCACTGATTCGGCTGAAAATTTCCCTGACACTGGCGCCGACTTCCTTGTACAAAAGCTAAAGCAAAAAAACAGAGCTGTCTTTACTCCTAAGTGCTGCCATCTCTTACTTACATACAGCTCTAGAAAAGGTCGGATACTGACTGACTGACAATGACAGATTTGAGACTAAGTAAGAGATGTCAAAGTAGTTTGTTTTGAGCTTTTCCATACAGTTTTTACACGATGTCAGCTGTTTTCAATATCCGTCCCTTTATTGTTTTATAAGAGATAAAGATGGAAATAAAGGGAATTGACACCACAGTACCAATACTCTCAACGATCGAGACGGACAACGATCATCAAAATATACACTATGTAATGATTATCTAACATCACGGCTGTCGTTTACGAGAGGTTTGAAGTACACCCACAGTTCGCCAACTATGTTTTAGTCCCATATAATAGGGAGTATATTGTGGTTATTTTATAAAATGACTGATAATAGCATGAGACGGAAGGGTTCTGTACTTAAAAAAAATACTCATGAATAAAACATGACCTCTTCCTTTTTTGAAGGCGGTTAAAAAGTCTACGGATGCCATGTAGAAAGAACCTCGGCCCAAACAGCTGCTAAATGAGTTTTTTTATAAGGACAGTATTAAGAAAATCGAAGTAAATAAACCATGGGAATGATAATATGCCTAAACTGTTAATGCCTTTATATATATATCACATAAAAGACTGATTTTAGTCACAATTTTCTTCTATATTATGTACTAGAGTCGGCCCAGAGCTATGAGTTTGTCGCCATCAACTCCTGCGCAGGAAAACCACTGGTTTACACCTTAAGTAATCCTATAGGACACGGCACACATTCACGACTACCTAGATCGCTCAAGGAACTGCATAAATATTATAAAATAATCTTTATTACGCTCGTTATTAGTCGCAACAGATCGTCAAAACAGTCCATTGCAATAATTAAAACATGACAGTATTTTGTTGGCAATCGTGCGACTAATCGCGATAGCGCAATTTCTACAACTCCTGCGCAGGCTCCTTGTGCGAACTGTTATTTTAAAAAACCAACCGAGAAGACATCTTGTATTTTTTTTTGTGCTCATTAAAGAAATACAATAAACTTATATTTAATTATTATGAAAAGAATATGATTTCCTATGTATTAGCTAATAACACCAGCACAGGTTTTTAAAACTATTTTATTTGTTATATTGTATGATAATAAACTGGCGGTTGGTGGATCACGTCACTTCTTTTTTTTCCTTTTTACCTTAACACTTTCGCTGCTCAGTTCAAAAATACGATGTAACTTGTATGTCATATTTACATATAGGTATATGGTAGGGGGTGATGTTCACATCTCATCTATAGCTTTTTACATGTACGACTCGGGAAGCGAGTTCTGGGTACATGAACTAACTATTTTCGACCCGGGAGCCGGGTGGAAGGGATATCCACTCACGACCTGATACCACTTTTTTTTTAAGGATGGGAAACCATCCAATGACTTCTCTCGATCTGGCTGGAACAGGAGGGCGTGTCGAGACTTATACTGACTTTTACAACCTGATACCATGAGATCAGTATTAAAACCTTTAAGAAGATTTTCACGTTATTTCAATGTTTATTTGTTACTGACAAGATGTCGAAATTATTTATATCTATTCTTAAAAAAAAATCTTGTAAGTTGTAAATAACAAACAATGTTAAAGTGAAATTTCCCTTCACAGTTTTGTTTCTATCACCCCGTTAGACGGTACAGACGCCAGAACCCCAGTAGAGCTACCCCAAACTGTCAAATTTTCCCAATTAAACATGTGCCTTATTTCTTTTGCTATAGAGTTGAAAAACGAGGAAAAAAAATGACACATTGGGGTAGCTTGATGTGCTGGCCCTCTGTACATGAATCCGGATTAACCATCATTGAAATTTTTCGTCGTCTCAGGTTGTAAGTCAATGTCCCATCCACCGTGTAATATACAGGGATACCAGTGTGACGCAACCATGGTCGCGCTGCTAAAATCCATAGGTCAATTATTGATAAATATTAATAACTGTTTTCTACTAACATTAGGATAAGAAATTACTAACACATTTATATGGATCTCTGGTCTGAAATAAACAATTTGTTATTATTATTAATCAATCGGACGCTTCCTGATCACCAAATCATCTGCCGAGCCTTTTCCCAACTATGTTGGGTTCGGCTTCTAGTCTAACTAGGTGCAGCGGAATACCAGTGTTTTACACGGAGCGACTGCCCATCTGAACTCCACAGCCCAGTTTGAGTTACTGGGCAACACAATACCCCTTGGCAAGACTGGTTGTCAGGCTTTCGGGCTTTTGACTACCCGTAACAACTGGCCAAGTATCTACAAAACGACAGCCGGGACCAACGGCTGTTACAAACGGTCACCCATTATCACCATTATCCGGCTGTTTTTATTTAGCCACCATAAAAACAAAATCTCATAATTTATATTTGTAAGTAATTGAAGCATAGTTCTAATACCAGCTTGGTACTGTCCTACTACACGGCCTCTTATTATACAGAGAAGGCACCAGCATTTATCACTGCGCTTGCTGGGGTTTGGCGATTTCAGACTTGTTACATAGATTTTTATGCGTGTTACGTAACTGTATACCTATATAGCGCTAGATAATACAGAGGAAAGGATTAAATTATAGTAATACCCAGATTAGTAGTATTACATATTTTTCAATATTAAATAACACTAAAATATGGAATTCCATTTTGCCGCCAAAATGTATTCTCTAGCGTCTCCAAAGACGTTTCCATATTCAAATTCCAACAGGCAAAGGTCTTGAAACCTTCCCACCTAGCAATATTTTGGAGAACTCATGTATGTAAGTAAAATATCTCAAATAAATCTTACTAATATAAGTTATCTCCCACTTTTGGTTAGGTGCCTCTAAGGTTGCTAACAATATGTGTCAGCGCAAAATGTTCTATCCTACCTTCACGACTTTTGAACTGTTTTCATGTAGATAATTGTAAAGAATAGTCATTCTTCACGGTTTTACAGAAACGAAAATAGGGCTAACTTGACTAAATAGTCTTACTAATACTAATAAAATAAATCTTGTTGCGCCATCTAGCCGATCCTCAAGTAACTCTTTAAGATGCGGACCTGCTTTTGCAAAAGAATTTTTGTCCCAAGTCGACTTAGTTCCACAAAATTGTCATAGATGTCGCTACAAGATCTCTAATTGAAAATCATTGCAACAAAGAGGTTTGCCAGTAATTTTCGGAAACCAAACTCGCAATCTGTATTAATTTCGCTTACGATACAGGAAGGGACATTGACCTATTCTCAGGGTGATACTGTGGGTACATAAATAATAAATAATGCTGGACAATCCACACAGCATCATCTAGCCCCAAGCTAAGCAGAGCTTGTGTTATGGGTACTAGATGACAGATATACTTAATACAATACATTACATAGATAGATATTTTTTTATTATATATAGCAAATACCCAGAACACCCGGAACAAATCTTTGTAGATCGTACAAACATTTGTCCCAGGGCGGGAATCGAACCCGCAACCTTCTGCGCCGCAGGCGGAACTTCGCCCGCCGCGCCACATCGGTCGACATAGATCCTATCATATAATTTAAGAATTTATTTTTATGTACCTACCTACATTCGAAGCAAATTAAGACCTATTCTTTGAGTTCAATACATAATTCTGGACACCAGACTTACGTTTACGTATATTTATATCTATCAACTACAAAATCATAGCAACTTTTAAGTATTTACATTTCAATTCCTTCGTCTAAGTGCGTTAATAAGAAGATTCGGGTAGTAAAATCCAGTATCACTGCCCAACATTCAACAGCCGTGGTTGTTACAACTTGACTGTCCAACCTTTCCATTATTATTTAATCAATGAGACTGAATGACGGTGCAGATAACAAGCTATAAGAAAGAAGATATAAAAAACTGCGCGTCGAGTCCAGTGACTTACTTAGGTACCAAAGCCGCACGTGTAAGTGAAGACCCGTGTAAGTACTTTGCAATTTTAACTTGCTAAAGCATATTGCACCGTGTTTAACTTGCGTAAAGATCAATATAGCTTTTGGAGTCGACTGCAAATCACTCTGGTGCGTTTGTGTCAAATCATCACAGATAAGAACCAGTAAAGGATCACATTGCTTTAATTCTTGGTTAATACGAGCCTTTGGACATAGTTTAGGTCACCTAATAGGCTTCTATCTATGGTGCTCCGTGTGCTGTAGTCAATACTGGGTTCGAGACCTGCGTGACAGGCTGTGTATGTGTAGATACACATAGGTACACAGCACTCCACAATAACTTCATTTATTCTATTTTTTTATGTAGATAGATATTCGTAATTTCCCCTCTCAAAACTTTGAATCCTGTTCACTTTTGTAGCACGTAAATAAGTGCAATTGTAATTATATTTTTTGTGGGTGTGAGCATGAAGACCTGTCACGCAGGTCTCGAACCCAGTATACCCCATAGAACCGGGTTTTGTCGACGGAAGAATAGATAACATGACAGATTGTTGAAATATTTCTACCGTCCTAAGCATGGCGATGTTAAAACTGAAGAGAAGAAAGTTTCCTAATCTCTATAGTCTCAGGGCGCCCTGTGCTAGGGTAGAAGATATGACAAGTTGCAAAGAAAGAACGTTGTCTATTCTTGGTAAAATAGATATAGAATTGGTCATACTACGCGTGCTGGATACCTTGTGATAATCAGAGGCATAATAATAATTGGGGGTGCCCAGCAGTGTAGATAGGTACGTCTTTCATCATCTGCACGGATGCAATTGACTACCAGGATATATTTTAAACGAATTATGACACCGTTTCTATGGTGGTCATGCTACACGTGTTGAGCAGTTTCCTGATTCCCATGGCCAGGTACAAATTAACCAAATTAAAATAACAATAAGCCCTCCATAAGGAAAATATTGCGTACAAAAACATCAGCATAATATCTATGACCGTATAACCAAAAAGTTCCATTGCCCACTAACTGGCGGAAAATAACTCAAAACATGGCGTAAAAACTATGGTGACGTAATATGTACGTAACCCCACCTCGTTTCAAAAGTAGGTACTTTAAGTTTTGAGTATTAACTGGCGGAAGAAATCGGATTAGAATGCATTTTGATGTTACCATAGAACACAAATTTAATGCTATTTGATGTTTAGATAGAGGACTAAAAATGACGAATGAAAACTCTTTGACGTCTACATTTAATTTAACTAGCTCTGCCCTGCGATTTCCCTCGCTCCTAAGGGCCTTAGCGTGATGTTAAATAGCCTATAGCCTCTCACAAGAATTGAGCTACCAAATTCAAAAAGAATTATTAAATACCGACTGGTATGTGTTTAAACATATCTTTTTTACAAAAAAATGAATCGATTCCTAATAAAGACACTATCTATAGGAAGTCGGTGGCATAAAATATATCAAACGAAACAACCAAAGCACTGTGGCTTTGGTTGTTTCGTTTGATATATATTCCTCCGAAACTATAGTTATTTAACATATTTTAGTAATTAATGTAAAAACATTTTTAATTTCTCGCTATTTAGGGGTGGATTTATAATTTATCTAAAATAATGTTGCCTAATGTCAACTGATCATCAGCCTTTACAAAATATTGCTTTTACCGATGCACGGACGATTTTAATGTAATTGAACGTCACTCAAAATGGATGCATTTCGATGTCTAAATAGCACTGAAAAAAGGGTCATAAGCTCGCTGTCGTCTGTTTACTATTGATTGACCTGAGAGGGGGGCGTCTGTTAATTAAATGAGGCTGTTAATTAATTTTTGGCGATCTTCCGACGCCCACGCCACGCCAGTCGTGAGATTTGGCTCAACCACCTCCCCCATACACTAATATCACGTACGATTAAAAAAATTGCTTTTTTCTAGTTCTATTGAATGATTAATTGACTAATTTTGAAATAACCCAATTTTCTCGCAATTTTGCTGTTTCTTGTGGAAAAATAATTACATTATATTCGCCGATACTCCTCTTCCCAATCTAAGTCCCTTGGACTTAGATATTGGGATTTGGTTTTTGATAAAACTTGAAAATTCTGTAGCTATAATAAAAAAAATATTGTACTACCACACATCCCACGCTTGATGATGTGGTCCAACCCTTATAACGGAGGGCGTGCTATTGCAGAATAAATAATAGTAGGTACCTACTAAATCCATATTGATCCATATTGATCTTGACAATATTTATACCACCTATATGTAGGTACATAATATAGAATGCAATAAAGTATTGAGTATTGCTCAAATCCAGACCTTGCGCTTCAGTTTTGCTCTTTCAACTCGTCTCTTTTTACAAAATATATAAAATTATTTGATTACGGCGGCCATTTTGAATTGCACAGCAAATCAAACAAAAACTGCTGACCATGGACAGCAAAATAAATTCTAAAACGCAACTTTCCACAAACGTAGAATTGCGTCAACCGAGATTTTTTTTAAATTAACTTTTTATGTTTATGTCTGAATGATTTCCACGATTTGTATTTGAAAATAGTCAACGAAGGTATTTCGGCAAGGTTGGAGATTTGTTAACCATAAGACCTCATCTTTACCTAATAATAGGAAAGATTTTGATTTACAAAGATTGTAAGTAGGACATTCAAGACTAAAAATACATGCAGGGCATAAAAATATGTTTGATCCTTACACAGACGCCAACACATAAAGCTAATCGCCCCAATCTGTCAAATTTATTCGATAGTTTCAATCCTTTATTAGAAAAGAATAATGTTCAGTTTTGAACATTTGACAATTCGGGAGAGCTAGATGTGCTGGCGTCTGTAGTAGGTACATATATACAATGTAACTTAAATTCGGCATACATTAGACATTTCAATGTACGTTCATTAAATACAATATGTAATTTTAATGAACATAAATTCAATTAACTAACTAGGTAGCTACCTATGTCAAAATGAACGTCAAAAGAGTGTCTAAAGATGAAGTTAGCAGTTGTGTTTCCGGGTACGCCTACTAAAATATAATCTTAGTCAAATCAGTTATTTCTAAAGACACTGGGATATCTTCTTTTCCCATCACCCTTCTTTTTGATTTTTATAAGGAAAATCTCAACCTATATTTAGAACAAAACTGAGCCAAAAACAAAAATAAAAAGGTCAAAGTAGGTACGGACACTGGTCTTAAAAAAGTTTACCTGCCATACAAAATGGTTTTGTAAAGAAGGTTCACAACAATTTGGTATCAATATTTGGTCATGTCGATTGTAAATAACAACTAATGGCTTCATTATCATTTCATCTTTCCAGCAAAAACACTAGGAAGTGGTGAAGGGCATTTTAGAGTAATTTTTGACGTTGAAAAATTACTGATTCTGTCAGCCTAATTTTAATAAATGAATTTTGATTTTGATGAGGCTCTCTCTAGGGTAATCAGGCATTGTCCCAGCAGCGATCATGGCCTAATCCAAAAGGCGTCTAGTACGCATTTTCTTGAGGTTCCTGTCTCAGGGCTTCAGGAACTCTAACCAGCCAGGTGACCTACACACAGATGGACGATGTGGGTAGCACTGCGTCGCAGTAGAAGCAGGAACAGCAGTTCTAGACAAAAATCTTTTCTGTCACGTAAAACGTCAGAAGCTAATGTCAAAATGTTTGGCAATGACATTACATGTGGAAATTAGTCACGTGACATCTCTAAAGTCAATGTCAACTCCATACAATTTGATCTTTCCGTTGGTGTAAGCGCTTACAGAAAAGGGATTTTGTCCAAGCCCAGGTCTTGAGCTTACGGCTAATGTTAGGGCGCCGCTGATTTACTTACATTTATTTTGCGTATCTGCATCTTTACACTAACGCGTCTAAAACTAATCTGGCACGTTTCTATATTTTAAAAGATTCTAAAATCGCTTGAGCGTTCGAGTCCAGCCAGATCTAATATTATTCCAGCCTGTATATATGCCATAAAGATCCAGGTGGCATACAAACGCCATAGTACGCATTGTTTGGAGGTACCTGTATAAAGACTTTATGAGCCACCACTATTGTACACAGAGGTGGACTTAATATCAAGCTACTTAAGTACTTGGCGCAGACATTTTTCTCCCCTCCCCTATTACAAGGGACTTAATAACATGGAATATGGGGGGACTGTAGGTATACCTTCGCCCTATCTTTCTGCGAATTCAGAAGTGATGTTATGTGTTCAAATGGAAAAAAAAAAGAATAAATTTGAATTTTGCGGGTTTCCTTTACGCATTCACCTTAACCGGCTGCAGTCAAACTGAATGTAAGCGGGACCGAACGGGAACGAACCACAGAGCACGTAACTGTTACTGACCAATAACATGATCTGTGGTTAACATGTTCGTTCGAACTTCACCTTCTTCGTTTTACTTGGCGCGTAACAGAAAAAAAATAACAAACTTGAAACAAGTTTTTTTTTATCAATACTTAAGTGTTTTTATTCATGTTTTTTGGTACTCGGTTGGTATTTTGTACAGTTGTGTGATGTAAGCGAGCCAAAATTAGAAAGCCAAGCATATTCTGGTGCTATTTTTAGCATGGCCGCCATTAATAAGCAATTTTTAAATAAACCTCGCCGAGATCAAACCGGTTTCTTAATATTTTTGGACTTGATTTTAATAACATGACTACCTTGCTTGTGTTATATTATGTTAAGTGTGGCGATTCTTAATTGTTTTAAGGCTGGTTTATCCAGTATTATATCCAGTATCCTGCAGGACTCGCCAAATATCCAGTTCTGCTGCTGTGATGCTAGACTGAATTAAATAGGAAAGATTAGATAGAACCTTTGGGCACCATCCCCGTTGACAGTGAAACGAGTTTTTGATGCCCCATAATTCTATCCTTCTCTCTTTTACATGTTAGCATAATACTTACTTATTCAAATAGTGGAAATAGACTTTTTATTTCTTCAAAACAATACTATTATTAATATAATATGAAGAAATGAAATAAAATAAATAGTCACAGGGCATCGAAAAATTCATCCGCGTCGCTGTCAATGGGAAAAGTGCTCAGAAGGCTGGCAGCATTGCCACGTTGAATGGCATAATAATAATACTTAATTAAAATTCGTAACAAAAACACTAGGAAGTGGTGAAGGGTGGGCCTTTTGGGTGACTGTCTTATGTAAATTTTGACGTTCAAAAATTGCTGATTGTCAGCCTTATTTGAATACATAAATTTTGATTTGATTTGAATTGATTAGGATCCGCCATTGAATGACTATTCCAGAATACCATGACATTTTAACACAATTCTAATATTTTGAGGGTTGGAATGGTATTAATAATAAATAGTAAATCTTTATTGAACCATTGTTCCAATTACCTTAACTTTTCGTTCATTCAGTCTATACGGTGGTCCCCAAACTAAGCAGGGGACGTCTTGGGGACCGGAGTTGTGAACATGAAACATTTTACCACTGAAGTTGATGTGGAGACAGGTTAAAAGTGCAGTTTATAATACGACACGGTTGGCGCTGTTGAGCCAGCGGCTGCTACGCCGCGTGTTGTGGGTTCGATCCCCGCGCGGAACAAATATTTGTATGACCTTCAGGTAGTTGTTCCGGGTCTGGCTGTTTGTTTATGTGAGTTTAAATTTTTGTAAACGCACCTACGACACAGGAGAAATTCCTAGTGTGGGGCAAGGTTTCTTAAAAAAAAAATTGCTAATTTATCGCAAACAATCATTTTAAACCTAAATTAAATTTTAAAAAATAAAATGAGATCAAAGTTAAAACTTATGGTGATTTTAATGATTATATTTCGAGAAATATGAATGCCCTCACGCATACGTCTTAGCACTGTTCCTTGTCTTTAAGGATCACATTTAGACTCGATGTAAGTAAACAGACAGATAATACTTACACGCGTTACATCATAATCAGTTTATAAAGAGAGCTACAGATAATATTTCTAGGCTATGGACACGTGCTGACTTCGACCTTCCCAGTTCTCAATTTGGTCCACAGAGACTATGATACTGTGTTCTATTTATTTTTTTTACATAAAAGATAAAGACAAAATTATTCATTAATAAATATTTTTATCTGTGGCCAGCATGACAAAATGTCAATGACGCCGTATTCTGTTTTTGTTTTTGTTTTTGAAATGGCTGCGATAGGTAATTTGGTATCATGCTCATCTATTTAACTCGTCATCACTCGTCTAGTCTGAATAAAAACAGCCGCACGGGTTGATCTAAGGTTAAGCTACGCTTGTCGAGGTCAGTCTGTGGATAGATGACCGTTCGTAACATATCGAAACTCCTCCGTGCCTCGGAAAGCATGTTAAGCCGTTGTTCCCGGCAGTCATTAGTAGATCTTTGACAGTCGTTACGGGTAGTCAGAAGCTCGAAAGTCTGACAACCAATCATACCAAGGGGTATAGTGTTGTCCAGTTACTGGGTTATTGAGGTCATATGGGCAGTAGCTCCTTGTAAAATACTAGTATTCAGCTGCATCGGTTAGACTGGAAGCCGATCCCAACTTAGTTGGGCAAAGGCTAGGCAGATGAGTCAAAAGGGAAATCTGTCCGTCTATCTAATAACTATTTTACTCAGAGATTATTTACACTATATGGGGCTATGTTTCTTAAAAAAAAAACCACATTGTCTTTAAGCAATACATACCTACGAAAATTATTTTTTCCGTATAAAATCAATACCGTGCATGTATTCACCTCGCCTGCGGAACCCTTCACAATACACGCACATCGCCAGTCTTTAACCTAACTTAACGTCAACTAAATTTAGTTTTTATCCTAACCTTCATTCTTTTTTTTTAATGACTAATGTTTTTATTTCTAACTTTAGAATGTGATAAGAAGATTGTGTGGTTTCCCTCTGAAACCAGGCTTACCGCACTTTCCGTAGTCCCAGCAACAGAGCTTAACTTCTAATGAAAAGATACTTGTCTGAAAGATAATCTATATAAATGAAAAATAATATCTAAATGTGTTGGTAAGAGCAAAACTCGGGAACGGCTGGATCAATTCGGCGTTTTTTTTTGTTGTGTTTGTTATTGTAAGGGAAAGGTTTTTATGAGAAAAATAAAATAAATTTGCACGCTGCATTAGAAAATTTAAGAAAACTTAACGACTATTTTAACTTCGCGCGTATGACACCGCGGGGCGCAGATAGTACATAAAGAATATTTAAAGTAATTATAGGTTTCGAACAAACACACTTTGTACTAAGGTGACTAGTTAACGGATACACATACTTATATCTATATATAATATCCATGGCTCGGGAAAAAATGCTCGTGCTCACCACACAAACGTTCGCCCCTTACGGGATTCGATCCCGCGACCTTGGCTTGGTAGGCCGGAGCGCTAACCACTCGACTACACATCACATCATCATCTGCCAAGCCTTTTACCAATTATGTTGGTTGGGGTCGGCTTCCAATCTAACCAGATGCAGCTGAATACCAGTATTTTACATGGAGCGACTCTCTATCTGACCTCCACAACCTAGTTACTGAGCAACACGATACCGGCTGGTTGTCAGACTTTCGGACTTCTGACTACTACTTCTGAATGATGGTCATACATACACAGCTGGGAAAAGGCAGAGAATGAGTCGTTGTGATAGTGACTTACATTACATTATTTACAAAACCATTAAATTGATGTTATTTCGTGCCATAAACAACTATCAAAGATTTTTTAGTGAAATGACAATACATTTTTAAATATGGAATACGAATCGATCACCCTATGTTCCACAAACAACTAAATCAGCTGATTACCAAAGAGTTGAGAGATACCATAGAGAGGAACGGACTGGCAAACAACCATGTGCGACTGCGAACTTACTTCCACTACTGCGTCCAGCGCTCAAGATCCGTGCCGGTGCTTATACATCAGCTGATTACCGTAGAGTCTATGGTAAAAGTTATGTAGGTAGTCGTTTGTGGAACATAGGGTGATCGACTACGAAGACCAAGTATAGTTACCGGCACGGATCTTGAGCTGACCTTATGTTACGCAGTTGACAATTTTAGTAAAAAGTGCCTCTGTGCGAACTTACCTCCACTACTGCATCCATCGCTAAAGATCCGTGCCGGTGCTTATACATCAGATTCAAAAGATAAACTATTCATTTAAGAGGGTAGATTATTATGCTTATTATTTAGGTACAAAGGCCAGCACATCAAGCTACCCCAATGTGTCATATTTATTTGATAGTTTTTCAATTTTATTGCAAAAGAAATAAGGTTCATGTTCAATTGGGAAAATCTGTCAGTTTGGGGTAGCTTGATGTGCTGGCGTCTGTACTTTACAATCTCTTATTAAATAAGTCGCTTACTGATTAGAAATTGTTTTCCCTTAACTATACTTTAAGACACCTTGCATTTTTTATTATTTTATCAGCTTTTCCATACGTCTATGTTGATTATTACCTACAGTTGATTTGTTTATTCGTAGGTTATAAAATTGTCACTGTCATCTGACCCGTTACGTAACCGCTAAAAACAACGAATTATCGCAGTTTCATTTTATATTATCTGTGTTTTACAATGTATTCAATTATATGCAAGATAGCAAATCGGCTTTTCGGATTTTTCACCAAAAGTATTCTATAAAGTAAACCAATGATCGTAAATTATGATAATAAAGACAAATTGTAAGTTTAATATACCGGCTAATCAATGTTACCTGCCGCCATTTCATCCACCCTATGTTAATTCGGTGCTTAACAGCCCGATCTATTTCTCCGTCACTTTGCACGAGTGAACCGAGATACCGAAAGTCGGAACAGACCGGGAGAAGCACGCTGTTAAGCGACATTGCTTCAGGACTGGAGAGACCGCCGAAATCACAGAACATATATTCAGTTTTGGTTCTGCTGATTTTCAAGCCCACACTCTCCAGCCTCTGTTGCCATTTCTCCAGTCTGCTCTGGATCTCAGGTCCATCTTCACCGACAAGAACAATGTCGTCGGCAAATAGCATGCACCAGGGTGCCTCTTCCTGTATGTCCGACGTCAGAGCGTCCATTATCAACAGGAAGAGGTAAGGGCTTAATGCCGACCCTTGGTGCAGTCCTACAGCCACACTGAACTTGTCGGTGTTGCCAGTATGAAATTTGATTAATCGAAATGAATGGGGTGGATCGAATGCCGCGAAACGCTTATTTTTTTTTTTGGTATAACTACCGTAGATATTATCATCATCAGCATCTTCATCTGCCTGCCTTTTCCCAACTATGTTGGGGTCGGCTACCAGTCTAACCGGATGCAGCTGAATACCAGTATTTTACATGGAGCGAGTGCCTATCTGACCTCCACAACACAGTTACTGGGCAACACGATACCCCTTGGTAAGACTGGTAGTCAGACTTTCGGGTTTCCAACTACCCGTAACGACTGTCAAAGATCTACAAATGACAGCCGGAACCAACGGCTTAACGTGCTTTCCGAGGCACGGAGGAGTCTCGATATGTTACGAACGGTCACCCTTCCACAGACTGACCTCGGCAAGCGTAGCTTATCCTTATATTATGTATTTAGTAAAAATATGTTTTAGTATTACAAACCGACACTTCAATTCTGTTTATTTTATAGAGTATAGATCTGAGTAGAGAAGTCTTTACATTAACACCAGTTGGATCAGAAGAATTTCTCTACCCTTAACAAAAACCAGAGAGAACTAAATCTCTACCAGTATGCAATAAGTTCTGCTATTGCATACGACCTTTACAGTACCTAACTGTACGGTCTCGTCAACCGTACATTTATTTTGCGAACGCAGCAACCTACTTGGATGTCGTGCGTCACAAATATTACGCTAGAAGTGTAATATTTGTGCAAGGCAGATCGATTCAGACTTCAACTGTGGAACTAACCACTGGTCTAGGGAAAGAATCGTCACTTCTACCTACGTAAACTTGTACTTTTAATATAATTATATACTCAACTTGTGGTTCTTTCTCTGTACTCCATAACTATACCAACATCAACAAAGTGACAGTGTACGGTGCCTACAAACATTGGCTTCTACACTCATCATCCTCCTGCCCTTATCCCAATTTATTTGGGGTCGGCGCAGCATGTTTTCTTCTTCCATACATCTCTATTTGCCGTCATCTCAAGGGTCACCTCTTTTCTTGCCATATCATCTTTCACACAATCTATCCATCTTTTCTTAGGTCTTCCTCTACTCATGTAACCCTGCACATTCATACTCAATACTTTTATCACAACATGGTCCTCATTCCTTCGCATCACATGTCAACTGATTTCCACGCAACTTCTCGGTCACAGGCGCCACTTTCAGACTTCCTCTTACATACTCATTTCTTATCCTATCAATTCACGTAACACCACACATCCCTCTCAGCATTCTCATCTCAGCTGCATCTTTCATTGGCTTCTAAACCAACCAATAAATTAACGCTTGAAAAACAATATCTTTCTTGGCAAAAACATTTCGCTTAAAAAGGCTTCCATAAAAAATGTGCTCGAATGACGTAGATTGGGTTTTTGATTACTGGCTACTATGAATGGCATAGTTAAAACTAGTTAACTTACGTCAATGGTGAACTTTGGATCTACTGCCAAATAGGCAGAATGTAGGCCTCTCCAGCTCGGAATTCGATGAAAAACGTTTAATATATTTTATGTTGGTTAATGAACCGCTTGATGGAAGTTTAACCGGTCACCACAAATTATAGATATATATCATTTAGGACCCATTAATATCAGTGTTAATTTTAAACCGTGGTGCTAGGCAACTGGGCCTAACCCAGTTGTAGACGTCCCTTTGTGCCTATAGACCTAGCTCTGTTCTGTCTCCTGCTTGATATGGAGGAAAGTGGAGATGATGTATTTTTCTAACTCCTCCGCTGTTATTTTCTGATTAATTTCGTTGCGGGATCCAAGACAGTTGAATCGTTTCTCCGGGACTCGTCGGGCTTCATTGTTTTGACGCTTTTCTGGTGGTCGCCACTGTTGATTCTGGTTTTCAGGAGTTGCAGTGGTTTAGGAATAGTGTGGCGGGCCTGTCCCATTAAGAAATATAAGAAAGGAGAAGATTTTTATATTTTTTTAAGTGAACTATTTGTGTACTTGTACTAGATAGAAAAATAAATGCAACACCGGAGATATTTTAAAAGTATTGAATTAAACATTTTTTGTGTTGAAATAAAGACTTATAAATTCTTCTAGTTTTATATTTTGTCGATTTAATTCATTTCTTGGTTTTCTTTTTATCACCGTGTAATGATTCTTCCTTTTAATTTCATTGTTTATTCATTCCTTATTTTTCTAATAACTATTGGAACGTTCACCAAAAAACAACTTCTCTGGACTAGACCAACGAGGCAGTCAAATTCGGTACGGTACCCCAAAAAACAAAGTCGCGAAATGTTTAATCACAAAAAAAAACTGATAAAACATTCGAAATATCCAAAAAAGCTACACTATTACACGTGGTAGTGACCTCGATTCGGCCGGTCACCTCATTAGAAGACTCCAGATAACATTTCTGGGTCTGCAGCCACATCCGAAACGCCATCTGGACCTCCGACCTCCACGTGCAGATATAGTAAAAGCGTCAATAATCTTGGTACGATACGCTCTAAATTCTTTGTGTTACGATAAGAAAATTTCAGCGCTTATCAAATGTAATTATAACAAGAACAGAATTTGGATAAAGAGAAAAAATACCCATCCCAAAGATGTCATGGTGGCCCAGTGGTTTAGGCCTCGCCTTTTGTGCACGAGGACAACCTCGTGCAAACCTGGAAAGTACCAATGTGAGTTTTTCAATTCATATGTACTTTCTAAGTTTATCTTGGACATCACTGACATCGGCGAAGGAAAACATCGTGAGGAAACCTAGACTTACATAATTAATATAAGTCTGAAATCGCCAACCCGTCCTGAGCAAGCGTGGTGATTAATGCCCATGGCTACTCTGTATGAGAAGAGGCCTTTGCTACAGTGGGACAGTAATAGGCTGGTACTTACTCATCTCAGCTACAGAACCCAACACTTTTTGTAGGGTCCCACACGCATATAGTCGGTTTTAAATGTTACTATCGCGTTGTTTTGGTGGTTTACTTATTTTTCCACGTTTTAGCAGTTTCCCACGCGCTAATGGCAAAAGGTCATTAATCTGTTCTAGATATACAGCCTAATCACTGAAGAAGACTGGACTACTGGCCGTGACAGTGACATTTAATAATTAAATCAGGCCAGTGTTAGGCCAGTGATAGTAAATAAAGAATAAAACCTACTCTCCAGCCTGATATTGACCTCGGATCTCTTTACTCACAATCTCAAGACTCGTATCGCCACGAACTAAATCTGTTCCTACCAGCCAGTCTGTTCTATAACATTAAATTTAGGTGAAATGAGCGTGATGTAACCTAGCATTAGTATGGGATGACATCTCACACCGCCTTCACATCAACTAAATTTTCCTGTTAAGATTCTAATTTTTAGGATAGCACTGCTGTTTTTGTCGCGGCTCTATTTTTAAATTTCGATTTGTACAAAAAAATAAACGTTCGAAATATAAAAAATACGGAACCAAAAAACCTAATCGCGTTACAGATACAATGTATTTTTTGAATAATTTTCTCAAAAAGGTCAGAGGTCCCATCACGACATGATGTGGTCATTTTAAAAGACCTACTATTTCTTTATCTTCGCGTTTCAAAATGCGGTCATTGGCACGTGTAAAATGAATTTTGTTGAACAAAAATATTCATCTCTAGTTCTTTGCAAATTTCTGTTTGATTACTAACAATGATTATCGTTCCATGAACCCAAATTTTGTAATAAAAACGCAGGTAGGGTTGCCAGGTCGCCAAACCTAATAGCCGGACAGACCAGCCAGTTTGGCCGGACATTTGGGTAGAAAGGCCGGACACCCTACATTATTGAGGATTTTGTCTCAGTATTAATAGGTACGAAAAAAAATTGTATAAAAATTGTGTTTGTATGGTTTGTTGTACTAATAAAAACGAAATATCCGTCTTATCGTGTTAGGTAGTTGAGGAACATCGGTCTAAGTATGGTAAGCTTAGTCTTACAAAAGCCGGACATGCCGGACACCGTCTATTTTGACCGAACACCTTATCAAAAAGCCTACCTATCTCCGGCTTTATCCGGACGCCTGGCAACGCTAAACGCAGGGCGTGATGTCACGTTTGACAGTGGATCGAAAATGCTTTATGAGGGAATTGCCATTTTTAAATTATCATTATTCCTTAATGATAGGTAAATGTTTCTTCTATGATATTATTTCACCGGTGTCAGTGATGTCCGAGATAAACTTAGAAAGTACATATGAATTGAAAAACTCACATTGGTACTTGCCCAGGTTTGAACCCACAACCTCGTGCACAAGAGGCGAGGCCTAAACCACTGGGCCATCATGTCATAAATATATATGTACATATATATTTCTATTTCCTTTCTTTTAAGAAATTGCACCTGCCACTGTTTGTCTCTGCATCACCCAAAGATTGACTGAAAATGCCTATGGCATCAAGTCCGCCTCTGTACATTTGTGTGCTTAAAGTATTAAATAAACAAATAAATAGGAATGGGAATATGAGGAGGTTCTAATAATTTCTTAGTTTATTATACGTATTATGGTATCCAGCTGCATCCAGTTAGACTGGAAGCTGACCAGTTGGGAAAAGGCTAGGTAAGTGATGACTTTCTTAGTTAAATATAACTGACGTAGGTAAATCAATCTGGACTTAATCGCCAAACGCATTAAGCAAGTCATGTCTTCTCTGTATAAGAAGAGGCCTGCAGTGGGACATTAAAAAGCGTATTATTATATTTTATAGTTATTTTTGTTATTCAATTAATCAAATCATATTAAAGCAAACTTATAACTACTTACATGCTATCGATTTAAAAATATTAATGTGATATTTTTTTCTAAATTTTTTGACATAAAGCCAAGAGTTACTGTCAAAATTAAAAATGACAAGAAATGACGCATTATTGGGGTTCCGTAGTCAGAGGGTAAAACGGGACCATATTACTAAGACTCCGTCTGTCTGTCCGTCTGTCACCAGGCTGTATCTCATGGACATATACATATTTGGACAGTTGAAATTTTCACACATGATGTATTTCTGTTGCCGCTATAACAAAAAATACTAGACGACCGATGTGGCGTGGCCGGCGAATGTCCGTCTGCGACGCAGGAGGTTGCGGGTGCGATTCCCGCCTTGGGACAAATGTTTGTACGATCTACAAAGATTTCGAGATGGGTATTTGCTATGTATAATAATAAATATCTATCTATGTAATGTATTGTATTAAGTATGTCAGTCATCTAGTACCCATAACACAAGCTCTGCTTAACTTGGGGCTAGATGATGCTGTGTGTCCAGCATTAATTATTAACAAAAAAAATGTTTGTGGTATGGGTGCCCCCTTAAATAGGGGGCACCCATACCACAAACATTTTTTTTGGCATTTATTTAGATAATGGTACGGTACCCTACGTGCGCTAGTCCGACTCGCACTTGACCGGTTTTTTAGTATCTGTGACAATGGCTGATAGCTTTCTATAATTTCACTTTTAACAGCTTGGTTATCAGCACTTGTGTTAAAAATATTTCCGGTTAGTAATTAGCACTAATTCGTATAAAATCCTATAATTGATGTTATTATATGACCGCGAATTGCGAAATCAAGACAGCCTTTTACCAAAATGGTAAAATATCAATAGAAACAGGGAAATATATGAATAATATTTTATTTAATATTTATTTATTTATTTAGACCGTGCCTCGGAAAGACGTTGGTACCGGCTGTCATTTGTAGATCTTTGACAGTCATTACGGGTAGTCAGAAGTCAGAAAGTCTGTCCAGTCTTACCAATGGGTATAGTGTTGGCAAGTAACTGGGTTGTGTAAGTCAGATAGGTAGTCACTCCATGTAAAACTCTGGTATTCAGCCGCATCGTATTAGACTGGAAGTCGACCCGAACATAGTTGGGAAAAGGCTAGGCAGATGATGTTGATAGCCTATGGCGACACAAGAGTTCTTCTCTTGTGTAGGGATAATAGCAATAATAATAATACCAGCCTATTAATGTCACACTGCAGGGCAAAGGCCTCTTCTCATAAGAAGGCACGAGCACTAATCACCACGCTTGCTCAAGACGGATTGGTGACATAATCGCAATATCTTCAGATATTTAATCTAAACTTTATATTAAGTATAAAAAACATTGAAATGGCAACGAGCGGTAACACGTCAAGGCAAAATAAAAAATATGTCTCGGTGTATCGAGGGCATCCCAAGTAAAATGGCCCTTATTGCTGAGGTGTAGAGATTGGATTCGGTAGGCAAAGGGCACTGTCCGTAAATAGTTTTGCTATTACGCGCGTTGGGCTTGCCGGCCATAGAATGAGCGGAGTAAAAAAAGGGCGTCTGTTTTCAAGGTTCGTTTTGAAAGCGATTTTTAAAAGACAGAAATTGCTGTACATTTTGTAAATTAAGAAGCTAAAATCCTCTTAAAGGGTCACATAGAACTCATGAAGTCTCTGTGAAGTAAAAATCTGCTGTTCCCTACATTTTAAACATAAATGTATTGGAAGCATCTGTAGAATGATTTAGCACTTTTAATTTCAGTATTTGCTGACTAACGGGTCTTTTTTCATTTAACCCTTACTTACTAAGGGACTTGGCCTGGTCATCATTATGACTTCATTATCTTTTAACACAGGACCAACACTGACATCACGCGAAAGAAATTCAGCTCTTCAGAAAAGAATAGGTTTTCTATTTAGTAAGTAAATGCGGAAATTAAAAAGTGGATTAATGGTTGACGGTTAGGCAGATAATATGTTCATTGTACACGTACATAACTAGCAAGTAAAACGGGAATTTTTATTATATATTTCAGAGAAAAACAGCACGTTTAAATTTGACTTCAGTTGCGTGATACTCGTAGCAGCTTATATTTGATTGATGGTAGTTCGACGTGTTTTACTTATTACAATCATCGATCAACCTGGGCCTTTATTGAACCACGTTTATTGAGCCACCAGCACGCGTAACATAACCCAAACTTTATCTATTCTACCAAAAATAGACAATATTCTTTCTTTCCAACTTGACATCTCATTTACGGGGCGCCCATAGACTGTAGAGAATTGAAAAATTTCTTCTCTTCAGTTTTAGTATTGCAATTCTCAGGATGGTAGAAATTATTGTTATATTATTAATAATAAGATGATAGAATTTCAACTATTTGTCATGTTGTCTATACTAACATGGACCGTTTCTATGGTGGTCATGTTTTTATGTCTTAATTTTTTTAACACATTTTTCACTTTGGATTTTTTTGGTTTTCCACGGAGGGCTTTTTGAACATGACGAACTTTGCGTAAACCGCCAGTTTCCTGGCCCCATAATTACGGAAATTGACGAGCGCTGCCGAACACACCCGATCGATGTTTACAGCGCTAATCTTTACAAAGCATACATGGAAAAAATCTATTTTTAAATATTGTTAGCCATGCTTGTATAAATAATTCTAACATTTGTCATTTACTTAGTATTATTTTGATTTATTCTAACAAGTTTTTGAGTTTTAGGAAATATTACTCTCACACGGCTTGAGACATTTTTTTGGAGACAAATGTATTTTGACAGATTAGTTATGTATTTATTGAACGGCTTATCACTCTCACATTCCCGATTTTTGATCGAGAATTCGTGTGGAAATCGATTATTTTAGTATGGCGTGCGATACAGCCGATTCAAGTTCTTCCAATTTACCAGACATATGTGTGGAAGAGTTTGGACAACGTCTTCTTCCCAGCAAAAACACTAGGAAGTTGATGGAGGGTGGGCGCTTTGGGGGACTGTCTTATGTAAATTTTGACGTTCAAAAAGTGCTGATTCTCAGTTCAATTTGAATAAATGAATTTTGATTTTGTGACGCTTTGATAGACATGTTACATTTTGAGTTAGACTCAGTGAAATGACTCGTGTAAAAAAACAATGATAAGGCTAGAAAACGGCGTACTGAATAGTTATAGATTAAATAGAGAAAGATAGATTTAAGAGTGGGTATATTTACTGACGACTCCAGTCAGGACTGCAAGTGTGAGGCTGTTCCATAAACGATGGTACACCTGACGCTGCAGGATTTGGTTGACGCTGCTGATACTACCGCCAACGTGCGATGGAGAGCAGCATTCTAGGCGTCAAACTAACTGACCATGTATACAACACCACACTGCGCTCATAAACACGAACTGCTACTGACGTTGCTCAAAAAGCCGCTAAACTTAAGTTGGACTGCACTGGACACGCCTGCCGCATGCTTAATGAGCTGTGGGCCAAAATAACCACTTTCTGGAGCCCTGACACAGCCGGAAAGCGTCGCGGCAGGCCTCGTAGGCGATGGAGGGACGGAGCTGGACTAAACCAACGAACAGTGGCCCACATTAGCCCTGGATCGAAACAACTAAAAGTCATGGGGAGAGGCCATTGCCAAGCAGTAAGATGACGCAAGCTAACAATATGAACATATCCCGGTGACACCAAACTGGTAGGTTAGTTCTGGGCAGATTTAAATTACCATCGACGCACTAAGAACGAAGAAGGTGTGAATAGTGAGGGAATGACGGATGGTACGGTAGGACCACAGAGTACCATACCTACTCAACAGTTTACCTGCTGATGAAATCAGGAAGTAAAAGGTAAGCCAAATTACTTCAGCAGTTATTTCTCAATAGTTTGATGGTTATGAAAGTACCTAGTTTACGGATGGACGAGGGAGAAGCACGAATGAGTAGATTTGTAAGTAATTTGAATGACAGACGCCAGCACATCAAGCTACTCCAAACTCTCAGATTTTCCAAATTGAACATGAACCTTATTTCTATTACTATGAAGTTGAAAAACTATCAAAGAAATTTGACACATTGGGGTAGCTTGATGTGCTGGCCTCTGTACCTATTTTATTTGTTTCTTTTTTAAATTTAGTGTCTAGCACTAATAAGCGATATTTTTAAGACTGTTTGTTTTGTTCCCACAGACTACAAAAAACGGTTTTGTATGTCATAGTTTTTAAGTTATGATTTTTGTATAAGTAGTTTGTTTTCAATAAATAATAAAAAAAATGCAGTCGCAGTGCTGAAGTAGAAATTACGTATTTCTTTAACTCCTCCGCTGTTCTTTTCTGATTAATTTCAAGACAGTTGAATCGTTTCTCCGGGAATCGTCGGGCTTCATTGTCTCGACGCGTTTCTGGTGGTCGCCACTGTTGATTCTGGTTTTCAGGAGTTGCAGTGGTTTGGGAATAGTGTGGCGGGCTTGTCCCCAAAAAAAAAAGTCGCGGTGCTGATCCACCATGATGGTTATAATGTGTAATTACTAGATGAGTCACCTTACGACAGAAATCGACCCACGAAACATTTGGACCCGATTCTTCCTACTTTTTACCGACATAGTGCCTAGTCATGTACGATACCATATAAAAATGTGCGTCATAGATTTATTTAATGCTAGCTATGTTAGTTCCGCGTGGTAACAAAACAAGGGTTTTGTTTTTACTTGCGCGGTACCCTAATTGTTTTTCTGTTTGGCTCTAAAATGATCTAAGTATGATTAGTTTGGTATTTTAAAGTTTACTATCACGGCAGAAATACCTAGGCTGGTTTCAAAAGTTTAATTTTAAGACTAGCTCTCACTGCGACTGCAACGGATTTTATGTCTTATTTTTTGCGCGGAAATCCTTAGATATTCTTTTTCTAAAATAGCCCAAGTTATTCCTTATAACATTAGCTATCTGTCAGTGAAAGTCCCGTCAAAATTGGTTCAGTACTTTCGGAGATAAGCCCAAACAGATAGACAGACAAAAAATAATGTTTTTTTTTTTTGGATAACTACCGCGTATACTTTCATATGTATTAATTTATTATATTTAGCAACAAACTGTTATTTTAACATTACAAACGAACACTTTTATTTTTCTTTTATTTGTGTAGATTATCAGATCTGTCCCGTAGGCAAGGCTTCTAGTAACGACTGTCAAATATCTACGAATGACAGCCGAGGCCATCGGCTTAACTTGCTTTCCGAGGCACGGAGGAGTCTCGATATGTAATGAATGTTCACCCATCCACGGAACGACATCGGCAAGCGTAGCTGAACCTTCGATCGACTCATATGGCTGTTATTATTGTTGTTATCTAATTGGTATTACAACTGAATTTGTTCACTAAGGTACTGACGGCTCGGCACAACTCAACACTTTCCCCAACTATGTTGGGGTTGGCTTCCAGTTTAGCCATATGCAGCTGAATACCAGAGTTTTACATGGAGCGACTGCCTATCTGACCTCCACAACCCAGTTACTGTGCAACACGATATCTCTTGGTAAGACTGGTTGTCAGACTTTCGGGCTTCTGACGACCCGTAACGACTGTCAAATATTTACAAATGACAGCCGAGACCAACGGCTTAGCGTGCTTTCCGAGGCACAGAGGAGTCTCGATATATTACAAAATGTCACTCATCCACAGACTGACCTCGGCAAGCGTAACTTAACCTTGGATAAACCCGTGCGGCTGTTTTTATTTGGCCACGAGCTCTATGTATGTATGTATTTTTAATTTATTTGCAGACTGTCCACGAAGCAATGGTGGCCAGTGTGTAGTGATGGACCATTGACACAATGGCCCTGATACACTTTACTTCGATTTTTTTTCTTTTTTTAATCTATACACGCGAGGAGTTGAAATTGACTTCCTGTAGACTATGGTTTCGTTTTTATTTAGTTTTGAAGCTGTAAGTCTTCCATGATTCATTAAATTAAATTTATTTCTTCACCACTATTCTCAAAACGCTGTTACAGGCCTGTAACAATCTCATGAAAAGACAGCGGGTACCGAAGACTTAACGAGTTTGCTCTGTTCGTACATTTTAAAAACATAATCATCTAATATAAGAATGTCTATAAAACTCTACGTCATGCCGCCGTCTATCGATTCGATTTTTTTTTCTTGATCCACGCAGACGCGAAGATATAAAAATTTTTACAACCACCTCTCCCCGTTTTGCCTCCCTATCTCAAAATCCGGTGCCAAGGAATAGGATATTAAATGTCTAGGGCGAGTTTCGTATGTCTATGTTCATATGACATTTTGTAACTGAACAGGAGAGGATTTTTTGTTTTTTTTGGTTCATTTTGTTTCATGCTTGTGATACTTTTCGGTAATGGGCCGTGACGTGTATACTTTTTTTGGCAAATGTATTGTTTTGGTACTTAATGCCTAGATGTAGTGTAGAAAGTGTCAAATGTATACTGTACAAAACCTTTTTGCAGCATTTAAAGTCAATTTATAGATAAAATCATCATTTACTTGCTTTTCCGTTAGAATCCCGCCAGATCCGCCATTACTTGTTCCACGATTTGTATCCACGACCTTTCGATTGCCCGTTAAGACTTAACCTTTGGGCTGTAGCTTGTAGCTATCTACGGTTGGTTGAAAAAGACGATTTGAAAGTTTGTTTGTCGACAATTTGCTTTCTATACTGTTTATTAAGGTTTTCGAGTTTCAGGTTGACATTTTGCGTAAAGTAAGAGGTTTTATAGCAATTAATTAACTGGCAACTTCGAAAGATAACATCTTTAACAACGTTTCAGTTTTGACGCGGAGTTTAATTAACCCCCAAAAAAATGTTACTCTGCATATTTCAGTTTCCAGTTTCAAGTAAGTACAGTAGTGTGACTGGCCAAATCGACTCTCTTGAACGCTTGGTATCATATTACCATAATATAAAATGTCATCGTCAAAGCGGAATAGCTATAGGCTATAAAATAAAAAAAAATATAAAAAAGTTGGGTCAGGCAGGCTGTAAAACGGAGCCTGAGATCCAAGGAGGGAATAAAAAAGAAAAAAATAAAAATGCCGTAAAAAGGCATTGGCGGGGTAATAGAAGTGCGGGGGGGTGAGGCGCGCGGGGGGAGGCTGTTCCTCGAAGTTGCGCCGCCATTTCGAAAAATCGATCACGCGGCGCGTGTGTGGACCGTTTTGAATTTCGAATACAAAAATCTATAACTTTCGCGTCATTGCTAATTTGAACGCTACGCTTACGATGCTAAAGTTTATTTTAGATTGTTGTGTTATTGATGTTGTTTGTGTGTGCGTGCCGCTTACGGACACATACCAAAATATTAAAGGCGGACGTCCCGCCAAAATAGATTTTTTTTGAGTGTGTTGGATATTGTACTTTAGTACGCGAGGGCTACAATAACAGCTGCATATTTTTCACAGTCCGCCCGTCTGTTTGCTCAGGACAAAGTTTACGGCGCTTTGTAATTTTACTTCTTTTTTTTTTAGATTTGTTATCTGTAGCGGAAGTTTACTTATCTCGGAACCGTATCTAGTTGCTATGGCTGACATAAAAACATGTGATTTTTCCTTAAATTGTTTGTTTTGTAAGTACTTATAGAAATCACTGAAGATTTGGAAATAGTACGCAGTGTCTATAGGACCTCTTAATACTTAGTTACAGTTTTGCTAACCTCGACTGGCTCGTTGGTCTAGTGGTTGCACTACGCTACTGCTGGGCATGAGGTTCTGGGTTCAATACGCGGTTCGGGCAGTGTCGTTCGGTTTTGCTATCTGTATTTACTCAGTTTGGATACGTGCCCGGTTGATGGCAATTGTCTTGTCCCTAATACATATAAGGGACTTAACATAACTGGCGAAATGTGGGTAGACCTCTTCCTAACCGTTTGGGGAATACAGGCGTGGTGTTATGTTGTTTTAACAAAACCAGTATAAATTGGCCTCGCATTTTATTAAAACTTTGTACTTCGCTACCTCAGGTATACAAGAGTAGAGGGAGACCAAAGAAAAGATGGATGGATTGTATGAAAGATGATATGGCTAGAAAAGAGGTGACTATTGAGATGACGGCAAGTAGATGTGTATGGAAGAAGAAAAAAATCTGCGTCGACCCCAAATAACTTGGGATAAGGGCAGGAGGATGATGACTTCGCTAGCTCAGGTCTGCGTGCCTCAACTGAAGTACTTAGTGTCGCTAGGAGAGGGCTACCTTTTTCAGCCTTTTATGGACTCCGCCGACCTCAAATGAATAGGTGATTAGAGCAAAATGATGATGATGAATCGAGAACATTTAATTCTGTAAATATCTAAATTTATTTTAAAAAAAACTGTTTCCGCAAGGTTTGATCGAAGGTTAAGCTACTCTAGCCGAGGTCAGTCTGTGGATGGGTGACCGTTCTTAATATATCGAGACTCCTCCGTGCCCCGAGGGCACGTTACGCCGTTGGTTCCGGCTGTCAATTGTAGTTATTTGACAGTCGTTACGGGTAGTCAAAAGCCCGAATGTCTGACAACCAGTCTTACCAAGGGTATCGTGTTGCCCAATATCTGGGTTATGGAGGTCAGTTTGGTAGTCGCCCCATGTAAAGCACGGGTATTTAGTAGAAACCGGTTAGACTGGAATCCGACCCCAATATAGTTGGGTAAAGTCTAGGCAGATGATAACTTTTACCCGTCATAAAACAAAAAAGAATTAAACAAAATCGATGTTTCCTAACTGGCCACTCTGAGAAGAAACATGGAAACAAACTCAGAGATCACAGTCTTTTTAAAGTCCAGACATTATCTGTGTACGACGTGTGATCGATCTTAGTACGAGGACCATGCAGATTAGTGTCTGAGAAGGTTCGATATCTTATCTAGATCTACGGCATTCCCACACAATTGAACAAATACGCGATAATTAAAAGAAATCAAATAATTCGTAATGCTTTCACTAAAGGTTTATCTGTCTAACGCATTCTCTATGGTGCGTTATGAATGGTTGATAATAAATAAACAAAAAGTTACAAGTTAGAATAATTATTAAAAGCAGAGCACGCGGTCATTGAACCGCGGTTAGGGATGCCTGCTGCTTAGACTCTCCAAGGATTCATGAACAAAAAAAAGTATTTGAAAAAAAATACAAATAAGTTCTTAACATCAAGCTGTGTACTATTGAGTACACTCACATCGTCCTAGCCTTTTCCCAACAATGTTGGGGTCGGCTTCCAGTCTAACCGGATGCAGCTGAATACCAGTATTTTACATGGAGCGACTGCCTATCTGACCTCTACAACCCAGTAAAATAATATGGAAAAATAAGTAAAAAAAATGTAATCATTTGATTAATTCACGAAAGTTCTATGAGAATAATAAACACGTAATAATTAGTGAATGAATATTTGAATGTTACGAGCTAGTGAGAAATTTGTGTACATACTTTATTTAGACATGTCATATTGTAAGGATTTTCATTTGTTTCACATTCGTCGCGCTCGCTTGCTCGCTCGCTCGCTCACTGACAGCCCTGTCCCTTAAAAAAACATCTGTGACGCAAATCGTTAACCCTTTACTCTGGGCTGTTGACCTAACTAAATATTTTGTATAGTTTACTTCAAAAGTTTGAACTACAGCATACCATCACGCCTGTATAATTATCCAAGGTAAGTAAGAGTAAGGGCAATTACAACGGTATGTAGGAAAAGAAAGAAAAAAAATGCCATAGAGGTCTTACTTGAATATGTACTTTTAAAAAAAACTAGTAATTTCTAGAACTTGTACTTAATAATGTTACTAAAATTATGTTAGTGAAGTCAAAAGGAGCTCATGGCTAAATAAAAACAGTTGCACAGGTTGGTCGAAGGTTAGGCTACGCTTGCCGAGGTCAGTCTGTGGATGCATGACCGTTCGTAAAAATCGAGACTCCCGGCTGTTATTTGTAGATCTTTTACAGTCGTTACGGGTAGTCAGAAGTCCGAATAACTGACAACTAGTCTTACCAAGGGGTATCATGAGGCCCAATAACTGGGTTGTGGAGGTCAGATAGGCAGTCGCTCCATGTAAAATACTGGTATTCAGCTGCATCCAGTTAGACTGAAAGACGACGCCAACATAGTTGGGAAAAGGCTAGGCAGATGATTATGGAATGCAATAAAGTATTGAGTATATGATGAGTGAAGTCAAAGCACAAACTACAGGTAACCTATAACATATAAAATTGCTGGCAGTTGCACTTCGTGACGGTGGCAAGAAGGGTTCCCACTCAGCATGATGCTGTGGCATGAAGGACCCACAGCATAGCGCTGGTTTTCAGTACGAGCCATAGACGTTGACATTACTATTAAAATGGCGCCGGCCAACGGCTGTCTGTCTCCTCTTCTTGTTCCAAATATGAATCAGTGTTTATCTCGTAATATGCCATTAAATGATAATATCAGCCTGTTACTGTCCCACTGCAGGGCAGTGGAAGGTAGATAGATGCAGGGCGAGATAGATTGCGCTAGTCTTTTCAAGTTTATCACGGACTACCTACCAGCCTCTTAGTGTCCCACTACAGGGCAAAGGCCTCTTCTCATACAGAGAAAGCACGAGCATTAATCACCGCTCCTGCTGAAGACGAGTTGGCGATTAAGTCCAGGTTGTTCCAGTAATGTCCAAGATTAGCTTAGAAAGCACATATGTGAATTGAAAAAGTCACATTGGTACTTGCCCGTATTTGAATCCACAACCATTGGATGAGAGGCCAGGCCCTAATCACTGGACCATCATAACACCATACCAGAAAATTACATAATGTCCATGAAGGTTCGAAGTCTCCACGGTACCTAAACCTTAACGCCAGTTGTGATAAAAAAAAAAACGATTTGTCACTTTTGACACTTCTATAAACTTTCACTCAAGTTTCGCCTGAGTGAAGTAGGACATAGTTTATATACTGTTTTTATTTCGAAAAAAATCCTTAAGCACTTGTCAGATTTCGCATCTTTACGTTTGTTCGTACTGTCGACGACAGAAGTGATTTGCAGTTATTGGCCCATCTATTTGGGTGTAGCAAGCCCGCCACAATATTCCCAACTCCTGAGAGCCAGAATCAGCAGTGACGACCACCAGAAAAGCGTCGAGTCAATGAAGCCCGACGAGTCCCGGAGAAACGATTCAACTGTTTTGGATGCCGCAACGAAATTAATCAGAAAAGAACAGCGGAGTGGAGAGAGGAATTAGAAAAATAAACAATTTATAATTTCCACATAACGATGTAGCAGATAGACAAACTTATAACATAACATCACGCCTTTTATCTCCGAAGGGTTAGGCAGACGTGTAGACACATAGTACACCCACATTAAGTCATCATCATCATCAGGCTATACTAGTCCACTGCTGGACATAGCCCTCTCCTAATAAGCGCCATAGCGCCCTATCTTCAGCTTGCCGCATCCAGCATCTGCCTGCAGTCTATCGCAGATCGTCATCCACATTAAGTCAATTATGTTAAACTCTCATGTAGTAAGGGGCGAGCCTATTGGCCTATCAATCAGGCACGAATCCAGAGAACAGGCTGCTACTTAAAAATTTAGGATGTGAAAACCTAATAACACTTTTGCCGCAACCGGGCATTGAACCCAGGACCCCGTGCTCAGCAGTACCACGATGCTTTTGAAAATATGTTGCAGACTGTACTGGAAAAAATAAAAACAATAGAAAAAAGCAATTTGAATTAATTTCGCGTTTCCTACGTGATATGGTTACAAAGTGTCAAATTACAAGTGATTAAATTGCCCAGCGACTCAGAAGTATATTTGGTTTTTGTAAACAACTCTATAAAATCTTTTGAACGGTGTGTAAAACAGGGTCAAATTAAATTGGCGACACTCCATAGACCGGGAGGGACGCCCTAGCAGGACATACACTGACCGTATTGGTGATGTTCTTCGGAAAGGTCAGGTGCGTATAGGGTTGCCAGGTCGCCAAACCTAATAGCCGGACAGACCAGCCAGTTTGGCCGGACATCTGGGTAGAAAGGCCGGATACATTATTGAGGATTTTGTCTCAGTATTAATAGGTACGACAAAAAAATGTATATTAATAGTGTTCGTATGGTTTGTTGTACTAATAAAAACGAAATATCTGTCTTATCGTGTTGAGCAGTTTGGAAACATCGGTCTAAGTATGCTAAGCTTAGTCTTACAAAAGCCGGCAAGCCGGACACCGTTTATTTTGGCCGAACACCTTATCAAAAAGCCTACCTATGTCCGGCTTTATCCGGAAGCCTGGCAACACTAGGTGCATAGCACTCGCGACCAGGGTGCGTATATGACCAGTTTTATTAGAACGTACACGAAACAAAAGAAGTATGGTAAGGATCGTAAAAGGCGGCGTTAGGTACTTTCGAGTATAGTATGTATGAGATTTTTAATGAGAGACCTAAGGTATTAACTTTTTAATTAAAAATCTCATTGGTTACGGATAGAAATGATGATTTTTTTTCACGACTATGTACTGTAGCGTAAATATGAGGAGAGAGCCGACGGAAAATTTCAACGCTGGATGTCCAGAATCTTGTATTGAACTCATGGTATCATTGTGCGTCCATGTTCCTCCTATCCTGTATAGTTCAGATTCTCTCACGAAGTCACGATGCTTTCCTTTACCGATGTCAGTCTTCTTCTTGGCGTGTCAATGGTAATGTATTTAGGATCGGCCCAAAAAAGGGCTACGACTTTGGCACCATCAGTACCGTAAAATGGGGTTAATAAAAATAAAATAAACAAATAATGCTGGATAACCCACACAGCATCATCTAGCCCCAAGCTAAGCAGAGCTTGTGTTAAGTGCACTTGATGACTGATATACTTAATACAATACATTACATAGATAGTATTTTTTATTATTTACATAGCAAATACCCAGAACACCCGGAACAAATCCTTGTAAAACGCAGGGGTGAATAGAAAAAAAACTCCTTTTTATATTAAGTCAATGTAAAAATCTCATTCAACGTTTTGTTTTGATTTATCCGTTTTACCGGTATCGTCCATCAAATCCTGCAGCGTGCATGTGTCAGGCCACACGTTACCAGGTGTCCTATCGTTTGTGGAGCAGCACTACACTTGCACACAAGGCTGGAGTCGTCTAGTAACTTCCACCTGAGCAGGTTTCTCTTGCTTTGGTCAACCTGTGTTGGTAGTCAGTTAGGGGATATCAGTCCGTGATAAGTCTAAGTTTGACATCGGTGAAGGAAAACATCGTGAGGAAACCTGGACTTATAATTAATATAAGTCTGAAATCACCAACCCGTCTTGAGCATGCTCGTGCCTTCTCTGTATGAGAAGAGGCCTTTGCCCTGTAGTGGGACACTAAGAGGCTGGTAGGTAGTCCGTGATAAACTTGAAAAGACTGTAGCGCAATCTCTCTCGCCCTGCATCTATCTTTCTATATGGCGATTTTAAAGTTATCCGAGCGATTGAACAAATATACAAGAACCCGACCACAACCGCCGGACAGTAGCCCACCAGACGCAACACCCGTCTGGTCGGAGGATCGTCCCTTCTTAATGGTGGATGAGATACTTTACACCCTGTTCCTCATACCCCCAAAGGACCTTAACATAATTAAGACATCATCTTTTTTACTGCTTAGCTTAAAATTCGTGAAGCAAGTCGACTTGCTTTGAATGTTTACACAGCACAAGTAGATAGCAAACGTCATCTTGTACAAAAATTCTCTAATAGATTGGAATTATTATCTAGGAATTCCGTAATCTTCAGTTAAAAGGTCAGGCCATCTTGACCCGCTTCTTATCTAGCCTGTCTAGAGTCTAGCAAGACTTGGTTCTGATATCAATGACTAATTGATAATAAACTTATCAGTCCACGACTACTTCGAGTCTTTCGTCTTCTCGTTCTAAGATCCACCCTGTTATTAGCATAGTTTGCAAAAACATTGACAGTCGGATTGTTGCTCGAAATCATGATCACTCAGCGTGCTGTGGAGCGAGCTGGATACTAGGAGCTTTGAAGGATTCAGAATAAAGTAATCCAAAAAAGAACTGGAGTTTCTTTATATATAAAACAAGTACAAATCATCATCATCATCACCCTCTTGCCCTTATCCCAATTTCATTTGGGGTCGGCGCAGCATGTCTTCTTCTTCCATACATCTCTATTTCCCGTCATCTCAGAAGTCACCTCCTTCTTAGCCATATCAACTTTCACACAATCCATCCATCGTTTCCTGGGTCTCCCTCTACTCTTGTAACCCTCTACATTCATACTCAACACTTTCCTCACAACATGATCCTCATTCCTTCGCATCACGTGTCCATACCATGACAGCCGATTTCCACACAGTTTCTCTGTCACAGGCGCCACTTTCAGACTTCCTCTTATATACTCATTTCTTATTCAATCCATTCGCGTAACACCACACATCCCCCTTAGCATTCTCATCTCAGCTGCATGCAACTGCCTTTCATTCATTCCTTTTGTGGCCCAACATTCTGATCCATACAAGACAGCAGGTCTAATCATTGTCTTATAGATCTTCCCTTTAAGTTTAAGGGGAACGTGGGAATCGCAAGTTGTTCCCGTAAAACAAATACAAATACAAAATCTTTATTTCTGTATCAAAAAAGTTTTACATAAGTTGACCAAGATAATGTCTGGACTATAGGGATCGTGACCTCTGAGTTTCTTTCGGTAATTCTTCTCAGAGTAGTCAGGTAGGGTACACCGAACTGTATTTAAAATGTAGTTTAAAAAAAATGCTTGTTTGACGTGTATCAGTGTGAAAAATATCATCATTTAGCTGTTAGCAATCTGTCTGGAGCAACAGGCCCATGTCGGTCAAAGAACCGACCCTGAAAGAGGAAAAACGGATACTTTTATCCCAGAAGTAAGTACCATTAGGCTTATTTCCGACCTTAACATAAGAAAATTTTGTAGCCTCAGAAAAAAACCCGATTAATATTGCGGGCCCGGGCTACCATCGACAATATTACGCAAGAAGTCATAGTCCTTTGTTAAATTAGTAGGTCATACTACCCGCAACGCTGATTTGTGTTTCTTGGAACGCTGCGATTGACTGTATACGACGTACTTACTAGTATTTTCTGCTTACTAGACTTTAAACGAGCATTTTTATCAGGAAATAGACAAGTTCAATTTGTAGGACAGATTTAATAAAAAAATATTTCTTTAACATTGCTAAAACTATATATACATGAAAAAATAAAATAAATAATCACAGGGCATCGAAAAATTCATCCGTATCACTACGGGAAAGTGACCTGAAGGCTAGCAGCATTGCCACGTTGAATAGCAAAGCTGGTTCTTTGGCCAAAAAAAAAGCCCACAGTGTCACTTGAACTTGTTTCGCGATGTATCGAAAAACTAAATGGGCACACGGACCCCATGGCCCTAGTGTTTCAACCCCAAATGGCTCAAACATATAACTCCCAAGTAGGTTGGTATATTTTCGCCGTTGGAGGTTTTCTGCGCCTTACTTACATAAATACCTACATTTTACAAAATTAATAGATTAAAATACAAGCTAACGTATTGCAATTCATGGCAACGTATTTCCCGAAGGGTGGCGGGAGGTGTTCTTGCAGTACACCCTCATTTCACCAGTTATGTTTAAGTCCCATGTAATAGGGGGTGAGCCTATTGCCATCAACCGGGCACACATCTAGATTCCAGGCTGCTACTAAAAAATTCCTAATGAAAATCCCAATAACACATTGTTCGACCCTCCAGCTTAGCAGTCGCGTTTGCAACTACTACACCAACGTGGCAGTCTGACATTTAATAAATTTTTCGTATTTAAATATATATCTCTGAATTTCCCGAAGGTTTGGGCAGAGCTGTGCCCATAGTACCTACACCCACATTTCAGCAGTCATGATTTATTCCCATGATATAAGGGGCAAGCCTATTGCCATTCGCCACCAACCGGGCACAAATCCAAACTCCGGGCTGCTACTGAGACATCCCAGATGGAACAACCCAATAACACTATCCCCGACCCTGGAATCGAACCCAGGCTTGGCAGTCGAACTTATAACTTACGAAACCTAGGAACGTGTTGAACCATCTTCATAATGCATACGATATAGTTGCTAGATAAAAGTCTCCACACAATGAGTGCTTGAAGATGAACGGCCTAGGAAGATGTGGTGTAACGATCTGGACGCGCACCGCGAGGGTTGGATCGCGGTAGTGTGGGAAAAGAGCACCTGGAACGGCTTGGGGCGACCTTCTCTCAGCAGTAGGACATAACAGGCTAATTAAGAGAATAAAGTAAGCAGTTTTGGGGACTGTCGACAGAAGGGAAGACCTTGGAGTAACTATGTTTTTGACACATGTCACATAAGCCTGTCGTGACGGGAACCCGTAAAGGTTTGCCCTTACCAAAAATTGAACAACGCGGCTAAAGAAGTTTTCATTTGTTTTTATTTTCGAAATGGCCAGTTCTTAAGTAGAGAAAATCAGATGAATGCAAGATGGGTTAGATTAGACTAACATTCACCTAGGCCAGGAAGGAGGAAATTATAACTAGTAATGGGTGATATAAGACTGTTTATAATAATAATGGTGATTATGGGTAGATCTAGGAAAGTAAGACCTTTAAATAGGCACTACAGTAGGTACATATTACTAACGCATCAAACTAAGAAAGATGAGGAAACCATAGTAAAATAATTAAGTAAGTATGAAACTTGTTTCCAAACATAAAAATGCATTCTCTTTACATCGATATTCGAAAATTCAGAACGAAATTCGGCAAAAATGGAACGCATTCATAAACTAGGCAGTTTTTTTTTAATTACATCACTTGCAGCACCGTCACGTCTGCATTCTGCATAGCTAACGGAACTGACGTAAGATCTCTGCGTTTCCTTATTGTCTTTCTATATTTCGTCATTTTCTACTTTCATACTTATACAATTATTTTATTAGGTACGATTACTAATAAATCTTATAAATTGTCTTTATTGGTAAACAGATTGCAATTTTCGCGGTTATTTAATCGGCGATATAACTGGATTTGTAAAGAGAATTAAATACTTATAGAAAATTAGTACCTATTAGGACATAAATGGCCAAAGCAAAGACAATTACTTAATGCAAAAAAAACAAGTGGCGAACATCGCCATACGATTGCTTAGTTTATTGTAAAACACAAAATCAAAACGGTGCACCAAGTAGCTTAAAACTCGCTTCGTTGCGAAAGGTGGGGAAAATTCCATCCAGCGCCATTCCGCTGGATTGTACACACACGACTACAATCTTTGACTGTGTGCGTGACTGGTGCAAGTAGTATGTTTTCTTAGGTACATTTTTATGTTAGAAATTCTTTGTATTTGCAGTATGTACCTGCCCTAACGGATATGGTGATTTTGATTACACTTTTAATGATTACAGACTGATTACAGAAAATAGTTGTGTGTTAATATTTAGTTTAAAAATACGCTAAATGCATGTTCCTACAGGGTAAACGAGGAGCAATGACGTCGTCTTCTGAATCTGCATCCTATTTGGATAACAGCCGCATCCAGTTTCATTTTGACATCCAATAATTGGAATCGCCTGCATCTTGTCATAATGTCAATTGCGCTCGCTTCAATTGTTAAGAATTAAGATGGAAGTGGCAGGAGAATGAACTAGAGTGGATGATTACCATCTTAAAGCACAGTTTCTCCACCTTTGAAGCGCTGTCCGTCCTTGCCGCTTTTTTACGGTCGTTGGTACATCTTTTATAGTATGATCGTTTTCAAGTCTTCATATTCGATACGCGCTATCCACTTGATTGAGTCTCAGCTGTTTTAAAAGGCACCGGTCTTTCCACAGACATGGCGGGCCTACTGTCAATAGCTAATGTGACAGCTCGTACTATTTCGGTAGGTAGTTATATTCTTTTCCGCATAGTATAATTCCAGGTTTTCCTTTAATACGAGAGGATATTTAAATTTCTATGAATATAGATTTCGTTATAAAACGACATTGTACGAATACCTATTATTTATTTTAGTCACCCATTCAAATGTCTTTGTTTCAAGTAAAACAAAGTGTTTATATTGTTTGTGATATCGGAGTAAGTATAGGACAGAGACCTATGTTTTATTATATTGTAGTACAAACATAGCAGTTACACTGCCATACCAGATATAGTAATAATAATACCAGCCTATTAATGTCCCACTGCAGGGCAAGGGCCTCTTCTCATACAGAGAAGGCACGTGCTTTAATCACCACGCTTGCTCAAGACGGCTTGGCGATTTCAGACTTATATTAATTATAAGTCCAGGTTTCCTTACGATGTTTTCCTTTACGATGTGATGTTTAATTTAAACTGAGAAAGTACATATGAATTGAAAAAGTCATATTGGTACTTTTGAACCCATAACCTCGATAAAATACCAGATATACTAAAATATATTATGTGGGTAGTAGGTATATAGCTGCGAATAAGTGTTTTCCCACTGGCACCTTTTGCCCTCCGCTTTTATTCATATATTTCACCTCAACTTTAGCCTGGAGGTCGCCTTGCAGGTGCTGTGCCAATGCTGGTCAGTGGAAAAGCACCCAATGTCCCAAACCGTAACGTCAGTGGACGTATAGCGGTCGAACTTTCCCGAACAAACTCCATTCAAAGAATGTAAGTAAACTGCATGCAAGAGCTATCTTCGAGCAGGTGCCGACGGAATTCATTGCGTCATTTCGCGAAACGGATTAGCACAAACTCACTTCCAGTTCCACTTTCTGTCACCCACCAACTTTCCACATGCCATCACCGCTGTCCACTCATTCCCCGAGCTCGCTCTCACGTGACACGCATGCACAGTCGCGTCGCTGTCAGCGCGAACCGAAGTTAAGTCTCTGTCGGATTACTTACTCTGTGGCTGTTTTTATTACTCAGTCAGTAGGTACCTACATACATGACTATTTTCTGCGCATTTAGTCACAATCTCTAATTAGGTCACTATGTTTAATTTAATAGCTAAAGAATTCCACCTATGTGACGTAAAACTGTTAAAGGAATTTGATTATTGGGTGAAGTCCGCAATCCCCAATCTATTCGCCAAGTGTGGTGATTAGTAAAATTTATTTAAGTATACTCAATTCATGTAGGTAGCGATCGTTAGGTATACTAATACATCGCCCAGTAATGGCACGGGAAGATATATACTTAGGTAGGTAGGTACCGAACAAAAAGATACCCACGAAATGATTAAAAAAATGAACCCCATCCTTCATTTTGTCCTAGCCCGGAAATCAAACCCGGAACCACGAATCTAGTTATATCAGAAATGTTTAAAAACAAACTAGTAACTCTTGCGTACTTATCTACCGACAACTATTTGTGTACATAGATATAAGTAATAACCACCTATTCAATATTCAACAATGTTGTTCAATACATACCTACGACACGAAATACTTACCTAATGAGGAATAAATACGCATCTACATAATAATTTTGAAACCTTAATAGATATAAGTACGTACATGGCTCTGAAATCTAATAAAAAACCGGCCCAAGTACAAAATCCCTACTAAGTACTATATCATCTATCATGACTGTTCAAAAATATAAAAATGAATTTTTAGATTATTGATTTCGTGAGCTCAGTCACTGACTTGACTCTATACAATTTTTATATAAGTGTAATACAAAAACACACACATAGACACTTTTCATACGCCAACTACACATACGGGAAGTAACTCACACTAAGACAGTTTTACATAGAAAAACAGCCGTTCTCCTCTCTAGCCTATCTATACGTATTATAGAAAAAAAACTTCAAAATAGTACGGCTTCACTCACTTTCACATTATATTATACCAATTTCAAACTTTAATGTATGAACACCCCGCGCCATAAAGATTAGTTTTGTTTGTATCAATATATATTCCGTCTCTTTTACTCATCCGAACGCTTTCGAGTTTTCCGTTCATGATCCAACTCAAAATACGCCAAAAATGACGTCGAGCCAATGTTGTTTCGAAAACACAGTGTCTCGCGTTTCTTTCTACGGACACCGCGCGCCCGCTCGCCGTCTATTATTTGGAATTTTCCAATCCACTGATTACTACTCGTCGTAAGTTTTACAAACAAATTCGAGTCCGTTTCGTATTTTTCGCGATTAGCGGCAATGTAGGAAAGTCGTAAGTGGTGACGGCGATAAGGTCGATTTTCGCGCGCACTCAACGCCTATGTGGCCGATTTAAAACGACTAGCCGGGAGCCCTTGGGCGGTGGAGACGAACGCGCCGCTGAAATAGTTCGTATTGTACTTAGAAAATTCTGACAGCTCGGAACCGTCACAAGAAAATAATGTCGTTTTTATTACATTTTTTGATAAATTATTATTCTAGTTTCGGTTCGGCGGCGTTCCAACGGCCTTATCGATTTTCCTATTTAGCGCGCTATCGTATTTTATACATTTTCGAAAGGTCCGCTGCGCGTCTATGCGCTTTCGAAAAATATTTTACAAGTATTTTCTCGGCGGCGAACGGACGTCGAGTGCGGTGCCGTAAATTGGTAATAATTCCGTTGATTACACAGTAATATAGTGTCCGAATATGGGTTAGTGGTGAGGAACACGGACACTGCGAGCGTTGACTTCTGTGATACGATCCTATGAAAAATGTTTGTGATTAGTGCAAGTTTTTAGTGCATAGTTGGTTGATAGTTGTGTCTGGTGCATTCCAATTGTGAAAGTGCACGGCTAGTGTTATTGTGCGTTGGATGCTGCAGCTGTGGCCACGGACCTAGGCGCACCTTGCTCACCTAAACGGTCACTCGTGTAAGTACAAGGAACCTTTCTATAATGACCTCATAGGGTTATAGACACCATTTAAAAGTTCACCAACGATATCTATGTTCAGTTGACACTGTTGCACCAAGGAGTTACTGTGTATCGTATCTCTAACATAACCTTAGTACTGACACCATACAGCTGTAAACAATACCATGAAACAAGTTAGCAAACTGCTATTTTAAAACTCAATTGTTTGAAAAAAGAATCAAAATTAAAAGAACCAGCAGCCTAACCAAAAAGTATACTTATAAATTCATTAGGAACTCTATAAACAAAAAAAAAATAGGTTTCTTGTTTGTGTAGTTAATTTGAAAATAGAAATGCTAAAATTCACAGCAGAAGTTAAAAATGGCATCCTCTTATAAAATGTTAATGACAAGATACAGTTTTGTGATAATAATAACATCAGCCTACACAGAATTTTAGAAGTTTTAAATATATTTTCGACATTTTTATGTAAATTTTGACATTTTAGTTTTGAAAATCATTTTAAATCTTGCTACAACATTGTATATAAGTGAGGACCACTAACTAATAAAATTAAAAATATATCTAAGTAGGTAAGTATTTGAATAAACATTGCTTGACATGATTAATACCCATTTATCTCTTTCTAGAGTATTATTAATATCTTATTTATGTTATAAAAGTGTAATGAAATCACTTATTCACAAATTAAAAAAATATTTCAAAGGAACTTAAGTAAAAACAGTACTTAAAACCATTTAAAACATTAAGATAAAACAAAAGGCTATTAAAATGACATTTCACCAAAATAATAAATGATAAACTTGAATAAGTAAGTACATAATTTAAGTATGTTTCATTATAAAACTTATTATCTTCTCTCTGAAGATTATTTGAAAATATAAACAATAATTCACAAAAGAGTTGTTTTACAAGCTTACTTACATTATTCCTACTGTGACATGTATAGACATTCTTGCATAAGTAGGTACACACTTGAATATTATGTAAATAGTACCTATTAAATAAATACTTTGTTAGGCAACAGAGGAGATTATAACTTGAGGTACCTATCTATTTAAATTTTACATGTTTATATTTAAGTAAGTAAAAAATAAACATCATTGCGATTTGATTCTATGCAAAAACTAACTTGAATCAGGAAGACACTGCATCTGGTAATGTTCATCATACAATTACCTAAGTTTCAATGCCATACACTAAGTTCATATAGTCTAAAACTCAATAAACTTAATTATTGACATGTTTATCAAAGTATTAGTATTATTTGTCTTCCTGTCTGATTCCCCGGAGTCCCAAAACCCAACCAAATAGGTGTAAGTAATTTGAATAAGGACTCATTACTTAAAATCTCTTTTTTCTTGACCATAAACAGCAAATTATTTCTTTAGAACCTAATGAAGATATGTTGTAAGCAAACACAAGTCTACCATAAAGTCAACTTGGTTTAAGCGGGATAATGTTCTGGATTGCCATGTAAATCCCGAAGAAGGGAATGATAATAAATAAAGTGTAAACTATCTGGATATTTTGATTTAGAAACTTTTCTCTAAACAGTGTCTATGGTACTTCTATTTTGTTCCATTTTTCAAATGAAAATAACTGAATTAATTAGGTAAGTAGCTGAATACAGATGAAGAAAAGTTCTCAAATCTTTTTAGCTGAATCAATCCTGTTTAGAATTTTGTAGAACCAGAAATAAAGAATCCATTATCTATCTATATCTTCCTGTAAATATAGCCACATAATAATTTTAAGCTGCAACTGGTCTCTTTAAAAAAAAATAAGTACCTACCCTAACAGCTTCCCATAGCTGGGCAAAATTGTCTAGCCCAGTGTAAACCATGTTTACCAAATTACTATATTACAAAATCATAAGTACCTAAGTAAGCACATGAGAGTGTTACACATGGTCTTCTAGTGACGAATATCTGTTGTCAGCCAATCTATCCTTCAGATAAGTAAGACCATAAAATGGATCAGACCACATAGTACAGACGCCTAGGGTGTCAGCGACTGCTGCTAGAAGCATACGATACATGTAACCGTTTCCTTGCACTACGACACAAATTACGTATGGAATCTGACGGCTTTGAAGGCGGATTATGACAGAAGCTATGCGCTCAACGCACTTTAGGGACTCACTACACTCAATTCAGCTTTTGTCCTTAGGGGTTGTATTGTATTGTATATCGAGGTGGTGCCGAAGTCCACGACTCAGCTCGTATTTTGCGTAAGGGTGGGAAATCCACTACAAGTCCTCAAGAAAGGCCAGCAGAGATTTGATGTTGCTGGCGATCTCTCGGAGGGTACCTAGGTTATCGAAGTACTATGCCCTGAATGTGCACCTACTGTTCATAAGCAACACCAGTTTCGTTTGGAGATTCGCATGTAAGAAGATTCAGAAGATCAATGGTTACTGAAAATGTAGCAAACAATAAGCTATTTCAATGAACCTTCGCGAATTTGGCGCGGTTTTAGATGGATTATTCAAAATGGCGCCGAATTTGTACTTTTAAAATACGTAACGATATCGAAACGAACCCATATAAATACCTTAATACGTCATACCGCGTAACCCTTTTCCTTATTCGAATTCTACGAAATTCATATAAAATCAAGAATTCGATCGACTTTTGTTTTATGTACCTATGTATAAACCAGATTGAATACAAAAGATCATTCTAGACTTTTGACGCTACTGATAATATGATGCTGTAGGTTATTTTAGCTTTTTCTGTGATTACACAATTTAGTTTGTAATTGTCACGCTAAGAAGAAGATTCTAGACTGCATATCTACGAGGGTAAGCATCAGATCTTCGTTCAAGTAACGTAACCCATGCATCAAATGGAAAAATCTTCTTGGTACTAGAGATAGAGAAATCGAGAGTAATAGACAAAATTATAAGTGAAATAAATCATATTACTGTATTCAAAATTCTCCAGATTTTATGACAGAACTGTACGACAGGAAATTATGACTTTCTTTTAATGAATGAACCTAAAGAGTGCAAAGAGTATTTAAACCACACTTCTTTTTTTAAGAGGAATCAAAATGAAGAAAACATACAAACCTTTGCCCTTTAGCGTGTTTACTGTGGTTTCCTGCATAGAATGGATATTTGTGGCTAAACAGCAACACAGTTAAGCTGCGCTTGCCGAGGTCGTCCGTCAGTGGATGGGTGACCATCTATTTCACACTGAGACCCCTCCGTGCCTCGGAAAGCACGATACACCATAGGTCCAGGCAGTCATTCGTAGATCTTTGACAGTTTTTACGTAGTCAGAAACCTCAAGCCAGCAGTCTTACCAAGAGGTGTAATGTTGTCTAGGTACGGTTTATGGCGGTCAGATAGGCAGTCGCTCCATGTAAAATACTGGTATTCAGCTGCATATGGATAGGCAAGAAGCCTACCCCAAGGCAGTTGGGAAAAGGCTCGGCAGTAGATGATTTCCCTAGTTCTATTAAGCCTGTATGCTGTGAATAACGCCGTTGATTACATAATAGTTTATTTTTATTGCTTGTTTTTTTTTTAATGAAATTACGTCATTATTTATTGTTCATAATAAATGTAAAATACATTAAATGTTATGTGATACGAATGACCTAGTCTATTCCTATGAATCGGGCCCAAGTACCTCTGCTAACTCCGACCTGCTGCTGCTTAGTGTTGCCATTACTCCGTGTTTCCCGGATTTGTCCTAGTATGGAAGACGTCATGGGGGCAAGGTCTTTAAAAACTGTCCCATCCAAAAGTAGGGTCTTCACAGGAATCCCGATTGATTTAAAGATAGCTAAGTACAAGCTGACCAGATAGAAGAGCAAGGATCGTAGCAGGTGGCGTTCTGTAGTTTCTGCCCATCCCCGTGGGAAAAAGGCGTGAGTTTAAATATCATATACGTAGCTAAGTACAAATTAAATCCATTTTGTTTTGTTGTAAAATTGTTTTTTTTTATGTTTTCCGGGAAAAATACTTAAACTTACCTCGAAGTTTTTTACTTCCATAGATAATTTAGGCGATAGCAGCTCTAATACTGTTATTTTTTTAATGTTATTGACTGCGAATTCATTCGATTTTCCTCTTACTTCGACATCTTTACACACTCCCTTTCCTAGTAGTCGGCCATGGATGACCTTTGCGTCGAAAAATTTGTCCTACCAAGAGTTATTGATACTTAATTCTGAAAAACACAGAAAGCAAGTATAGACATAATACGCACGGGCGCTTTTTTAACGCGGCTTAAAAAACACGGGCCCTGGATTCTAAGCGGACTTTGACTCCAAGCGTTGAAAAACAGTTCCCGTGTTTTTAAGAACATTCACATTCTAACCTCAGTTTCGATCTGTCAAAAATACATCTAAATCATCAACATTTTTGACAAGTTTATGACATTGATTGTCGCTGAGATGAGATTGCGACTTAATTTTGATCGTTTTTAATTACGTAAAATTGGGACATTTGGAAATCTCTAGAGGAGGCCTTCACCTTCGAGAAAGAGGAGTTCTTACCAGCGTAGTCAAATTAATATTTTATTTTAGAAAGTTTAACTTATTAATAGTTAAGTATTCATAAATATTCTAATTTTGTGTCATAAGAAATAAAAGGCAAGGCTTAAGGCTATTTTTTATATTTATTTTTATTAATTACAGGAATTGGCCTTATGCATATCTTTTCTCCTTCTTAAGATAGACACAACAACACACAAGATGGATAAAAAAGCGCCCGTGCGTACGGTAGGCCGCGCACCTAGGTAGTACCACTACTTCGACTTTGAGCCGGCCCAGGATAGTACGCAGTTTCGATAGATTAAGAGGCCAACTTATACTGGTATTTTACCTCTAACGCGGGGTCATCGGAAATTTTAAACAGTATCGATATATTATACGCAATTATATCGTATCTAATATAATAGTTGTTCTCAGTTTCTGTTAGCAGCTTTATATACTTAAATGCGCATAATTTCTATACATTTTTCATCGGAGATCGCCAGCCTCTTGAGATTTTTTTATGATTGTTATAAAATACATATCGTTTTCGATACTCTTTCCTTTTATCGGTATATCGACAAGCCTACACTAACGTGCGTACCATACGTGGGCAAAATGTAATGTTATTATTCCAAGGAGGATTCAATTGTAACCTTTTTAACTCCCAAGCTAAGCAATCAAGAGCGGTTCAAACCGTCTATTCTCAAAACAGCCTTCGCGTTTCACGAGAATTTGTAACTGTAATCCACCCGTGTCACTATCAAATGATTAAAAACATTCAGAGACTTATGGAAGTCAAAAAACTGGGCTCTACATGTAACCTGACCTTTAAACTGCCTTGTGTAAACAAAACTGCATTCTGAGAACAATGTGGGTGAGACAGAGATGGCGAGATCGGATTTTCGTGTTGTCAGACAAAGATGGTGGTATTAGAAATATGCACTGTGTTGGTATGTCTTCTATAGTTCTCGTTGATAACTCAAGATGGACTTGTTTTAATTTTAAATATGATGTATGTGATGATAAATGTAATTGAAGGCTTTAAAATTCATAATAAGCCCATTTTGTCGGTCTGCATTTCCGAATTTTCCTTAGAAACTTCAAAACGTCAAAGTTCGAGGGATTGGCTATAATGCCATCATCTGCCTAGCCTTTTCCCAACTAAGTTTGGGTCGGCTTCCAGTCTAATCGGATGCAGCTGAATACCAGTGTTTTACATGGAGCGACTGCCTATCTGACCTCCACAATCCAGTTACTGGGCAACACGATACCCCTGGGTTAGACTGGTTGTCAGACTTTCTGGCTTCTGACTACCCGTAACGACCGTCAAAGATCTACAAATGACAGCCGGGACCAACCGCTTAACGAGCTTTCCTAGGCACGGAGGAGTCTCAATATGTAATGAACGGTCACCCATCCACAGACTGACCTCGGCAAGCGTAGCTTAACCTTTGTTTTACCCGTGCGGCTGTTTTTATTTAGCCACGAGATCCTTATAATGATAAAAACATATTTATGGTCATAAAAAGAAGGTACTTACATTACATTTACGTCCTCAGGCCCTTAGGGACCTTAAAGGACCTAATTAAATGTTTTAATTAGCAAGCAAGGTCCAGTAGCTTGACAGTATCTAATGTCACCAAATACCTAAAAAAGAACTGGTGTGGCGTAAAAAAAATAACCTAAAAAGTAGATTTTAGTACAGTATTTATGCATCACCACAGTGCATTCTTCAACATTCAGTGTTTTAACTATTATATATATATGACATTCGTTCTGTAAACCTACTGCATCGAATTAAAAAAATAAAATAAATAATGCTGGACAATCCACACATCATCATCTAGCCCCAAGCTAAGCAGAGCTTGTGTTATGGGTACTTGATGACTGATATACTTAATACAATACATTACATAGATAGATATTTTTAATTTAAAAGTCGTACTATAGTGTAAAATGTAATAAAGGGACCACCGCCAGTATATTTTAATGTAAAATTGTGAAGAGAAAGATACGTCATCATCCTCCTGCCCTTAACCCAATTTATTTGGGGTCGGCGCAGCACGTTTTCTTCTTCCATACATCTCTATTTGCCGTCATCTCAGAAGTCACCACCTTTCTAGCCAGCTTTTTACACAATCCATCCATCTTTTCTTTGGTGCCCCTCTACTCTTGTAACCCTCCACATTCATAATCAAAACGACATCTCAAATCAACAGAAAGATAAGTAAATGTATATATCACTGACGCCATGTTATGTAATTCATGTTTCCACAAATAAATAAATCTATCTGTCTATCTGTATAAATTCTGGTCCTTCGTTAGGGTATAACAACGCTACTGTACCTCTCATAGACTTCCAAACATTAAAATCGGCTCGGCAGTTTAGCAGTAAAAACTGAACGAACTGGCTGATACGCTTTCCCATTTACATCTAAGTAGGTATGGACTGTCATTGCTGCGTCAGCGACTCCGCCCGCGTGGAAAGTTTTAAGCTGTAAAGTATTAAAACCACCAGTTAAGAAACATCTAGAACACTTCAGAGACAGTCATACGGGCTATTAGCTCATAATCTATTATTTATTGACTAGATTTTGTCCGCGACGTTGCCCGCGCGAATATCGTGTCGAATTCGCTGATTAAAAACTATGCTATGTCCTTCGCAAGGTTTTAAACTCTCTCCATACTAAATTTCCATATGAATTAGTTCAGTAATTTAGCCGTGAAAGCGTAACAGATAGAAAAACAGAGTTGCTTTCAAAATAATATTTACGCATGGATCTGTCATCAGACATCGCAGTACCATAGAAACTTAAAACACAGAAAAATACAGATACTAGTCGTGTTAGTTTATAAAAACTATAGACAAGTATTAGTTTATTATTATTCACTTGAGCACTAAGTCATTGTGCGTTCGTGTGGCTTCTGTTCGCGGAAGCGGCGGACATCACGCCCTCCGTCCAAAAGCCCTTTTCCAAGATGGAGTGCAGAAAGCACGTCGATATTTCTACCACGAGCGTCTTGGAGTTTACGTTGTGGCGCAACACCAGCAGTTGGACTCTCCTCGTCTACTTGTATTATAACTCATTCCGACCCTGACAGAAGAATAGAGAGAGAGGGAGAAAATAATGAACGAATTGAGGCCACGATCACCAGAGTGGCCTAACTAAAATAGAGTTTTGGCCTACAACGCATTACTAGTAGGCTGTTTTAAAAAAACAGAGTACCTAACCTATGTTTAAGAAAAATAAATGTTACTGGCCACTCTGGTTCTCATGGCCTCAATTAGGAAGAGAATGATGATGGAAGCGGTATCTAAAGAACAAGACAAGAATAACCTTCGACACTAAAATGACTCGAACCGACCCGATGAACCTGTTGATGATGACTTACCCCTTTCATGAACTCTTCTTCACAATAGGGTAGTGTCCTTAAAAATTCTGACTGGTCCGAAAGTTGGATTACTCAAAAATACTGGACACGTTTTGTTCTTTTGTTACGTAAACCAATAACGACGACGACTATAGTGCGTTGAAATTTCGCGGGACGTCACGCCGTTCTACACTTTTAATGTGACGTCTCAAGCCCCTTCTCCTGAACTTTGATGTGCTATATCATGGTCACTTTTTATTGTTTTGAGTTAGCAAACAATACGTATCAAAAATTTTTTGGTAATCTTACTGACGGACTAAATAGACTTAAGATATTTTCACCTAGGACACATCCCTATCGTTAACTATTACGTATTTCATTATTGATAACTTTTCATCGTCTTCGCATCCGTATTATTTTTATAACTGCAAAGTATCTCTGATTGTTTGTATGTTTGTTACCTTTTCACGACTTAACGGCTGATAGGATCGTAATTAAATTTGGCAAGGAGATAGATTATATCCTATGGAAGAACATGGGTTTTTATTAGGATTCCGTACCCAAAATGTAAAGCGGGGCCTAAGACTCCGCTGTCGAGGTAAAGCTACGCTTGCCGAGGTCAGCCTGTAGACGGGTGACCGTTCATTATACATCGAGACTCCTCCGTGCCTCGGAAAGTGCGTCACGCCTGGCTGTTTATTTGTATATCTTTGACAGTCGTTACGGGTAGAAGCCCGAAAGTTGGACAACCAGTCTTACCAAGGGTATCGTGTTGCCCAGTGACTGGGTTGTGGAGGTGAGATAAGCAGTCGCGCCATGTAAAATACTGGTATTTAGCTGCATCCGGTTAGACTGGAAGCTGACCCCAACATAGTTGGGAAAAGGCTAGGCAGACGACTTAATATGCTAATGACATGGAGGATAAAAATATATGGTTAATGGGATGCATGACTCGATTGGGCACAAGGCATTACTTAATCCTTCTATTTTTGATTTAGTTGTGAGGAAAGTTTTGAGTATGAATGTAGAGGGTCACAAGAGTAGAGGGAGACCTAGGAAACGATGGATGGATTGTGTGAAAGATGATATGGCTAAGAAAGAGGTGACTTCTGAGATGACAGCAAATAGAGATGTATTGAAGAAGAAGACATGCTGCGCCGACCCCAAATAAATTGGGATAAGGGCAAGAGGATGATGATGTGTAACGAATACGAGCCCCGATGCAAAATAGTTCGTCTAGTGTGAAATTTTATCTGTGAAACTTTTTCTAACTTCTTTATTTTTGTATATCTATATAAAATATTAAGCTGTTCTACTATCACATGTCGCGTTACTTATGTCATTTTGTAATTATGAATCAATAAACTATTTTAGCTTTTTATATTTATACTTATCCTGTTTTAAACTTGAAGATATTATTTAAGGTACGTGTTCTTTGCATCATCATTTTCTCAATTCTTTATTGCGTACCGTAATGTATATAGTTGGTAGGGATATAAGAAATATGAGTCACAATTATGGACCCTGTTGGGGACAGCATAGATCAAATAGGACAAAGGAGGAAAAACATGAACAGAGGAGGAAAAATGCTTCCAGTGAGGTAGCACCTTTAAATGCTAGAAAACAAGACACAATAGAAAATGTATTGTTTGTGTATCACTTGGCGTTTAACGAATGAATACAATACATTTTACTATTAGTTAAGTAGATAGTTAAGTAGTAATTATACTGATTTGTTATTACAGTACTGAATTATAATACTTAATTGTTTTATAAGTGATATAAGTACGTACTTAAGTACTTTTATTTGTAATAGTAAAAACATTTTTTTTTGTAATAATTCATTATTGTTTTAAGGGTTCCGTACCTCAAAAGGTAAAAAAAAGAACTCTTATAAGATCACCCTCTTGTCCGTCTGTCCGTGTGTCACCACCGATTTTCTCAGGAACGGGTGGACCTAGCAAGTTGAAATTTATACAACATACTAAGTCCGTATTACGTGTATAATACATAATCAAGGTCCTGAGTCAACACGATAAAAAGATATGGGCGAATTTTGCAAAGTACCAAAATTTACTTTAATTTTCAACTTTTTACTATTTTTCCGAATTATCCCTTTACTTGTGCTGTAAGACCTTGCTTTTATCCAAAATTGTCAATTTTACGTCAACCGGAAATACCCTATAGGTTTTGGGTCGAAAACCTATATGGGGTTAAACCACCATATAGGGTACCCGTTGACCTAGAATCCAATACCAAAATTTGGCAAATAGCAAGGTCTTACAGAACAAATTCCCAAAAAATACAAAAAGTTTAATATTATTGGTAGGTACGAAACCCTCGACTCACGAGCTCGACTCGCCCTTGACCGGGTTTTTTAATCGTAAGACGACCACAGCTGGACACAGGCTCAATCGTCACCACATCGACAGGTCCTGTCATTCTCTTATACATCAACAAACTCGACTGCTCAGTAGAAATGCAATCATTTGTTTTCACTCATGTAACGACGGTGATTAAAATAATGTTAATTAATGTTTGCTATCTACGTATTGGCAATTAATCTTTGTAAGCAGTCTTGTTAATTACACATACCGTCACGCCTGTATTCTGTGAAGGGTTAGGCAGAGGTGACAGGCACCCACATTTCACCAGTTATGGGAACTGATTCATAACCGGCGAAATATGGGTGTTCTGATGTGGCATTTTAATATAGTTACACCGCTTTCTATCTTTCTTTACCTCTTTCTATTTTTCTAAAAAAATGTTGCCCCACACTAGGAATTTCTCCAGAAAGAGAAAGCATATAAACTTAAATCAAATCAAATCAAATCAAACTTTATTTGTGAACATAGGTATTACAATAAAGGTGTTATGTATACAATACAGTTCAGTCGATCTCTATGTCCTACCAATGAAATTGGTGTACAAATCTATTCATGTTTTATAATTATAGTAATAAGTCTGAATTTATACAGTAAAAAGTTCAAGTAAATAATGTCAATTAAATCAAAATTCGAATAAATGGTACTTATCAATTAATCAATTATAATTTAACACACACATACAGCCAGACCTACCTGTGGGCCTTACGAATATTTGATCCGTGCGGGTCACGCAGCGCTAAGGACGATCGCTTTAGCCACTGCACCACCCGTGGCGTCAACCCTTTGGTAGATACAGGCGTGATCATCACTATCTGCTGTGAGGTTATTGATAAACTTAATACAACTTTAAATCGAAATACGAATGGACAGAATAAGAAATGAGTATATAAGAGGAAGTTTGAAAGTGGCGCCTGTGACAGAGAAGTTGTGTGGAAATCGGCTATCATGGTATGGACACGTGATGCGAAGGAATGAGGATCATGTTGTGAGGAAAGTTTTGAGTATGAATGTAGAGGGTTACAAGAGTAGAGGGAGACCCAGGAAACGATGGATGGATTGTGTGAAAGTTGATATGGCTAAGAAGGAGGTGACTTCTGAGATGACGGGAAATAGAGATGTATGGAAGAAGAAGACATGCTGCGCCGACCCCAAATGAAATTGGGATAAGGGCAAGAGGATGATGATGATGATGAACTTTAAATCGAAATCTTCTTAGTTACTCACCTGTTCGTCATCATCTGCCTAGCCTTTTCCCAACTATGTTGGGGTCGGCTTCCAATCTAACCGGATGCAGCTGAATGCCAGTATTTTATATAGAGTGCCTATCTGACCTCCACAACCCAGTCTGGGCAACACGATACTCTTGGTAAGACTGGTTGTCAAACTTTCTGGCTTCTGACTACCCGTAACGACTGTCAAAGATCTACAAATGACAGCCGGGACTAACGGCTTAACGTGCTTTCCGAGGCACGCAGCTACTCACCTGTTGTCGATGGTATTAAAAAACGGCTTCTCTGATACCTTCTTTTTTTGAATTGTGAAAGTAAAATCAAACTTTTGAGACAACTGTTTGTTACACCTGATTCTGAATTAACTTTTTTTCTGTTACCATCAATAATAAAAAGTATCTGCACTTTTAAATTCTTTATTTAGTTTCTATATTTCTTCTCTTTATCTATGTATCTTGCATTTAGCTGAGATGAGAATGCTGAAGGAGATGTGTAGTGTTAACGCTAATGGAAAGAATAAGATATGTGTAGGTATTAAGAGGCAGTCTGAAAGAGGGACCGGTAACCGAGAAGTTGGGTATGGACATGTGCTGTGGAGGACTGAGGAACGTGTTGCGTGGAAATGTGGTGGATTACAACGCACAAGAGTAGAGGAAGACCAAATAAACATCGGAAGGATTGTGTAAAAGATGATGAACAAGATGGTGAAGGGTGGGCGTTTTGGGGGACTGTCTTATGTAAACGTCTTTGACGTTCAAAAAGTGCTGATTCTCAGCCTAATTTGAATAAATGAATTTTGATTTTGATGATAAGGCTAGGAAAGAGGTGACTTTTGAGATGACGGCAAAAATAAATGCCCCCCAATAAATTGGGGTAAGGGCAGGAGGATGATGATAATCTATACTAATATAATGCTGGGGAGATTGTTGCGCCACTTCTTCCCAGCGTAAACACTAGGAAGTGGTGACTGGCGGGCGTTTTAGGGGACTGTCTTATGTAAATTTTTGATACTCAAAAAGTGGTATTCTCAGCAGTGGCGAAGCGTCAGTTCTTGTAAGCCGGAAGCCGCATAATCTTTATTAGAAATGTTATCAGTTTTTGTTGTTTTCATGTTATGGAGTATCATATCTTTAGTGTTCTTGAGTGGAGACCGCGACTTGGCAAACGTAGTGTAGGACGCCCTCTGACCAGGTGAGATGACGATCTGCGAAAGACTGCAGGCAGATGCTGGATGCGGCAAGCTGAAGACAGGGCGCTATGGCGCTAATTAGGAGAGGGCTATGTCCAGCAGTGGACTAGTATAGCCTGATGATGATGATGATGATGATGATGATGATGATATCTTTAGTGGTCTATGTAAATACATAGACCACTAACAAATGCCAAGTAAAATTACTTGGCATTTGTTTACACTGCTCACTACGGACTGGTCATTTGTGAATGGCAAAAGACTTGCTTTTCTTATTCTTCAATGGAAAGCTGGTAGGAATCGTGTTGTATGGGCACATCGCCACTGATTCTCAGCCTAATTAAAATAAAAAAGGTAAGGTAAAATCAAAGGTTGACTGGTAGAAAATGCCTATGGCATTAAGTCCGCTTCTGTACTCTTGGATGCTTCAAGTATTAAATAAATAAATAAATGAATTTTGATTTTCTATACTAATATGAAAAAGAGAAAATTTGTTTGTATGTAGGGGGTCATCTCCGGAACTTATGTTCCAATTCTAAAAAATATTACACTGTTAGAAAGCTTCATTATTCATGAGTGCTATAGGTTATTATTATTTTCAAGACTACGCTATAAAGGGGGTTGAAGGGATGTTAAAGTTTTAAGGGAAATCTACAAAATCCACGCGGACGACGACGCGAGCGGAGTGCTCGTTGATTTATAAAGGTGAAAAGTTCGTTTGCTTGAACGCGCCAATCTCAGAAACACCCAGTCTGATTTGAGCAAACTATCGAAGTATTTGATAGCTAAATTCTTAATATCAAGGCACGACGCGGCGATTCTGCGAGGCACAGATACTGTACAAGAAATGCAGCTCAAATTAGTTGGACATTGTCATAGCTTTTATCTGTGTTCTGCATTCATATCGCTGTGTGTACTGTATAGATCGTATGTGTGTGTGTGTGTGTGTGTGTGTGAATCTATGACCGCTGCACACATAGATGGGTTGCAGACAGATAATGCACATTCATACGTGCTAGTTAATACTGCCATGTTGCATTGATAAATGCATGGATTCTGTTGGTAGAGATGAATAGAACTACAGGGCTAGAGCGAGTTTTTATATTACGTTTACTTACGTCATTTAGCACAGACAAAAAATTTAAAAGAGTATGCTCAGATGGTTCGGACACGTTGAGACGATAAATGAAAGACGACTAAAAAGGATCTATAAATAAATAATGCTGGACAATCCACGCAGCATCATCTAGCCTCAAGCTAAGAGCTTGTGTTATGCTAGATGACTGATATACTTCATACAATACATTACATAGATAGATATTTTTTTTATACATAACAAATACCCAGAACACCCGGAACAAATCTTTGTAGATCGTACAAACACTTGTCCCAGGGCGGGAATCGAACCCGCAACCTCCTGCGTCGCAGGCGGACCTTCGCCCGCCGCGCCACATCGGTCGTCAAAGGTGATAAGGTAGATAGTAGTAAGTGAAAACGCCGGTAGGGGACACTCTGAGAAGGACATACACTGACCTTATTGGTAAAGTTGTTCAAAAAGGTCAGGTGCATAGTACTCGCGACCGGTGTGCGTGTATGAACGTAAACGAAGCAAAAGGAGTATGTAAGTATCGTTGCAGATGGCGTTCTGTAGTTTCAGCCTACCATTGAAAAAGGGACGAGTTGTGTATGTTTGTACTTACGTCATTTTTATGGAATAATTGGGTTGTGTCCTTAAAAAATCTGATTGGTCCGAAAGTTGGATTACTCAAAAATACTGGACACGTATTTTTTCTTTTGTCACGTAAACCTGAAATGACGACGGTATAGTGCGTTGAAATTGCGCGTGACGTCACGCCGTTCTACAGTTTTCGTTAAAAGTGTAGCACGGCGTGACGTCACAAGCCCCTTCTCCTGAAATTTGATGTGCTATATCATTGTCACTTTTATTGAATTAGTAAGCAAAAAATACGTGTCCAATATTTTTTGGTAATCTTACTGACGGACTAAATAGACTTAATATATTTTTACCTAGGACACATCCCTGTTAGCAGTTAGTGGAACATTACTGTCTGTCCCATCATTGTTATGTTAGATAGATAGATTTATTAATTTCCTTAGAATGTAGGTAATTAGGTTTTTTTTTGTTACGGGTAGTCAGAAGCCCGAAAGTCTGACAACCAGTCTTACCAAGGGGTATCGTGTTGCCCAGTTACTGGGTTGTGGTCAGATGGGCAGTCGCTCCATATAAAATACTGGTATTCAGCTGCATCCGGTTAGAATGGAAGCCGGGCCCAATATAGTTGGGAACAGGCTAGGCAGATGATGGGGTGTTACAATATTTTTGATCCTTATACATTCTGCCTCATGGCTTGCAAAATTTTATTTACTTATGCTACAATTATTCTTAAAATCATAATTCCTATTATTCAAATTAGAAACGTTTACAAAAGACAGTCCCCCAAAACGCCCACCCTTCACCACTTCCTAGTGTTTTTGCTTTGAAGAGTGGCGGAACAAACTCCCCAGCAACACGTCTGTCTGATAGGATTTTGCTAATTAATTCTACTTTGTTAGTTAATATTATGACACTAGTAACACACACGTAACTAACAATGTGACACGAGAATTTTATATATAAGGTAATAAGATTCATGTTCAATTGGGAAAATCTGACAGTTTAGGGTAGTTTGATGTGCTGGCGTCTGTACTTACTTGTCCCAAATAAATTATTTTCATTCTTCTATTCCATTCTTCCAATAAGGCCACTGAACTATACTCCATGCACTATATATTGGTTGAACCCATCGTCTCTCTGTCTGCATGTCCGTGAGTGCGCTTATAACTCGAGAACCACTTATCCAATTTACGTGATTTTTCTCTTCATTGGTAATTGTGTTCTTTGACTACGTATTGGTTTATTTTGTGATGGTTTGAAATACAACCGGTCTACATACTAAAGGAAATTATGAAGCAAGTTAGAAAAAGTTTGTATATTTGTATGTAAGGGGTAATCTCCGTACCGTGACCCCGGAACGTAAAGGGCAAGGACGGAACACGGATGGGTTTTAGTCAGTAAAAGTCTGACACGCCCTCCCGTTCCACCCAGAACGGGAGAAGTCATTGGATGATTTCCCATCTTTAAAAAAGGGGTAATCTCCGGAACGATTGATCCAATTCGGAAACTTTTTTTACTGTTAGAAAGGTACATTATTCCTGAGTGATAGCTGTGAATTATATTTATAATATCATACATATGAGCCGAGCTATCATCAGTTTTTGTCTAGCCAGTGGTAAAGAAATACCTCTCAAAACAGAATTATTTGCATGCGCTGCCTTGTTTAACTAATGGGGTTTAAGTATGGACTATACTCAGACCCCGTTAATGCCTAGAATGTTCTTTGAAGCGCATCATTGCTTATTGACTTTGGTCTGCAATACCCTCTAAAAAAAATAAACAAGTACTTAAGAAATTACAACTGTACAAGTTGTTTGCGTAATTTGGTTCCAAATCACACAATTTTTTGTGTGTTTTAGTTCAAAACTTTGAAACACAAATTATAATATTGTGAGCGGCGTTCCAAGGTTCATTTCAAGGTAACTAAGCTAGACTTTCTCGGCCTAAGACACAAATCTTAATAACTACCTAAGTACTATGATAATAATGTTTCGCTAACATAAAGGCATGATTAATGGAGGGGCTTGTGCCTATATAATAACAGCTACACGGCTCGATCGACGGATAAGCTACGCTTGCCGAGTTCGGACCGTGGATGGGTGGCCACGCATTATCAAGTGCCTCGGAAAGCACGTCAAGCCGCCGGTCCCGGCTGTCATTTGTGTAGATCTTTGACATTCGTTACGGGTAGCCCGAAGGTCTGACAACCAGTCTTACCAAGGGGTAAGGTGTTGACTAGTAACTGGGTTGTGGAGGTCAGATAGGCAGTCGCTCCATGTTAAATATTGGTTAGACTGCTGCATCCGGTTAGACTGAAAGCAGATGATGCCACACACTGGATGGAAGGTATATCGACACAGTAACTAATACCATGTACTCAGTACATGATGCGTTGAAAGTTTTCGTCGTCTTTTCCTCATTTTAAAATAAATATATAAATAATGCTGGACAATCCACACAGCATCATCTAGCCCCAAGCTAAGCAGAACTTGTGTTATGGGTACTAAATGACTGATATACTTAATACAATACATTACATAGATAGATATTTTTTATTGTACATAGCTAATACCCAGAACACCCGGAAGAAATCTTTGTAGATCGTACAAACATTTGTCCCAAGGCGGGAATCGAACCCGCAACCTCCTGCGTCGCAGGACCTTCGCCCGCCCGCCCTCTCATGTGCGTTTTAGGTACTTAAAACAATAAAAAGCCATGAGAAAATCATCATTTCTATCCAAAACCGGTTTAACTGCATCCGGTTAGACTGGAAGCCGACTGAAGCTTAGTTGGGAGAGGCTTGGCATGATTAAATCTAATAAAACTGCCGTTAAATTTGTCTCAGTTCTCACTCTGAATCTGTGCCTCTAAACTGACACAGCGTAACTAAGCAAACATGAGATGTATGCTTAACTGTTCTGTGGTGTGCTGGCCAAAATGACAACAATCCAATCAAATCAGTTAAAAGGATCTTTTTATCAATAAGTAGATGTTCGAGTTAGACTAATACGTTTCTAGTCAAAGCTAGTTATTAGGAAAAGATTCCCGCGGGTGCAGGCGAAGTCGGAGGGCAAACATATTATATCTGTCCAATCTATTTTCTTCCCTAGGATATCATGTATGTACGTCAAAACAAAGTCACAAGTACTATACGGTGAATTTGGACTTGGGAGTCTCGTTCGGTGAGACGTCTGCGGAAACCTACTGAAGTACTGATCCATCGAGTGAACTACTTTAACGAGTGAGTGAGCGAGAGCGATGTCAATTGAGAAAAGGTCTTTTCTATCACTCGCTCATAAGCTACCCACGTCTACTCCTCATAAGTCCGACCCAACAACCATATTTCTTCTTTCTTTTTAAAAAATGTTACTAGGAATTTCTCCTGTATCGTGGGTGCGTTTACAAACATTTAAACTCAAATACACTACAGCTAGACCCGGAAAAACTGCCTGTAAGTAGGCCATACAAGTATTTGGTTGTTGCGGGAATCGAACCCACGACACGCAGCGTAGCAGCCAATCGCTCACGTATCGTAGGTGCGTTTATAAACATTTAAACTCACACACACAAACAGCCAGACCCGGAAAATCTACCTGTAAGTAGGCCATACATATATTTGTACGGTGCGGGAATCGAACTCACGACAAGCAGCGCAGCAGTTAATCGCTCAGCCACCGCGCCAACCGCGCTGTCAAACTACTATTTCTGCTTCAGTAAAAATGGCTACATGACACCGTCACAATTTCTGACGTTTCCACTTTCAGTTAAGCGAATCTAAAAACAAAATGGTTCGAGTTATATTTCGAGACACCGACGCCAAACAATGTCGACGGATGTTTTTCAAATAATATGAGACGAATGAAAACTGCAATGAAAAGTTGCAAAATATAGGACAAATCGAACGACTGGCATATTTTTTATTGGATTCGGATGGTGGAGCGTGAATTCAATTTTCAAATACGTTAGTTGGACAGATTTTTTTGCACTTTACTAAGTATTTTTTTTACGTGGAACCTGGTGACCTGTAACACAGGTTACCAAAAACCTATATAAGGCACCTGTCTCTCACAAAGGTGGGATACAGCGGAGACATTTTTGTGCACATTAACTCAAGTCAGCTTTGTGAAGAGAGAATGACGTAATGATAAATCTAATACTTTTAAACGTGCAATTCTTGTAAATATGTATGTACATAATATATAATTTGAATCTCGGAAACGGCTCCAACGATTTTCAAGCAACTTAGTATGCAGGGGGTTTCGGGGGCGATAAATCGATCAAGCTAGGTTTCCTTTTTAGAAAAGGTAAAAGGTACTTATTATTATTACATAATTATTTTCTATAACAACTGCTCTATAATGTCAAATTACCTACATGTTTTGATTATCTCACCGAAAGTAAGTCATAACAGCCCTATTTTCTAGTCGGGCAATAATTTACAACGGCGTCGAAATAACAAAAGCTCATTTTAACAAAAATCAGGGAAAAGTTCTCGCGAGAATAAATAGCAACGGAAGAGCCTTCAAGAACATTACAAATGAATCAGCCATCAGCGGGGCAAACCGTAACATACCTACAATAGCAGTTCCATTCACTTTGATATTTCAACAACATCAAGCCGCATCAAGCAGTGCTGTCCAGTAACTGGGTTGTGGTTATCGGATAGGCAGTCGCTCCATGTAAAATACTGGTATTCAGCTCCATTTGTTTAGACTGGAAGCCGACCCCGACGGGAAAAGGCTAGGCTGATAATAAATAATAAAATAAATAAATAATAAATAATGCACGGACAATCCACACAGCATCATCTAGCCCTAAGCTAAGCAGAACTTGTGTTATGGGTACTAGATGACTGATGGTACTTAATACAATACATTACATAGATAGATTTTTTTTATACAAAGAAAATACCCAGAACACCCGGAACAATTTTTTATAGATCGTACTAACATTTGTCCCAAGGCGGGAATCGAACCCGCAACCTCTTGCGTCGCAGGCAGACCTTCGCCCGCCGCGCCACATAGGTCGTCGGCTGATGATGAGTTCAACAACATTAATTGCGTTTTTTACGTTGTTCCGCAGACAAACTTTTGAAGCAATGGGTTAGGAATTTCCTTTAAAACCCTACGGATGGAGTTTGATAGTTTGTTATGCGTTTAGCCTTGACCTTGACCATCGTTATGACCAGTCTCCTTCGCATCGCCATCTTTAGAAAATTCTAGAAAGAATGCAGGTTCCTACAAACTTTTCAATGGGAACATGGGAAGTACTTTAATGGCCCAACTAACTCATAATTCAATCGTTTATAAAACTTCATTTTTTGTTGCTAGCAAACCTTTTAAGAGGTCATTAAAATAAGGTCGTAAGTATATGTTCATTTCGTTAGAATAAATTATAGTATTAACTCATGAATATTTTAATTAAGAGAAAAGGGAAAAAGCCCTAATTGTATGCAACTCGGTCCTCGGATTGTGTAGTAGAAAATTGTGGAATAAATTAAACTTGTAGTCAAAATTCGATCGTTTTATCTTACTAATGCAGTAAGGCCTTCTCTATATAAACTTTAACTGAGGCAAATCTAGCCCACACATAAACTTACGCCTTTCCAAAAAAAAATCCATCCCTCTGGTCACGTGATGAGTTGACCAAACATAAAACTAATTAGGCTCACAGACCCCATGGCCCCAGTGTTCGAACCCCAAACGGCTCAAATATATAACTCCCAATTAAGTTGTATATTTTCGCCATTTGAGGTTTTCTGCACCTGCAGCAGCCGCACCGGCACAGTCCACCGTATTGTATTGTTAAACGGGCCGATATCCGCTTCTCCACAACTCTGCGCGTATTTTGCGTAACGGGTGGGGCAATACCTTATTCGATCCACCCCAGTTCCTCGATAAAGCCCAGCAGCGATCTGACGTTGCTGGCGATCTCTCGGAGAGTGACCGGGTTACCGAAGTATTAAGTACCGAAGTAGAGAAGCACGTGGGCCGCCGTCTCGTCCACCCCCATGCAGGCTCTGCATAGCGGGCTATCTGTAACTCCTATACACAGTCCACTGTACTAGGAAGATGAAATTAATTCTAAAAATATGCCTTTTTCATTTCACTGATAGGACAAATCGATTATAGTTTTTTTTACCAAATCGAATGAAAAGTCATCAATATTGAATTTTGTACTAATTTTGGATACCGCTATCTATCGAGAAGACCCCTGCAGAGAAACTATCTAACGGATTTTTGTCGCTACCTGAATGATTTTGTAATTAGATTGAAAAATACGGAATAATCAAATTACTTTGCTGTCTTTTATGGATCAGAATCTTGGCCCACAAAAGGGATTAATGAGTGGCAGTTGCATGCAGCTGAGATTAGAATGCTAAGGGGGATGTGGTATTACGCGAATGGATAGAATAAGAAATTAGTAAATAAGCAGAAGTCTGAAAAGTGGCGCCTGTGACCGAGAAGTTGTGTGGAAATCGGATGTCATGGTATGGACATGAGATGCGAAGGAATGAGAATCATGATGTGAGGAAAGTTTTGAGTATGTGGAGGGTTAGAAGAGTAGAGGGAGACCAAAGAAACGATGGATGGATTGTGTGAAAGATGATATGGCTAGGAAGTAGGTGACTTTTGAGATGACGGCAAACAGAAATGCATGGAGGAAGAAGATATGCTGCGCCGACCCCTAATACATTGGGAAAAGGAATAAGGATGATGATGAGGATGGTGATTTGTAGACAGAGACAGCGCTACGGACAACTGACGTCATATGTCATGTGATCCATAGCTTCACAATACCGATTCGCGCGCCAGGGAGAGAAACCCCCCCACCAAAAACTTCTTAAGTGTGTACCCACTCATTTTTTTGTACATTATAATGTAAGTAATTATGTGTTCGTTCGTATATGTATTTTTTTTTGTCCTGGATTCGATTCCCAGTTCGGGCATAGTGTTATTGAGTTTTTCCAATAGGAATCCAACAGGACGTCTAAGTTAGTGCCCGGTTTATAGCCTCGCCTCCTATTACATGGAACTTGAAAACGTATCTGGCGAAGTGTGGGCGTTACTATAGGTGCGTCTCTGTCCAACCCTTTCGGGAATACAGGTATGATCATCATCCTCCTGCCCTTATCCCAATTTATTTGGGGTCGGCGCAGCATGTTTTCTTCTTCCATACATCTCTATTTGCCGTCATCTCAAGGGTCACCTCTTTTCTTGCCATATCATCTTTCACACAATCCATCCATCTTTTCTTTGGTCTTCCTCTACTCATGTAACCCTGCACATTCATACTCAAAACTTTCCTCACAACATGGTCCTCATTCCTTCATATAGAATACAGGTATGATGTTATGTATAATAAAATATATTTGAATGTTCCTCCTGAATTTTGTGCGCAAACTATCGTGAAATAATAATCCACTCACGAATGAGGAAAATTAGACTGAATAATCTGGTACTCCGTAAATGTGCTATTGCTAAAATTGATACTACCATGTTCTATGTCTGCATTACCCTAAGGTAGACTGGTTGAAAATGCCTAAGGAATTAAGTCTGCCTTTGTACGGTTTTTTTTTACTTGTACTTAAAGTTTCTAAGTTTATCTTGGACATCACTGACATCGGTAAAGGAAAACACCGTGAGGAAACCAGGACTTATAATTAATATAAGTCTGAAATCGACAACCCGTCTTGAGCAAGCGTGGTGATTAATGCTCGTGCCTTCTCTGTATGAGAAGAGGCCTTTTCCCTGCAGTGGGGAGCTTACTACTTACTTAGTAATATAAAACAAATGATGGTAAATATTTATTTCTATAAAGAGGTTTTTACACACACTTTTACACGTCAAAAAACAAAATATATTTTTTAAACTAGGTTGGTGTTTCGCTATCACGCTACTCTGAGAAGAAACTCAGAGATCACAGTATTTTTAAAGTCCAGAAATTATCTTGGTTAGATCATGTGAAGACCATGCAGATTAGTGTCCGAGATGGTATTTTGAGGACAGAACCACACAGATATGTGGACCTGTACAGTCAGCTCAAGCATTTGTCGGAAATTGTGAAGCTCAACGGGTCGACGAACGATACCAAAGAAAGAGCATTTGGGAAGGCCGCATTAAGTACTCAAAAAAAATAAAAATTGTCTGTGCATATTAACTGTATTAACAAATATTTTTATACATAGCTAGATTTGCTCAACATATTTGTACGCCACCTGGCATAACATAGCGCTCTGTTCTTGCATAAGATCTGTATTTCTTTACCTATCTTAACAAATAAATATATTAATAAAGAAGATCCCTTTCCCTACAGTAAGACATTAAAAATCAACTCATTACCCTCATGAAGTGTGTCGAAAAAGAACGACTTCGTACATTACCATATTAAGTTGAATTATATATTATGAAGTTATTTTTATATACGAGTGTGTTTTTAACGGAACACGTTTCAATGGCTATTTTTAGCCGCGCGTGGCTCAAAACGTGACCGTTTTGAGTTTGTAGGTATTTTTTACCTACGGTTATTAGATGGGCGCCCAAGGTTGCGCGCCCACTTCAATTCTTTTGTTCGTAGTGACAGATTGTTATGCAATTTTTGTGACGTAACGTATGCAGATTTTTGAATTCCTGTACTTTTTTTTTTTTTGGAAGGGTATGTTTCGGTATTATGCATCTTTTTGTGACGTAACGTATGCAGATTTTTGAGTTCCTGTACTTATATGAGGGCATGTCCTGGGTACGAGGGCAAACAGTCCGGATTGTCCGGCTTTTTGGCCCCCAGTCCAAAATTTTTATTTTTTTATTTACGGTATTAACAATACTGAAAACGACAGATTTAATAGTTAAACGTCTGGGCTTCCTTTCAAATGTTCGGCTTTTTGTCCAATATCGAAGTTAATCCTACTCATAGGTCAATCTAAGAGATGGTCTTCTATCCTTTGATGCCTTAATAAATTAAGGCCTCCAGACAGAGCAATAGTACTCTAAAACTAAGGGTATACGCGCTAATGGGACTTTTGTCGGGTACTTCGGCTAAAGGCGTCGCTGGTGGCACTTCAGCAAGGGATAGGCTGGATCGGATCAAGATTACTTCGGGACGATTTTAAACCTATGTACATGCTCAGCGGCGCGGGCTGTGTCGAGCAAGGGAGAGGGGTATTCTCCCTCTCCCTTGCTCGACCCAGCCCGAGTTCTTGGTACCAACTTTTTATTTATTTTCTTGGCAAAGGCATCTCTCAGGTCCTACCTATGAGGTTGCCGGCTGCTGAACTGGACTCTCTTTATGTGTCTACATAAATTAAGTCCTCCAACCAGGGCATGGTCTTGGTAATCCGTTTCCTATGTATCAGAAAACGGGTCGTTATTTATTCTAATAGCCATAGTTGGTGAGGGGGTGAGTAGGATTTGAAGGGTGTGCATGCCGATGTAATCACCGGCACATGAGATAGATAGGGTGAAAAGCTGAAATGGGCCCAGGAGGGAAGGTTACCCTATCTAAAATAAACATTAGATTTTTCATGACACATTCGAAAGGTAAATGCATGCTGATAAAAATCTCTCAAAAAACATTGTCTCTTAAATTTAAGGAACTTCATGAAATCTTATAATTCTGGTACAGGGTGGAAGGGATAACGTCGCAAAACCTGATACCATGAGTTCAGTACATGCTGTCGGTTTTTCCGTTTATATTGCCGCTATCATCATCATCATCAGGCTATATTAGTTCACTGCTGGATGTAGCCATCTCCTAATGAGCGCCATAGCGCCCTGTCTTCAGCTTGCCGCATCCAGCATCTGCCTGCAGTCTTTCTCAGATCGTCATCCCACCTGGTCAGAAAAAAAGAAGGCCTCCCCCCCATACAAGGAACTTCACCTTATCAATCGCTGTATCTCTCACTTTGTACGATGATACGGAACCCTTCGTGCACGAGACCGATTCGCACTTGGCCGGTTTTGGTTGAGATACTTTCGGATTGTTTTTTACATATTCAATTTGTTTTTATATTAGTAAGTACTTACTTAATTATTTATTTTTTATTTTTAATATACTTAAAAGTCAATCATAATCGACCAATACATACACAGTGTGCAAGATTTTTTCCAGTTTCGCGGGTGCGTTTACAAACATTTAAACTCGCAACTATCTGAGGCCATACAAATATTGGTTCCATGCTGGAATCGAACACGCGTCACGCAGCGCAGCAGCCAACCGCTTAGCCACTGCGCCAGCCGTGCCATCAAACCGCCTCTACCGCATAATATTGTGGACTTGTCTGAAATGGAAGATAGACTAGTAAATAAATAAATCGTAACGTTAAGTATCACAGTATCGTGCTTGTGTTTCTAAGAGAAACGGACTACACCTCAACTTTCTGCTTTAAATGTTAAGTTTTTTTTGCTATAGACTGGTAAAACTAGCCATTGCATTCTAAACTTGTACAGAATTTATAATAGTGGACCAAGAATGAAATAGATTGGTGAAAGTGCCTCCGTAATAAATAAATAAAACAAAACCGGCCGTTTTGTTACAAACAAACTGCGCATTTAGGATTGTTTTGTTGGGACCGTTGGCGTGGTTTCGGCTGTCGACCATTTTTGTATGACGTCGAGTTTTGATGAATAAATAAATAAATAATGCTGGACAATCCACATAGCATCATCTAGCCCCAAGCTGTGTTATGGGTACTAGATGACTGATATACTTAATATAAAACATTACATAGATAGATATTTTTTCATTATATATTAGGTCTTTACCTATGAAATTGCCGTTCTGCAGTACTGGCCATTTCAAATCAAAATATTTTTTGTTTGGCTAAGAATTCTAATTTCAAATTAATTTTATTTTAAAAACATGGATTTTTTTTTCCAAAAGTAGTCATTTGTTTATTGATTAGTGTTACATTTTCATCGCATTTAAATCTTTTTCGTCATCATGGATACGTTAAAAATTCGAGTAATTATGGAATATGAGTACCGTCGTGGCAGCAACGCGGCACAAGCGGCACGCAACATCAACGACGTTTACGGAGCTAACACTACAAACCAACGCACTACCTGTTATTGGTTTGCTCGCTTCCGTTCTGGAAATTTCGACCTGAAAAATGAACCTCGCGGTCGTCCGAAGACTTTGGTCGACAATGACGAATTAAAGGCGATTGTGGAAGCTGATGATACACAATCTACGGCTGAATTAGCAGCAGCTTTCGACGTTAGCGTCAAAACAATATTGGTCCATTTGCTTCAAATTGGCAAGGTAAAAAAGCTTGACAAATGGGTGCCCCACGAACTCAATGATCGCCAGCGCGAAGTACGCGTCGAGACGTGCCTTGCACTGCTCAACAGACACACAAATGAAGGAATTTTGAACCGCATTGTTACCTGCGATGAAAAATGGATTCTGTTTGATAACCGCAAGCGCTCAGCAAGTTGGTTGGATCCTGGTTCAGCACCTAAACAATGCCCTAAACGAAAACTTACCCCAAGAAAAGTGATGGTCACTGTTTGGTGGTCTAGCGCCGGTGTGATTCAACACAGCTTCTTACCAAACGGGGTGAGCATTACTGCAGATGTGTACTGTGAAGAATTGAACACAATGATGGAGAAGCTGGCACATCTCCAACCAGCATTGGTCAATCGCTCGTCTCCGCTGCTCCTGCACGACAACGCGCGACCTCATACTGCACAGCAGACGGTCTCCAAGTTGCAAGAACTGGGGTTGGAAGCTCTCCGTCATCCGCCCTACTCACCAGACCTTGCGCCTACAGACTACTACTTTTTCCAGAATTTGGATAACTTCTTGGCGGGAAAAAAATTCAATACCCGAGAGGCAGTACAAAATGCCTTTGAAGAATTTGTTGCCTCCCGTCCAGCTGATTTCTTTAAGAAGGGCATCAATAAACTGCCACTGCGTTGGCAAAGATGCATTGATTGCATGGGTGATTACTTCGATTAATACAAATAAAAAATACATGAAAAAAATTCATTTAAATTTTTTCATACAAAACGGCAATTTCATAGGTAAAGACCTATTATATAGCAAATGCCCAGAACACCTGGAACAAATTTTTGTAGATCGTACAAACTGTCGCCGATCGTAAAAAGGTCCTCGCTTCGCCGTCAAAAACTAACATACGAATAACTAACGCATTCTCATACATTTTGTAGATCGTACAAACTGTCGCCGATCGTAAAAAGGTCCTCGCTTCGCCGTCAAAAACTAACATACGAATAACTAACGCATTCTCATACATTTTTGTAGATCGTACAAACTGTTGCCGATCGTAAAAAGGTCCTCGCTTCGCCGTCAAAAACTAACATACGAATAACTAACGCATTCTCATACATTTTGTAGATCGTACAAACTGTCGCCGATCGTAAAAAGGTCCTCGCTTCGCCGTCAAAAACTAACATACGAATAACTAACGCATTCTCATACATTTTTGTAGATCGTACAAACTGTCGCCGATCGTAAAAAGGTCCTCGCTTCGCCGTCAAAAACTAACATACGAATAACTAACGCATTCTCATACATTTTTGTAGATCGTACAAACTGTCGCCGATCGTAAAAAGGTCCTCGCTTCGCCGTCAAAAACTAACATACGAATAACTAACGCATTCTCATACATTTTTGTAGATCGTACAAACTGTCGCCGATCGTAAAAAGGTCCTCGCTTCGCCGTCAAAAACTAACATACGAATAACTAACGCATTCTCATACATTTTCGCCGACGTTGAGTGAGTGACTCGTCATTATAGTCAGAAGCCCGAAAGTCTGACAACCAGTCTTACCCATGGGGTATTGTGTTGCTTAGTAACAGGGTTGTAGAGGTCAGATAGGCAGTCGCTCCATGCAAAATACTGGTTTTCAGCTGCATCCAGTTAGACTGGAACCCGATCCCAACACAGGGAAAGGCTGGGCAGGTGATGATGATGTTCCCGTTTGCACTGCTGGGACGCAAGCCTCCTTTCTGTGAGAGGGAGTGGAGAGGCAATCTCCACGCGCGTCAAGTGTTAGTTGGTGCTTGTTTGTCAAAAAAATCATTCTACAGGCTTTCAAAAATCAAAATTCATTTATTCAATTTAGGCTAAGATTCAGCTTCTTTTTAACGTCAAAATTTATATGAGACAGTTCCCCAAAACTCCCGTCCTACACAACTTCCTAGTGTTATTGCTGGGAGGAAGAAAGTGGCGTAACAAACTCCCCAGCAACACATCTGTCTGTTAGGTTGGAACTTGAATTTATATACGATAAAACATAAATACATACACTCACGCCTTTTGCCCATGGGGGTAATATATACCTACGAGGGGTGATCAAAAAGTAATGATAAACAGGTATTTTTTTTTTTTTTTTTTAATAAAACGTTGCCCCACACTAGGAATTTCTTCCTGTATCGTGGGTGCGTTTACAAACATTTAAACTCACATACACAAACAGCCAGACCCGGAACAACTACCTGTAGGTCATACAAATATTTGTTCCGTGCGGGGATCGAACCCACAACACGCGGCGCAGCAGCCGATGGCTCAACCACTGCGCCAACCGTGTCGTCAAAATACGAATTCTAATAAAGATAAAAAAAATACGCTTCTTCCGTTCTTCACAACGTCCCAGCTAAAAAATTGTATAAATAGAACGAACCAAAAGGCTGTTAAGACGAAGTACGAGTATATAAAAGTCTCCAGCCTGCGTAGCATGACCACCATAGAAACGTATTTTGCCGACGGAAGAATACACAACATGACAGATTGTTGAAAAATTTCTACCGTCCTAAGCACGGCGATGTTAAAACTGAAGAGAAGAAAGTTTTCTATTCTCTACTATGTACGGGACGCCCCGTGCTCGGGTAGAAGAGATGTCAGGTTCGAAAAAAGAACGTTGACTATTCTTGGTAGAATTGATGTAGAATTGGTCATGATACGCGTGCTGGGGAAGATTGTGGGTGCGGCTTCTTCAAGTTTTATACACAGAATAGAATAGAATACTCTTTATAGAGTCCATGAAAACTTACAAATATGACTTTAAAGTTAAAAGCGCTTGCCCGCTGCCATGCAATGCTGGATTATATCCATAGGGCTGTAACTCGAAGTCACAGTGATGATAAACTACTTTGAACGGCAAACACTGATTGCTCCAACCAAGTAATGAACAAATAGGTCTACGTTGAGTTTGTAAAGATTTCCAACTATTTAGCAACAATCAAAGACCTTGATCAGCCATGGACTTGTTTTCTAGCTGCCACAATGTCTGCCACTCCTTCGTAATGCCTCATTGGGCTTCAGCCAAGGTCAGTGATGTCATTTCGTGACCTCAATACTATTGTATTTCGGGTAGAATTCAAAAATTGTGTACGATTTTCGTTTATTTCAATTACTTACGGGATTTTATTGCCAACATTACATGATGATGTGAAATAATGGGTTAGTTATGTGTGTAACTAGCTTGTTATTTGCACTGTTAGGACACAGGCTGGAAGGCATCGTTCAGTAATCTCGTAAGGCTCGCAGGAGGGCATGCGGTGCGGGGGAGCTGGGTGTAGCACCTGTATTTTTTTCGTTTAGCGCGCGATTTATTAAGTACCTAATTAAGATCATAATTTGATGTTTATAGGGGGGGGGGGGACCTAATACCTAACCACGTATCACCAAGTGTATGTGGACGGATTTGGGGAAACATTTTTATTTTGAACAGAATTGATCCGTACGGCAATTTAATTTTATAACCATACATAGATAGTGCTTTATCTTTCCTGCTTATCGACTCTCCACAACCCAGTTACTGGGAAATACTGTTAAGACTGGATGTCTGACTTTCGGGATTCTGACACCCCCTTAACAATTGTCTAAAAATCTTAAAAAATCGTAAGTAATCGTATCTAAATAAATCGTAAAAAAATCTTCAAATAACAGCTGGGACTGAGGGCTTGAAGTGCTTTCCGAGGCACGGACGAGACTCGGTATGCTATCAATGGTCACCGATCCACAAACTGACCTCGGCAAGCGTAGCTTAACCTTCGATCGACCCGTGCGCTTGATTTTACTTAGGGACAGTATAGGTCAATAATAAAAAGAAACCCTGAAAACTGAACTGAACTCTGCAAGCGTAACTTATCCTCAGCCACAAGTAAATCAATAATACCACAAACGCTGCAAGGCAAGTCGTTATATTCCCCCTGTGATCGGGCTCACATTAATAATGCACAAGAGCTAAGCGTAGCTTTTGTTAGACTTAACATGCAATGTTGCAGGGTTCTTGGTAGAACCAATTTTAAATGGCATCCTTTCATTATGCATGGCGTACAAAAGGCTCTTGGGGTTTGCCGGAGCGGATATAAGCTACTAGATATACTTATAATGAAACTTAACATCATGTCTGTTCTACTCCCCGAAAAGTTAAAGGTAAATGTGTGTAAACCTACCTTTATTACACACACATTTCGCGAGATATATTTTAGTCTCGTGTAATAGCGGGCGAGCCTATTGCTATCAACCGGGCACATATCCAGACTCCGGGCTGCTGCTGAGAAATAGGGCTGTCCCCTAGGTAAAAATGTAAGAAGTCTATTTGGTCCGTCACTCGTCAGTTAGATTACCAAAAAATATTGGACACGTATGTTTTGCTTACTCAAATGAATAAAAGGTGACAAAGATATAGCACATCAAAGTTCAGGAGAAGGGTCTTGTGACGTCACTGTTACGTTAAAAGTGTAGCACGGCTTGACGTCACGCGTAATTTCAACGCACTATATCGTCGTCATTTTTGGTTTACGTGACAAAAGAAAAAATACGTGTTCAGTATTTATGAGTAATCCTACTTTCGGACCAATCGAATGAAAGAAAATAATTGTTAAGCTATTGCATAGCTTTTATCGCGGGCTTTGAGGGCGGCGACCGAATCAAGAAATTCCGTAACGAAAATAAACCTAACACCCCCCCACTCCGACCGGCACAGCGGTGCGGCGTTGAAAGCCGTGCATCGTCTAACATCGTTTCAGTTCGGCAAACTTCGGCACGGTGTTTGTGTGCGTGCGACTAGACGTATGCGTGTAGACTGTGCAATAGCTTTATCGCGGCAGTCCCCGAGTGCCACACGTACTTTTTTTTACGGGGCGAAACCTTCAAAAGGTCCTGGGTTCAACTCCCAGGTCGGGCAAAGAGCTAATGTGTTTGGAATTTTCTCATAAGCAGCCCGGAGTCTGGATTTTTGCCTGGTTGATCGCAATAAGCTCCATTACATGGGACTTCATACATAACTGGAGAAATGTGGGTGTTACTATAGGTGCACCTCTGCCCTACGATTCGGGCAACACAAGCGTGATGTTATGTAATACATAACTTATGGAATATCTATTGTCAATTTCTGTCAGTTTGATGTGACGTAGTTCCAAGTGGTAGCCACACTGCTTTTACCGTAAGTACTTCTTAGAAACAGAGCGGTCTAATTCGATGCAAATAACAATTCTTGGAACTTTTACCTGACTTAGAAATGGTCGCGTGGCTAATCAAAAATGTACGACAAAATGAATCCAGTTAAAGTTACCTAAAGCCTTTGTTGATCAGTGTGCCTAGCACGTATCCTTGACGTAAACCTAACGTCAATTCGAACGATTTTGAAATTTAAAAAAATTGTTTCGAACATTATATTTTTATTTTTAAAACTGTTTTTCATATCTATTGGCGTTACCAATTTTGCTTGCCTAATTCATTTCCTATTTTAAATTTTGAAATCGTTCGAATTGAACGTTTACGTCAAGCATTCGTGCAAGGAATACGGAACGCACGACGGTTAAGTATGCGGTATGCGGTGCCGGACACATAATCGTATGGAAACCGTCTAGAGTGGTATTTTGTTCCGTCGTAGTATGCGTCAGCGTTGAGGGGAAAACGCGGTGAAGTGGGGAGCTGGTACTCCGCACAGCGCCGCGTCGTGCTCGTTCATTCGCTGCGGTGAGCGTCACAGGTCGACGTGGATTGGTGTGAAAATAATTTAATAGAAATTATCCGAGATTCCCCATCTTAAAGTAGAAATAAAGACAAAATCGATGAATTCGTCTTCAAGCAAAGCACAAATTCAAATGACCCGCTTCTTCGCACAGACTGCAACACCGCGTCATGTCTGCGGCTAGCGTTGCCAGGCGTCCGGATAAAGCCGGACATAGGTAGGCTTTTTGATAAGGTGTTCGGCTAAATAAAACGGTGTCCGGTTGTCGGTTTGTCCGGCTTTTGAAAGAGCTAAGCATACTTAGACGACGTTTCTAAACTGCCCAATCCGATAAGACAGATATTACGTTTTTATTAGTACAACAAACCATACGAACACTGTTTATATACATTTTTTTTGTCGTACCTATTAATACTGAGACAAAATCTTCAATAATGTAGGGTGTCCGGCCAAACTGGCTGGTCTGTCCGGCTATTAGGTTTGGCGACCTGGCAACCCTAACTGCGGCGCTAAGCGTTCTGATCAAGAGACCGAAGCTTAAGTTAACGATCTCTGTTCTTTACGACTACGTCATCTGATAAAAGCTGATCATCGTATCACGCCTTTTAAGTTCCATTAAACTCATTGATGTACATGTAATCTTGGGCCACAAAAGGAATGAATGAAAGGCAGTTGCATGCAACTGAGATGAGAATGCTAAGGGGGATGTGTGGTGTTACGCGAATGGATAGAATAAGAAATGAGTATATAAGAGGAAGTCTGAAAGTGGTGCCTGTGACAGAGAAGTTGTGTGGAAATCGGCTGTCATGGTATGGACACGTGATGCGAAGGAACGAGGATCATGTTGTGAGGACAGTTTTGAGTATGAATGTAGAGGGTTACGAGAGTAGAGGGAGACCCAGGAAACGATGGATGGATTGTGTGAAAGTTGATGTGGCTAAGAAGGACGTGACTTCTGAGATGACGGGAAATAGAGATGTATGGAAGAAGAAGACATGCTGCGCCGACCCCTGATGATGATGATGATGTACATGTAATGTCAAAAATTTAAACCAGTAAGTATGCTCAGATGATTTGATCACGTTAGGGGGATAAATGAAAGACGACTAACAAAGGGGATTTATAAGGGAGATGTAAGCGGAGATGCACTGTCCTTATTGGTGATGATCTTCAAAGAGGTCAGGTGCGTAGTACTCGCCGGTTGCGAGTAAACGAACGTAAACGAAGCAAAACGAATATGTAAGGATCTTAGCAGGTGGCGCTCTGTATTTTCTGCCCACCCCCATGGGTAAAAAGCGTGAGTTTATGTATATATGTACACTCATTCAACATCCTCATCTGCGTAGCCTTTTCACAACTATGTTGGGATCGCCTTGCAGTCTAACCGGATGCATCTGAATACCAGTATTTTACATGAAGCGATTGTCTATCTGACCTCCACGAACCATTCGATAGGTAACACACACGATTCCATTAATTACATTACTTATTATGAGTAACTGGGGTGTGGTGATTAGATAGGCAGTCGCTCCATGTAAAACTCTGGTATTCAACTTTATCCGGTTAGACTGGAAGCCCCAACATAGTTGTGAAAAGACTAGGCAGATGATGATGATAATAAATATGATTGTCCCTTATACTATTATAATTTTAATTAGATTTTTAATAATATATATTTTGAATAATTAGAATTTTTAAGGACACTACCCTATGGTAGTGTCCTTAAAAATTCTGATTAGTCCGAAAGTTGGATTACTCAAAAATACTGGACACGTATTTTTTCTTTTGTCACGTAAACCAGAAATGACGACGATATAGTGCGTTTAAATTACGCGTGACGTCACGCCGTGCTACACTTTTAATGTAACAGTGACGTCACAAGCCCCTTCTCCTGAACTTTGATGTGCTATATCATTGTCACTTTTTATTGATTTGAGTAAGCTAAAACGACGTGTCCAATAGTTTTTGGTAATCTTACTGACGGACTTAATATATTTTTACCTAGGAGCCTACCAGGCTCTTCTCTGTGGCTGAGGCGGACGGTCCCAGTGTGGATTTGCGGATATCACAAGATTTATTCCTTTTTCCGTACTTACCGCTATAATTTATGTATTTGATACTGGAATATTTCAAACTTCATTTGATAATTGGTTTCGTTATGTTGGCACCTTTCCCAGTATAAAATTTGAAGCCATTTATGCATGGGAAGGGAGGATTTGAAATGGTGAATTTATTCTATACTAGTACTTAATCCACGGCTTCGCTGCAAATTATACTGAGCTGCAAATCACAAAAAAAAAACAATTTAAATTTGAATTTCGTAGGCTGCCACTACGCATTCATTTAACACGTTGAACGCCAAATGACGACAAACAATACATTTTCTTTTGTGTCTCGTTGTGGCAGTTAAGGTGTTACGAATTTGAAGCTTGTCATCATGTATATCAGTCATCTAGTACCCATAACACAAGCTCTGCTTAGCTTGGGGCTAGATGATGCTGTGTGGATTGTCCAGCATTATTTATTATTTATATCGGCAGTGGACGAGGGTGCACCGAACGACCATTTAAGTGTTAAAACTACACGTGTAAGCTATTATTATAGAGTCCAATAAACACGTTTCAAGTACCTACGGAAATCTCAAAAGAATATGACTCGGCAGTAAGTCAGATGCCGTTGCTCACTGTTTGCGTAGACGAAAAACAAGAAAGTGATGATGACGCAGCGCATTGGACATCCGCGTCCCGCGTTCATCATTAAAGTTTTACGTTCAAGTTTCGACACGCTTTTAAGATCTAAGTGGAGCTTAATTTTCAAATGGGCAGGCGAGAATAAGATTTGGCCAGTAATTTTCCTACAGGTTTTTTTTGTTTTCACGGCTACTGTGTCATGGCTTGAGTTGCACTTTTTGACACAGTTTGGGCGATAAAATTCTAGCATATCACCGTAATCATTTCTTGTCACAAACGTCTGGTACGCCCTTCCTGGGCTGCTTAACCGGATTATCCTGTGGTGCTTTAACACCTTAAAAGCCAGGTGACCGACTAACAATACATTTTCTATTGTGTCTCGTTTTCTGACAGTTAAGGTGTTAATGAATGAAGGCCTCCAAGGCATACAAACTTGTAATCTAAGCAACTACGCGCTTGGGCACCCTTTGTGCGGTACGGACCTCGAATAAAGGCGTCTTTGGGCACCAAAGGGTTAGACTGGATCGGATCAAGATTATTTGGTGATGCGAAGTGAGGTTTTTGCCTTGCACAGCATAGATTATGAATCACCATGTCGGCTGGGTTGCCAATTTCAGATAGCTCTCCTTTGCAGTCAATTAGAAGTAAGTAACTGTATTACTGTAAACATCACTACCTCGTCTCGGAAGTTCATACTCGTGCCGAAAGTCTGACAACCAGACCTAACAAAGACCATCGTGTTACCTAGTAAGTAACTGTGGAGGTCACAAAGGCAGTTTTCCCATGTCAAAAATTGACATTCCAGCCCCATTCGGTTAGGCTGAAAGCTGACCCCAAGATAATTGGGAAAAGGTTGAGCAGATGATGATACTCTTGCCAGGTTTAAAGGGCCCTACCATCCCATGTAGTGACAGCAGACTATTGTATGTCACTGCATATTTTTTGTCAACTCAAGAAAGTATAGGCTAACACTTTCGCGTCGTCATTGTGTTCGCATTTTTTTCTACAAAAACATTACAAATTTACTTAGCATTTAGCACGCTTCGGCTGCACTTAACACTTCAGAACAGCCCGTTTCCTCAGGTCTTATGGAGGTATTCATTCAACTCGCGTCCAGATGCGGACGGATATCAATACTTACACTTACTTTTCGAGTCTATTCACTGAAGATTAACAGACTTTTGGGTTTCTCAGTCAGATATAATTTCATCTACATTTTCACGAACATATCTCGAAACGTTAGGTTGACGCTTCCCGTATACCAAGACCTGGCTTGTACTTTGGCACACTACGAGGCTTAGCCGCAGGTCTTTTGGGATCTTTACCAGTCGATGCGGAGAATCTTTACGATGCCATACCATATGCTGTTAAGTTCAGTTAGTTTGGATATCTAATTACTGTTTTTTAGATAGTGTATATAATTTTATAGGATATACGTCATCACATGGCGCTTGGATTCTCCGCTCAACTCATTTACTGGGTAACACGATCCCATGGCAAGACTGGCTTCTGACTATCGGCCCAACTGCGCATATAGTAGAAAATTACTATTTAACCCAAATACTTTAGGATAGTTCTATTTTGGATCCTTAAACCGTCCGAATATACGATACGTTTACAAGAGTTCGTACTAGGGCCTCTTGAGATCTTTAAATTAACGTTAGTACTTACAACGCATCTATTTACAACTCCAAAAACAGAAAAAAATGGATGATGTAAGACAGATCCTAAGTGGTGTTTTTTTTTTGTCCATGACACAACCAAACCAATTTATTTGTTGAATGGTATATCAACGTTATGAATTTGAAAATATAATCTGTGAATCATTTTATGGGTACCTGTTTTAATGGGTGTTTGGTTGTATGTACCTACTATGTGTAATACTAATATAATGAGTTGATTTATATGTTAAAATAGGGATGTGTCCTAGGTAAAAATATATTAAGTCTATTTAGTCCGTCAGTAAGATTACCAAAAAATATTGGACACGTATGTTTTGCTTACTCAAATCAATAAAAAGTGACAATGAGGTAGCATATCAAAGTTCAGGAGAAGGGGTTTGTGACGTCACTGTAACGTTAAAAATGTAGCACGGCGTGACGTCACGCGCAATTTCAAAGCACTATTTAGTCGTCATTTTTGGTATACGTGACTAAAATACGTGTCCAGTATTTTTGAGTAATCCAACTTTCGGACCAAACACAATTTTTAAGGACTACTCTATTGTGTACATTCAAGTTCTTCCAACTTATCAGACAGATGTGTTGCTGGGGAGTTGGTTGCGCCACTTCTTCATCGCATCAAAAATACTAGGAAGTGGTTCAAACACTTCCTAGTATTTTAGTCACGGTCACCAATGCACGCTTGCCGAGGTCAGTCTGTGGATGGGTGACCGTGACTCAAGTAATAAGTAAATACTGTTTCTTTCAGTCACGGAGGAGTCTCGATATATTACGCATATCGAGACTCCTCCGTGCCTCGGAAAGCACTTTAAGCCGGTGGTCTCGGCTGTCATTAATTGTAGATCTTTGATGGTCGTTACGGGTAGCTCCCGAAAGTCTGACAACCAGTCTACCAAGAGGTATTGTGCTGCCCACTAACTGGGTTGTGGAGGTCAGATAGGCAGTCGCTCCATGTAAAATACTGGTATTCAGCTGCATCCGCTAAGACTGGAAGCAGACTTCAACATAGTTAGGAGGCTAGGCACATGATGAGTAATACTTAAGTAGTCTTTATTCAATTATGAATAAAGACTTTTTCGTTTTTGTAGACTTGTTGGCAACAGATGAAAATTAAAACATGAAAAATAATAGGTCTTTACCTATGAAATTGCCGTTTTGTATGAAAAAATTGAAATGAATTTTTTTCATGTATTTTTTATTTGTATTAATCGAAGTAATCACCCATGCAATCAATGCATCTTTGCCAACGCAGTGGCAGTTTATTGATGCCCTTCTTAAAGAAATCAGCTGGACGGGAGGCAACAAATTCTTCAAAGGCATTTTGTACTGCCTCTCGGGTATTGAATTTTTTTCCCGCCAAGAAGTTATCCAAATTCTGGAAAAAGTAGTAGTCTGTAGGCGCAAGGTCTGGTGAGTAGGGCGGATGACGGAGAGCTTCCAACCCCAGTTCTTGCAACTTGGAGACCGTCTGCTGTGCAGTATGAGGTCGCGCGTTGTCGTGCAGGAGCAGCGGAGACGAGCGATTGACCAATGCTGGTTGGAGATGTGCCAGCTTCTCCATCATTGTGTTCAATTCTTCACAGTACACATCTGCAGTAATGCTCACCCCGTTTGGTAAGAAGCTGTGTTGAATCACACCGGCGCTAGACCACCAAACAGTGACCATCACTTTTCTTGGGGTAAGTTTTCGTTTAGGGCATTGTTTAGGTGCTGAACCAGGATCCAACCAACTTGCTGAGCGCTTGCGGTTATCAAACAGAATCCATTTTTCATCGCAGGTAACAATGCGGTTCAAAATTCCTTCATTTGTGTGTCTGTTGAGCAGTGCAAGGCACGTCTCGACGCGTACTTCGCGCTGGCGATCATTGAGTTCGTGGGGCACCCATTTGTCAAGCTTTTTTACCTTGCCAATTTGACGCAAATGAACCAATATTGTTTTGACGCTAACGTCGAAAGCTGCTGCTAATTCAGCCGTAGATTGTGTATCATCAGCTTCCACAATCGCCTTTAATTCGTCATTGTCGACCAAAGTCTTCGGACGACCGCGAGGTTCATTTTTCAGGTCGAAATTTCCAGAACGGAAGCGAGCAAACCAATAACAGGTAGTGCGTTGGTTTGTAGTGTTAGCTCCGTAAACGTCGTTGATGTTGCGTGCCGCTTGTGCCGCGTTGCTGCCACGACGGTACTCATATTCCATAATTACTCGAATTTTTAACGTATCCATGATGACGAAAAAGATTTAAATGCGATGAAAATGTAACACTAATCAATAAACAAATGACTACTTTTGGAAAAAAAAATCCATGTTTTTAAAATAAAATTAATTTGAAATTAGAATTCTTAGCCAAACAAAAAATATTTTGATTTGAAATGGCCAGTACTGCAGAACGGCAATTTCATAGGTAAAGACCTAATATGCTTTTTTATTCCTTCTCTAGTACGCAATACCAGACACAATGGCGGGCTTTTTGGGCTAGAGGAATGAAAAATTATATTTGCATTTAATAATCCTATTCTTGAGGAAGGTTATACAGCTGTTAACATCACGCTACGACCCGTAGGAGCAGGTAAAACCGCGGGGCACCGTTTGTATATAATGTGTTTCGTAATGTCTGTGGTTATAGAATGATATTCAACCACAAAATGTATGCAATCATTTAAGTCACACGCTGATGATAAGCAGATATTATCAGAAACATTTACACGGTAGTACATACATTCATAAACTCACGCTTTTTTCCCATGGGGGATAGGCAGAAGCTAAAGAACGCCACTTGCTACGACCCTTATACACTTCTTTGGCTTCGTTTGCGTTCAAACATCTGGTACTACGCACCTCACCTTTCTGAAGTACAGAGGCCAGCACATGGAAACTACCCCAATCAGTCAAATTAAACTTTATTACAAAACTGTAAGGTTCATATTCAAATGGGGAAATTTAAAAGTTTGGGATAGCTTGATGTGCTGGCGTCTTTACATCACTAATTAAGTCGGTGTATGTCCTTCTAGGGCGTCTTAGGCGCCGTAGGGTATAGAATACAATGGAATACTCTTTATTGTATACCATAAAAACTTACAAATTAAAATGAACGCTACATAGGATGTTGTCGGCCAAATGGCTACATCGATAAAAAATAAAAACAATGTTTAACTAATTTAATCGCGAGAAATCACCAGAAAATCTACTCAAAACCCTAAGCGAGCTTCTAGCTTATCTAAAACACCATTCAATAAGTAAATAATGCTGGACAATCCACACAGCATCATCGAGCCCCAAGCTAAACAGAGCTTGTGTTATGGGCACTAGATGACCGATATACTTAATACAATACATTACATAGATAGATATTTTTTATTATACAGAGCAAATATTTTATTTATTTATTCATAAAACAATTTTCATTGTGTCTGAATTACATTAATGAACAGTAAAAAATAATCCTACATCAATTCATTTAACAGCTAAAAACAATAAATAGTTAATTTGTAACAGTGAATAGTTAACACAAAAAAAACAACACAATCAACAAATAATAATCAATATAAATTTCACGAAACCATGTAATAAATATGATGTCAATGGATTGTAAATTGTCATTGTATTAGTATAATGTATTGTAAATAGTATAATGTCAAATGAAATACCCAGAACACCCGGAACAAATTTTTGTAGATCGTACAAACATTTGTCCCAAGGCGGGAATCGATCCCGCAACCTCCTGCGTCGCAGGCGGACCTTCGCCCGCCGCGCCACATCGGTAAAGTATTATAATTATTAATTTCAAAACGCCACAACGTTTCGCCAGTCACGGTAACGGGACCCGGACTTTGAAAGTTACGCTGCAATGGAAAAGTTTATAAGGAAGCGGTTACCTTCATAGGAGACAGCGGAGCGATATTAAGTCGTACGCATGCAGCCAGCACCATAGAAACAGGGTTTGTCGACGGAAGAATATACAACATGACAGATTGTTGAAATATTTCTACCGTCCTAAGCATGGCGATGTTAAAACTGAAGACGCTAATGATTTCTATTACCTACAGTGTACGGGGCGCCCCGTGCTCGGGTAGAAGAGATGTCAAGTTGGAAAGAAAGAACGTTGTCTATTCTTGGTAGAATAGATATAGAATTGGTCATGTTACGCGTGCTGGGGAAGATTGTGGGTGCGGTTTCATCAAGTTTTATAAGTATACAGAATATAATACTCTTTATGAACACCATGCAAACTTACAAATAATGACTTTAAGAGCTATATAGGGTGTTGATGAATGAACGTAATTTTCGCTGAAAGCGATCTCTTACAGCCGCTGAATAGACTTGAAAGAAAAGGAGAGAAGATATGTTATTACAGAGTGAAAGGGACATCGACACACAAACTGATACCACATATTAGATAGTAACTGATAACCGTAAGATTCTGGACTCTGTCGTCGAGTCCAGAATCATGTACTAAACTCGTGGTATTGAGTAAACATTTTATGTTTAGTTTTACCCGACTATGGTGAAGCTGAAGAGATGGTTATGTTTTAGCAGTTGCGTATGTTTTTATTAAGGATCATATTAAATCAATTAAGTAAAAATATTGAGTTTTGAGTAGGAATGTGGAGGGTTCCAAGAGTAGAGGGAGACCAAAGAAACGATGGATGGGTTGTGTGAGAGACGAAATGGCTAGGAAGGAGGTGACCTTTGACATGACGGTAAATAGAGATAACATACTGCGCCGACCCCAAATAAATTGGGATAAGGGCAGGCGTGATGACTCCTCTTCTCGGTTAGTAAAATTAAAGTACGACTAACTAACGCGATCATTTTCTTGTTCCAGAATATTAAAAAAAAAACTTAATCGCAAAAGGTTCAGTTTCAAATACCACAAAAATTTTACTTATGACGTTTTTGATAGTTACCTGTCATGTTAAAATCAACTCAAATTGCGTTCATTTAAAGTTGATTATTCAATATCACTAACTTCATCTTAGCAACATCGCCCGCTCCGTTTCGACGTGATACTGCTAGAGAGCGAGTGAGAACACCTAAATGAAAGTTGTTGACGAGATCTTAGAAGTTTTATAGTAATATTGTGAAATCATAACAGTAGGTACATACCAGGTTCACTCTGGCAACATTTTTAGGATTCCGTAGACAACTGAAGGAACCCTAATTATTTTGATGTGTCCCTCTGTCTGTCCGGATGTTACACAGCTATTTTACTCAGAGACTATTGGCGATTATCGATGAAATTTAGAAGAAAACTGTATTTGATGTACCGTTGAACTCGTCGTTGGATCCCATTATATCTCATCTAAAAGGAAAAATAATTTATGTTTCCATATTTAGTTGAATATACAATCATATACGCCCAAGACGAACGAAAAGAAGAATCGACAAAATCCTCTTAGAAATGTCGGAGAAATATAAAACTTTGTACATTAGAATACTTACCTTATTATTTTGTAAATACTTTATTTTTTAAACATTGCCCCAAACTAGGAATTTCTCCTGTAACGTGGGTGCGTTTACAAACATTCAAACTTACACACAGACCATACAAATATTAGTTCCGTCCGTGAATCGAATCCACGACACGCGACGCAGCAGTCAATCAATCAGCCACTGTGCAAACCGTACCGTCAAATACGTCAATATACCTTCCTGAAAATATTCAGATCACGTAAGTGAAAGATTCATCAAAAATGAATCATTAGTTTTTGAGAATATCGCGGGCATACAAACATACATTCATACGGGTCGAAAACTGAACGTAAAAAGTATGATGGGATATGATTTGTAATGCCTTGTTAAATAATTTAATAATAAATGCGCTTCTGAAGCAACAACCGCAGTGAATACCTTCGTTTTTCAAACCTTCTTTGACAGGTGTCATGCGCGATTGTGCATACTTAAATGTGAATTCCAACTACGGAACCTGTGAACTGTGCATGATCCAACACGCACTTGACCGGTTTATTATTTAATATGTTCTTGGATGTACCATACTATATTATGCATACTATATTATGTAGCTTAGTTGGCGAATGGCTCAGTATTTGAGAATTTTGCGTCTGCGCTATGAATCCTCGGTGACACCGCTTAGCGCTTGTAATTTCTTATAACATCTATTGTACAGACTGAAAGTGGCGCCTGTGACAGAGAAGTTGTGTGGATAGCGGCTGTCATAGCATAGACATGTGATGCGAAGGAATGAGGATCATGTTGTGAGGAAAGTTTTGAGTATAAATGTAGAGGGTTACAAGAGTAGATGGAGACCTAGGAAACGATGGATGGATTGTGTGAAAGATGATATGGCTAAGAAGGAGGTGACTTCTGAGATGACGGCAAATAGAGATGTATGGAAGAAGAAGAAATGCTGCGCCGACCCCTTATAAATAAATTGGGATAAGGGCAATAGGATGATGATGATGATGAACTATGGTACAGACAGCACATCAAGCTACTCCAAACCGTCAGATTTTCCCAATTTAACATGAACCTTATTTCTTTTGAGTTAAAGTTGAAAAACTATCAAAGAAACTTGACACGTTGGGGTAGCTTGAAGTGCTGGCCTCTGTTCCTATGTTAACAAATGATTAAATAAATTATGAAATACTTTTCACCCAGCCTGGTAGGAATATTTCTATGCCCTACACGTACTACAAGTCCGGCTATCTTTGGTTTTTTGGTTGCAAGTGCTGAGCGTGAGGTCCTTTGTTCGATTCCTGGGTCGTGCAAAGTGATATTGTGTTATTCCGTTAGGAATTTCTCAGTAGCAGACCGGAATCTGCATCTGTGCCCGGTTGATGGCAACAGGCCCCTATAACATGGGACTTAAGCATGAGCTTACTACGAAATGTGAGCATGCTATACGTACAGCTCTGCCAAACCCTTTGGGTAATACAGGCGTGATGCGATATTATGTACGTCTAGTTTTTTGTGTAGGTATTTGATATTTTAGTCTGCTAAATATTCTACACACATCTGCCTAGCCTTTTTTTCCAACTAGGTTATGGTCGGTTACTAGTCCAACTGGATGCAGTTGAAAATCATTGTTTCACATGGAGCGACTGCTCATCTGATCTCCATAACCCTGTCACTGGGTACCACAATACCCTTTGGTAAGGGTGGTTAATTTTGGGACAAGCCCGCTGCACTATTCCCAAACCACTGCAACTCCCGTAAACCAGAATCCACAGTGGCGACCACCAGAAAAGTGTCGAGACAATGAAGCCCGACGAGTCCCGTAGAAACGATTCAACTGTCTTGGATCCCGCAACGAAATTAATTAGAAATGAACAGCGGAGGAGTTAGAAAAATACACAATTTAAGAAAGAAGAGAGTGAGTGAGCGGTGTGAGTTTTGTAGGAGTGGTTGTCAGACTTCAGCCTCTTGAGTACTCAAAACGACTGCTAATGAAAAAAACACGTAGGAAGGGGACTTAGTTTATAATACATGGTCACCCATCCATGAACCGACCTCGGCAGGCGTAGCTTAACCTTTAATCGACACTTGCGGTTGTTATTATTTAGCCGCTACAAGCTCTTAAATCTGAAAGTCTCTAGTCTGAATCTAGGGCTATTATAGTTTACACTTTTGAGATGCGTCATCAACAATTCAAATTGGGACAAATGTTTGTACGATCTACAAAGATTTGTCCCGGGTGTTCTGGGTATTTGCTATGTATAATAAAAAATATCTATCTATGTAATGTATTGTATTAAGTATATCAGTCATCCAGTACCCATAACACTAGCTCTGCTTAGCTTGGGGCTAGATGATGCTGTGTGGATTGTCCAGCATTATTTATTTAAGTCACTTTTGTCAAGAAGTAAGTATGACACATGCCCCTTCGTCGGATGTACAGTTTAGCAGGCGAATTCATTCGATTTTGTAATACGAGTTGATAAAATTATTTGATTGAATGACGTTGTGACGTCATATCCGTCTGTGGGTCGTGTGAGCATGCGCAACTTTAGTTTGATAACTTCGAAATGAGTTGATGGAATAATTAGAGCAAATTATTTTTTATTTACTTAAATTCTGTTAGTGAAACATGATTTAAGAGTATGATACGCGAATGGATAGAATAAGAAATGTCAAATGTAAGTTATGTTGTGAAATGTAAGAGGAAGTCTGAAAGTGGCGCCTGTGACCGAGAAGTTGTGTGGAAATCGGTTGTCATGGTAGCCCATACCATGACAACCGATTTCCATGTGATGCGAAAGAATGAGGACTATGTTGTGAGGAATGTTTTGAGTATGAAAAGATGGATGGATTGTGTGAAAGATGATATGGCTAGAAAAGATGTGACTCTTGAGATGACGGCAAAGAGAGATGTATGAAAGAAAAAAAAATGCTGCGCCGACCCCAAATAAATTGGGATAAGGGCAGGATGATGATGATGATGACGATGATAATATTAAGAAAAAAAAATGCACAGACACACCGACGATTTCTGTGGTAGATGTCTTCACATAAGTAAGTAAGTACCAGCCTATAACTGTCCCACTGCAGGGCAAAGGCCTCTTCTCATACAGAGAAGGCACGAGCATTAATTACCACGCTTGCTCAAGACGGGTTGGCGATTTCAGAATTATATTAATTATATAAGTCCAGGTTTCCTCACGATGTTTTCCTTCACCGATGTCAGTGATGTTCAAGATAAACTTAGAAAGTACATATGAATTTAAAAAACTCACATTGGTACTTGCCCAGGTTTGAACCCACAACCTCGTGCACAAGAGGCGAGGGCTAAACCACTGGGCCATCATGAAATGTCTTCACATACCATCATGATATTACGCTTGTAGCCGCCAAAGGGTTAAACACAGTCCCACGAAATAGGACGCGAGCCTATTGCCATCAACCGGGCCCAAATCTACTCTTTCAGGCTAAAACTCCAGAACAGATTTTGATGAAATTTACCAATAAGGTCGGTATCTCCGTCGCGCGTCGGGCGTTTTCTAGAGCATCCCGTTCAGGCGCTTCCACTCACATCTGCCTCATATTCATTGTTCCTCTATCCTCCCAACATTAATAAAGAGCTTAACAAAAACAGCCGCACGATCCGATCAAAGGTTACTACTACTAGCTACGCTTGCCGAAGTCCGTCTGTGGATGTGTGACCGTTCTTTACTTATCGAGACTCCTCCGTGCCTCGGATAGCACGTTAAGCTGTTGGTTCCGGCTGTCATTTGTAGATCTTTAACATTCGTTACTGGCAGTCAGAAGCCCGAAAGACTGACAACCAGTCTTATTCATATTCATATTTATTTGCATTCCACAAGTGGCTTAGAGCTAAGTACAATCGTGGACCCTGTAGGGCACAGCAAGGCGTATCCGTGTTGCTCAGTAATCGGGCTGTGGAGGTCAGATAGGCAGTGGCTCCTTGTACAATACTGCTGGATCCGGTTAGACTGGAAGCTGACCTCAACATAGTTGGGATAAGGCTAGACAGATGATAGATGATGATGATATGACCGTGCTATGTTATAAAATCGTGTTGAATTCTACCTAACCCGCCGCCATTTCTAAATAGGACTTCGCACACAAGCAGTCAACTGCAACCGCTTTTTGTCCCACCATTGAATTGTAAATGCAACGCAGAGTGGATCGGATAAAAACGAGTGAGCGAGCGAGGTAGCTTGTAGTCGGAAGGCAAGACAGTAAGTCAAGTCGGTTGTGTCTTTGGGATTTGTGCTCGGTGATTATTATGTCAAAGTCAAGTATGCTTGAGCCGTTTGGTGTTGAAACACTAGGGCCATGGGGTCCGTGTGCCCATTTAGTTTTTCGTGAAATCGCGAAGCGTTTGGTCGACTCTTCACGTGACCAGAAGGCTGGCCTTTTTTTGGCCAAAGACGCACTTTTCCCTTTGACAGCGATGCGGATGAATTTTTCGATGCCCTGTGATTATTTATTTTATTTCTTCATGTATTAATAATTGTATCGTTTCTTGTTAAATAACACTAAATACTTGTATTACTGACCTTTCTCTGCTGTGGCACACGACTAGCGGTTTCTAAACCAGCTTAGGGAGCTCACAAGGAAAGCCACGGGATACAACTTGTATCTAATACTTGTTATCACACATAAATATTACATACATAATTCATTTATTTCATTTTAACCAGCTGCGCTCCACGGTGTTACCCGCGATTTAAATTCACAGTCATCAAACGCGCGAAGTAAAAATAGTCGTAGTGTTTTCCAATTTTCTACGCAATAGTCTTAATTTTTTTTTCTCTACAAAGTATATCTTCTACGAAGTATTAGAAAACTTAAATAAAAAGATGAATGAAATCGGTACAGTCGTTCTCAAGTCGTGACCAAGGGAAACATGGATTCATTTCTTACAAGCTTTCATTTAACTTCATCAGGTTATATTAGTCCACTGCTGGATATAGCCCTCTCCTAATGAGCGCCATACCGCCCTGTCTTCAGCTTGCCGCATCCAGCATCTGCCTGCAGTCTTTCGCATATCGTCATCCCACCTGGTCAGAGGGCGTCCTACACTACGTTTGCAGTGGACTAATATAGCCTGATGATGATGATGATGATTTAACTTGCAATGTATTGTATGCAACTACAACTATGCTTGTTCGGGTGGAATTATGCAACTCAATTTTGAAGCATATTCCTTCAACAGATAGGGCAGATATTCTTGATATATACATATACATGTATAGATTGGGTGACTAGTAAGAGCTATGTTGTATGGAGCAAATAGTTAACTTTTAAGAGACTAAAAGGTATATTTGCACAAACGTGTTCCAAAAGGGAAAGTGTTCCATGGTCATTGTCATCATCATCTGCTTAGCCTTTTCCCAACCATGTTGCGGTCGGCTTCCATTGTAACCGTGTGCAGCAGATTACCAGTATGTTACATGGAGCGACGGCTTATCTGACCTCCGCAAACCAGTTACTGGGCACCACCACACCCCTTGGTAAGACTGGTTGTCAAACTTACGGGCTTCTGACTACCTGTAACGACTGTCAAAGATCTACATATGGCTCCCGGGATCACCAGCTTATTAACCCAGGTACGGAGGAGTCTTTGTTTTTTGTCTTAAAAAAAAAACGTTGCCCCACAGGAATTTCTCCTGTATCGTGGGTGCGTTCACAAACATGTAAACTCGCATACACAAACAGCCAGACCCGGAAAAACTACCTGTAAGCTATACAAATATTTGTTCCGTGCGGGAATCGAATCCGCGACACGCAGCGCAGCAGCCGAACGCTCAGCCACTGTGCCAACCGTGTCGTCTATATGTAACGTAGTCTCCATATGTAATGAACGGTAACCCATCCACAGACTGTACCGTGTGACCATAGCTTAACCTTCGATGAACACGTGTGCCTGTTTTTATTTAGCCACGAGCTCTTAACTTTCCTCACAACAAGATCCTCAATCAAGTGGAATGTGTAAAAGTAAAAATTTCAAAACGAAGTATAACATCAATCAGTTAGATGCTTGTGTACTCATGCAAAACCGATGCACGGCCATTGTATGCCAACGACGGTAACGTGCAATCTGTTACTATGTAAGTACTTATGTCTTATTCTAATAAGATTTATTTATTTGCTTTTGCCCGTGGCATCGCTCGCGTTAAATTCGAGCCCCCCCTCATTTTAGGGAAGTGGGGAACCCCCCCACTTCCCTAAAACTACTTTATGTCTCGTTCTAAACAGAACGAGACAAAAAGTAGCCGTTGTCACCCTCCATCCTTTCAACTATCTCCACTTAAACGTCAATTCGTCGCTCCATTTTGCCGTGAAAGACGAACAAACAGAAACACACATTTTCTCATTTATAATATTCATAAAATATGGATTATTATGCAGCGTGGAAGGAGCTCGTGTCTAAATAAAAGCAAACGCACGAGTCGGTCGAAGAATAGAATAGAATACTCTTTATTGTACACCATGAAAACTTAAACACATATACAGGGTGTTAGGTAGAACGAGGGACATAGTTTAAAGGCGTGTAGTACTCACGAACATGAACAACTTTGACAATGGAACAATCCCTAAAATCGCGAAAAAATTATCAGCTGGTCCATACATTTATGTTGACATAACTTAACAAAATGTGAGAAACAGCTATTTGTTTTTCGCGATTTCAGTGTCGATCCGATATAAAACTTGGTTCGTTTTGATGACTACTAGCTTCCCTTAAAGTATGTCCCTCGTTCTTCCTAACACCCTGTACTTATATATTTTTAAACCTTGTCCCACACTAGGAATTTCTCCTGTATCGTGGGTGCGTTTACAAACATTTGAACTTCCATACACAAACAGACAGACCTGTAGGTCATACAAATATTTGTTCCGAGTGGGGATCGAACCCAAAACACTCGGCGCTGCAGCCGATGGCTCAACCACTGCGCCAACCGTGTCGTCGACTATATGATATATATATATGAGTTTAAGAGCTACATATTGTGTTACAATGGGCGGCTTTATCCCTAAAAGCGATCTCCTATGAACAATCTTTGGATGGACTTGATAGAGAAGGAGAAAAGAGGTTAATCTACGCTTGCCGAGGTTAGTCTATGGATAAGTGACCTTTCATTACATATCGGAAAGCACGTTAAGCCGCGCGTTGGTCTCGGCTGTAATTTGGAGATAATTGACAGTAACGGGTAGTCAGAAGCCCGAAAGTCTGGCAACCAATCAAACCTTTGTGTGATTAATATGGAATTTGGTATGGATATAGTTTCAGACCCTAGAAAGGTCATGGGATAGTATTTAATCTCGCGATAACCGATATTCATGCGGACGAATTCGCGGGCAAATGCTAGTCATAATCCTAAGGTAAGTATGTAGGTAGCCACAAGGTTACTAAACTAACAAAATAAGTACTTGATTAACTGCCAATATCAATAACGTATGTTAATCCCAATCTCAATCCGCAATCTTCAACCGCTACTTCTGATTGGCCCTCTCGGGGTAACCGACTGCTAGCTCGCCGTTCGATCAGAGACTAGGCCCAAGTCAACGGCCCGTCGTGTTCCACGTGCGCCTCAAGGAGACGTGTCAGCAGAATTGGCGGAGCCCAATATGGGCCGAAGGCTACCGGGGTTGCGGGACGATCGAAAGAGTAACCGTGACCCCGGAACGTAAAGGGCAAGGATGGAACACGGATGGGTTTTAGTCAGTAAAAGTCTTACCCAGGATGGGAGAAGTCATTGGATGATTTCCATTGGATGATGGCCAATGATTGGTTACAAACAGAGATCGATCTCTAGATCCCAATCTAGAGATCGATCTTTGATACGATATCGATTGAGATACTGTATTGAAATTGGCAGTAAAAAATACAACGCACTTCTGAAGTAGTAGCATTGAAATTGTTGGGTTTCATAAAAAAAGGAAGTTTTTTTTATGTTCAAAAAAACATTGCCCCACTTGAGGAATCTCTCCTGTGTCGTGGCTGCGTTTACAAACATCTATAGTCACATACACAAGTCTCAAAAATATTTATTTTCAAAATACCTAGGGACACTCGATATCTTAATGTGCTATGAATAATTTATTGGACAGATAACAGCGCATAACCTACCCCACTGTTCTTTGAAATTAAACAAAAATATGAGATAAATTTCAATAACCTCTCCTCGGTCAAAATGATAGGACACGAAATGGAAACGTTCATTGGTTGACAACGTGCTCGTTAAGACGTACCTACTAGTTGTTTTTTTTATATCCATCTATGTATAATGTACAGAGGTCGGAATTAGGTAGAGTTATTTATTTATTGCGATGTCATGATGGCCCAGTGGTTTAGGCCTCGCCTCTTGTGCACGAGGTTGTGGGTTCAAACCTGGGCAAGTAAAGGTGAGTTTTTCAATTCATATGTAGTTTCTAAGTTTACCTTGGATATCACTGACATCGGTGAAGGAAAACATCGTGAGGAAACCTGGACTTTTATAATTAATATAAGTCTGAAATCGCCAACCCGTCTTGAGCAAGCGTGGTGATTAATGCTCATGCCTTCTCTGTATGAGAAGAGGCCTTTGCCCTGCAGTGGGACAGTAATAGGCTGGTACTTTTGTATTTATGTACTTGCATCAAAATGTTTATATTAATATGGATCTTAACGGGATTTCCCAGGATTTATAATACAATCCCGTGTGGCCAACAATATAATAAATAAATAATAATAAAAACCTCAGAGATAGATAAGACATTCGGACATCCGATGCTTATGTATAAAATTCTCGTGTCACAATGTACCATACTTCTCCGAAACGGCTTGACCGATGTTTATGAAATTTTATATGCATATTCAGTAGGTCTGAGAATCCGCTACTATCTATTTTTCATACCCCTAAGTGATAAGGGTGGTCCACCCCAAACATTTTCTATGGCAGAACAACGTTTGCTGGGTCAGCTAGTTAGTATGTACAACTTTAAGAGCTACATAGGGTATTACTATAGGCGGCCTTATCACTAAAAGCGATGTCTTACAGTTAAACCTTAACCTCACGATACCCTTTGTTTAGACCAGGTGTCAGAATTTCGGACTACTGACCACCCTTAACGACTGTCAAAGATCTAGGAATGAAAGCTGGTACTAATTGCTTTTCGTAGTTTCTGAGAGGGGTCTTGGTATGCAATGGGTGAATAACTGACTGAATATCAACCTCCGTGAACTAAGCAAGATAAAATCAACCCTAGAGGTTGAAATGGTCTGCCCAGGGAGTCCCCTATCCAAAAATTTGGTTTGTAAACTTCCCTATTCTGGTGCTCATAAGCAATACTCTTCTCAGCGCACAGTTCCGAGTCTATCCTCAAACTAAATTCTTCCTAGTTAAAAGTCCTAGCGCCATCGGATAGATCAAATAGGGGTGTGTCCTAAGTAAAAATTTATTAAGTCTATTTAGTCCGTCAGTAAGATTACCAAAAAATATTGGACACGTATTTTTTGCTTACTTAATTCAATAAAAAGTGACAATTATATAGCACATTAAAGTTCAGGAGAAGGGGCTTGTGACGTCACGCCGTGCTACACTTTTAACGAAAAGTGTAGCACGGCGTGACGTCACGCGCAATTTCAACGCACTATACCGACGTCATTTTTGGTTTACGTGACAAAAGAAAAAATACGTGTCCTGTATTTTTGAGTAATCCTACTTTCGGACCAATCAGATTTTTTAAGGACACTACCCTATTGTATGGAGTTGACATCAGTTTTGGAGATGTCATTTTGACTCCTTTCCACATTTGTAATGTCATTGCCATACATTTTGACGTTAGCGTCTGGCGTTTCACGCCACGAAAAAGTTTTTCAGTTAGTGAAGAGTCACCAGAAGTAGACGTAGAAGATATTGAAGATCATCCTCTAACCTTCAGTCCTTATCCCAATTTATTTAGAGTTGGCGCAGCATGTCTTATTCCATACGTCTCTCAGTACTCACACCATTTCCTGCCGTACTATCCTTCACTCAATCCATCCGTCGCATCTCTGAACGCCTACTTTAGATTTTACTATTAATTCCGATCGATCGACGTTGAAATTTAGACGTTTCGTACTCTTGATTTTAGCGCTAGCACCACAATCGGGATCGGGCTTGGCGCGCGCTAAACGCTGCTCTTGTATTTATTTTGACTACTGTGTATTTCGCCAAATAATATAATCACAAGACTGCAAAATTAAAATTTTAATCGTATTGACTTTAGATCATCGATATTCAAATTAGTTTGAAGAGTAAGTAGATTAGGTACTAGAAAGAAATCAGTCAACTACTTAGGCTTGTTTTGTACAGTTGCTAATTTACAAATAAACAATTATGCTCATTAGTTCCAAAGTCTGACAACCAGTCTTGCCAAAGGGTATCGTATTCTCCAGTTACTGGGTTGTAGAGGTCAGATAGGCAGTCGTTTCATATAAAACACTGTTATTCAGCTGCATCCGAAGCTGATCCCAATATAATTGGGAAAAGGCTAAGCAGATGGTACTATTTGTTTGATACTGCGCGTTTTTTCCCCAATATTTTTGTCTCGACTAATGTTCAAATCTTCTGACGTCTTTTGTCAAAAAAAAAAAACAATATTTTTGTGTAACATACGATTGCGTTATCTTCTCATAAGTATTGAAAAACTTAGTTGTCTTATATCTAATCATTGTATTCCTGTTAATTATTTTGTTATTGACGTACGTAATTACATAAACAAATAAACAGACCGACGACAATTTGATAAAAGAAAGAAACATTTTTTGCGATCGGCCGGTCGTCAGAATAACATTGATATGTGTCTTACATAGCTGTGCTCACGACCACGTCCACAAATTATTTTTCTAATATAAAAGTAGCTTAACTTACTTCTTAACACATTAACTATCTGCCAGTGACAGTCCCGTCAAAATCGGTCCAGCCGTTTCGGAGATTACTTCAAACAAACCTACCGACAGGCAAAAAAAATAAAATTGGTTTTTGGTAAAACTTTCATGTGCATTTAGTATAAAGCCGTTATTTTGACATTAGAAACTGACACTTCAATTTTAGTTGTCATTCACACCCTTTTTCCATGTCAACCCTCTCTCCCGACATTCATCCATATTATCTATAGGCATCGTTTCCTTAACCTCACGTGTTTGGATATAACAATAATTCCCATTATCCCATGCAATAAGGCCCATTATCCTATGCGATATTGCCCAACTCTCCCAAGTAAGACAGTACGTTCCACGCCGATGTTAGAAGTTTTTTCTACGTCATTTCTAAGAAATAATGAAAGTGCACCAGCCAACAACGCGTAGGAAAACTGTACTAGACAGACACGTCGCTAAGTCTTGCGCTTGCGACACTTCTGTGAAATGTATGAATGCAGAGAAAAAACTCGGTTCAATGCGGAAAGTATGGCGTTGTTAGCCCAATTTAACTTCTGAGTATTACTAGAAAAACTGACCTGATTCTTTGTTGAATGTCTCTGAGACGCTGGCGTATAAGTCAAGTGTGGTGTTGGTATTATGATTATCAAAGTACTCGGTTCCCTTGTTGACAAGCTACACTACATTTTTCATTAAATAATTTATTCATGAACAATAAGTACATGTATCTGAAATTACATGGAAAATTAACATTAACAATACATAAGTAGAAAAAAAAAGAAAACAAAACCACTCTAAAATATTAAAACAATGCATCATTTCAACAACAAAATAGGAACTGCGTTATAGATCCTCAACAGTATTAAAGAACCTTATTGAAAAGTAAACTTTTTAGTTGCTTTTGAAAGGAGCTTGAGTAGATTATTTAGACTGATTTCATCTCTTTCTCTCTTATAAAACAAGACAGGGATGGAAATTTATAAGAGTTGTCAAGTTTAGTTGGGCTTGGCTTTGGTAGCCAGATATACAAATATATTTGACTTGTAAAAGGCAGAACATGGCCAAGTTCAAGGCATAGATTAATCTGTAATTTATTACATAACCGTCTTGCCTTTTCTCGAGCTATTATTCAGAAAGAGAGGTAAACTATAAAATATACAGAAGGCCTCAAAACATTTTTGGGAATAAAAATATTAAATTATTTGAAAATGTAAGGGTCGGCCTCGCCATCCTCAGCCAGTTCTCATCAACTGCCCAGCTTTTTCCCAATTACGTTTGGGTCGGCTTCCAGTCTGACCGGATGCAGCTGAATACCACTACATGGAGATACACACATACATCTACATGGAGCGACTGCTTGTCTGAGCTCCACAACCCAGTTACTGGGCAACACGATACCCCTTGGTAAGACTTGTTGTCAGACTTTCGGGCTTCTGACTACCCGTGACGACTGTCAAAGATCAATGACAGCCGGGACCAACAGCTTAATGTGCTTTCCCAGGCACGGAGGAGTCTAGATATGATTAGAACGGTCACCCATCCACCGACTGACCTCGGCAAGCATAGCTCAACCTTAGATCAACCTGTGCGGCTGTTTTTATTTAGCCACGAGCTCCAAATACGCACCCAAAATTGTCTAACAGCTCTCGGACTAAGTGGTCGACCTAGTTCATTGATATGGGTACTAAACTGCCTTTAAGTATATATCTTTAGGTATTATGTTTACAGTTTATACTCTATATATATAAGAGTATATGTATATTTCTTTTCCCTTTTCTTTTAAGAAATTGCACCTGCCACTGTTCGTCTCTGCATCACCCAAAAGTTGACTGCTAGAAAATGCCTATGGCATTAAGTCCGCCTCTGTACATAATATGTGCTTAAAGTATTAAATAAATAAATCTTTCTCCCATAAATTACTCCGAAGAAGGTTATAATATTTTCAGCAGTTTGCGGTTTTAATAGGGGTGTACTTACATGATTATGCATGGTACATTTGATTTGAAAGTAGTATTGACCGTCTTTCGCCATTCATATGTGCGCACGCGCAGTAGATCGGAAATTATGATGCAATTGGCCTATTGTTTACATCACGCTAGATATTAGTTTGTTTCTTAGATAGTTTTACTACATACTCGTAATTATGGAAACACACTTAGGTACATATTCGAAAAAAAACTACTAAAACCTACAAAAAAATAGTTAAGATGCAATCGACTACTAGATGCTTTGGCTAGGTACTACCATATTGAGACCCTGATCTCTAAACCAGAGTTACAAGCTCTTTTTTTTTTTTTTAGGCAGGGCCACTCGCAGTTTCCCTACTGCTCTCTTTGATGACGGTTATTTCGTCGGCTCGACTAATGCCTTTGGCGGCGAATCTTACCAATGTTGGTAGGGAAGTACCGGGAGGACAAGTGGGTTTGGGTGTCGCCCGGCCGATTCGAAGAAACGCTTAGTGAGGCGTTTCATGAATTGTTTGATGGTGGGGATTTTTAAATCTACGTGAAGTTACAAGCTCACAAAAATACTTAGTACTTACATTATTAGTTGTTGCCGAAATTACTTTCGTGAATCCCCGTCAATAAAAACTGAAAAAGAAAAATTTACTTTTACTTCTTAGCTTCTTTTCTATAACTTTCAGCTTGTCGTCAATTAAAGGAAAAAAACGCTTGCAAAATAAAACCTTTGTTCAGAAAACCTACTTAACTATGTTAACAAAGAAATAAATACAAACCCCCTTGTGTCCCTGTATCTCAAAGACCAGAAAATCTCTCTAATAGGGTAGTGTTACGCTGTTAGTGGTACGCTGGCACCCTAAACACAAGTTAAATCTTAAATTGGGTGCCAGAGTTCATTGAAAACACCGACGTGTGGTGAAATACTTTAAATGTCTAAAGTAAGTGTTTATGTACAAACTTAAGGTAATAAATAACTTATACTTATTACTTATAGTGTCCTTAAACAATCTCTTTGGTCCGAAAGTTGGATTACTCAAAAATACTGGCTACGTATTTTTTCTTTTGCCACGTAAACCAAAAATGACGACGATATAGTGCGTTGAAATTTCGCGCGACGTCACGCCGTGCTACACTTTTCACGCAAAAGTGACGTCACAAGTCCCTTCTCCTGAACTTTGATGTGCTATATCTTTGTCACTTTTTATTGATTTGAGTAAGGAAAAAATACGTGAATAAGAATAGAATAGAATCATTTATTTGTCAAACATAGGTATATATTATAAGATCTTATGGTAAATAGTTTTAGGTGCGCTGTTTGATGTTTTGTCAGTTATGACATACAAATATTTATGTTATAAGGGTAAGTTAAATTAAAGACTAATTATTATACAAGAAAGAAAAAAAAAAAAAAAGAAGTGTAATTACAATATTAATAAATGGTTACCGATTAAATTTCTAAAATTATTTTTTACAATTTGGAATAATTAAAAATTGTCATTCAAGAACTCGTCCAATGTATAATAGCATTTGTGAAGTAGCCTATATTTTTTGGTAATCTTACTGACTGACCAAATATACTTATTCTATTTTAATAGGACACATCCCTATTACCCATACATTCTTATTTACCCCACTTTTAGGGTACTAATGTAGTGTTTTTCATACTTGTGTTTTACTTTGTATGCTCGTAGGGTAAGGTGCTTCCGAATCGCTATAGACTATCACTATTGCTGTGCCCTAGCGGGCTTCATGTATGAAATCTACATGTATTTTGTAACCACTTGTAAACTACATGAATGCAATACATGATGATGATGACTCGCTCAGTACTGTTAGAGATCCATAAATACATACATAAATTCATATTGACGGTTCGTTTGGCACAGTGGCTGAGCGACTGCTGCGCTGCATGCCGTGGGTTCGATTCTCGCACGGAACAAATATTTGTATGGCCTATACAGGTAGTTGTTCCGGGTCTGGTTGTTTGTGTATGTGATTTGAAATTTTTGTAAACGCACCCACGACACAGGAGAAGTTCCTAGTGTGGGGCAACGATTTAACATATATATATTTAACATATACCTACACTCACGCTTTTTTCTTGTAGAGGTAGGCAGCAGGTACAGAACGCTACCTGCATTACATATTGCTTTCGCTTCGTTCATGTGATATCTGGTCATCCACGCACGCCGGTTGAGAATACTACGCACCTGACCTTTCTCCAGAACATCACCAACAAGGCAGAGTATATCAGTCGATAAAATGTTAGGAATGGGTTAATTCAACACGATTTCATTGCATTGCATGGTCATATTATCATCATCATCAGCCAAGCCTTTTCCCAACTATGTTGGGGTCTGCTTCCAGTCTAATCGGATGTGGCTGAACACCAGTATTTTACAGTTCAGCCACATTCGATCGATTCCACTGCCTATCTGACCTCCACAACCTAGTTACTGGGCAACTCTATATCCCTTGGTAAGACTGGTTATCAGACTCTCTGACTACCCGTAAAGACTGTTAAAGATCTACAAATGGCAGATAAGACCAACAACTCAACCGTGCATTCCAAAGCACGGAAAGGCCTCAGTATTTAATAGATGGTAATTTATCATCGGTAAGCGTTTCTTTAACCCTTTCGCTGCCCAGTTCAAAAATACGATGTAACTTGTATGTCATAATGTTTGGCAAATTACATAATGCGTAGGTATATGGAAGGGGGTGATGGGCATGTTCACATCTCATCTATAGCTTTTTACATGTACGACTCGGGAAGCGAGTTCTGGGTACATGTACAAACTCTTTTTCGACCCTGGAGCCGGGTGCTGGTCACTAAAAGTATAAACGGACATATACTTCGCACCTGATCTTTTGAAGGCATCACAACCAAAAATGGCAATGCATACCCTTCTGGGGCGACAAAATCGTTAACTACGCCCAAATTCCGTAGTACATTCTATCGTCAATAGAAAAATTAAAATCTACACTATAAATATTTTGTCACATAGTCCAAAACTAGTTGCTTTATCTATAATAGTTCACTCTTATCTCTCATTAGGTACGTTACGTTATCGGAATATTTTTAAAACTGTTTTCGAAAACCACGATAAGGTACCTATCTGTGTACTACGTAATCTGTTGTAGGGTTCCGCAGTAAAAGGGTTCTAAGGGGACCTTATTACATTGCGTGCGTACGTCGCGTCGTGACGTAAACTTCTTTAACAGCATTTTTTGATAGGGGCAAAACTTATGAGTTCGCGTTAACGATATGCTTATGAGGAGCTCGTGGCTTAATAAAAGCAGCTGCTCGGGTCGATCGAAGGTTAAGCTACGCTTACCGAGTTTTGTCTGTAGGTCGGTGACCGGTCATTACATATCAAGATTCCTCCGTGCCTCGGAAAGCACTTTAAGCCGTTGGTCTGGGCTGTCATTTGTAAATCTTTGACAGTCGTTACAGGTAGTGAGAATCCCGAAAGTCTGACAACCAGTCTTACCATGGGTTATCGTGTTGCCCAGTAACTGGGTTGTGGAGGTCAGATAGGCAGTCGCTCCATGTAATATACTGTTACTCAGCTGCATCCAGTTAGATTGGTCGCCGACCCAACATAGTTGGGAAAAGGCGCGGCAGATGATGAAAGCGACTACAGGCTTAGTATCCCCTGGTCTAGCGGAGGGGATTCCAAAAATGTAAATGATTAAAATATCTTAACAAGTATTCGTGCCTGGTTTATGGCAATAGGCTCGCCCCCTTTTACATGGGACTTAAACATAACTAGCGTAAAGTTGTTACTATAGGTGCACTTCTGCCCAACCCTTTGGGGAACACAGGCGAGATGTTATGTGTTATTATGTTAAGAAATCAGTAAAAAATCACAGGATAAGAGTTTCTCTATGTATTTTTCCAATGAAACAACTCAATGCCTCATACAAGAAACCTCTAAATAAATGCACACATGTTTGTATTGTTTATAGACTCGCACTTGACCGGTTTTTTTCGAAACTATGATAACAGGGTTCAAAGGGTCGAGCCCTTATCGTACACACAAAATAGAGTTATTTGTAGTGAACAGGAAAAATAACAATATTGGTCATGTTTATAGGTAAACGAATAAAATAACTTGATTTCATATTCGTTCAATACTCATAGGCAACTCAAATATAGTTCTGTCTCTGTCAGATAAAGGTGTATTGTGGAAACAGAAAGACTTATCCTATTTGCCATTATAAAACTCATATCTAATACCTTTAATCGAGCACTTCTTGTATGAATATATGTACATGCATATACATATAATCTGAATCTCGGAAACGGCACCAACGATTTTCATAAAATTATATGCGAGGTCGGGGGTGATAAATCGATCTAGCTGATTTAATTTTTAGAAAACGGTCGTTTTATCTGAGAGAAGCTCTGTCATACAGGTACTTTATAGTTATGTATTGTATATGAATATTTAAATAGTACACCACGAACAATCAATATCTTCTTTCCTTCTCTATCAAGTCCATCCAACGGTTGTCTGTAAGAGATTGCTTTTAGCGATAAGGCCCACACCCTATGTAGCTCTTAAACTCATTATTGACGACCTATGTGGCGCAGCGGGCGAAGGTCCGCCTGCGACGCAAGAGGTTGCGGGTTCGATTCCCGCCTCTGATCCTCTGATCTAAGACTGAACCTGTAATTTTGACTATTGATTATCATCGCGGTCTATTGGTAAAGTATCCAAAAGACTGGCGATATTGCCACGTTGAATGGCATTGCTTAGCTTCTGGCCAAAGTAAAAGCCAGCCCTTGGGTCTCGGGAAGCGTCAAGTAAAAGATTTGAAGTTTCTTGAAAAAGATGATGAGCACAATGTTTCAATTTTACTACTAATTTAATTCCGTACAAACAACCCTTGGGAAGACATAACATGTGACACCAGTTTTTCATAACATCACGCCTGTCATCCCCAAAGGGTTGGGAAGAGGTAAATAAATAAATAAATATAATAGGGGGTGAGCCTATTACCATCGTAATATAATATCTTAATAAATATAAATTACGTGTCACGTTGTTTGTCCGCTGTGGACTCCTAAACTACTGAACCTATTATAATAAAATTTTGCACACAGTGTTTTGGTCAAACTTAAAAGATAGGACAATTTTTATTTCGATTATTGACTTCAATATTTCTTTTTACACATTTAATGTTTTACCAAAATAAGTTCCACACATTTCTAGCAGATGGCAGTGTAACTTAACTTTTGAGGCGGTACGAAGTTCGCCGAGAAAGCTAGTATAATATAAAATAGCAAGCGTGGTGATTAATGCTCGTACCTTCTCTGTATGAGAAGAGGCCTTTGCCCTGCTGTGGGACAGTAATAGGCTGGTACTACTACTACTACTATTACCATCAACTGGGCATACATCCAGACTCCGGGCTGCTACTGAAAAAATCCCAATATCATAATGCTCTACCCGAGAATCGAGCCCAGTACCTCATGTTTAGCGTTTTCGCGTTTGCGAACACTACACCAATGAGGTCGTCGTAATAATAAAGAAACTGTAATTATTTTTACATGTCACGCACTGCCCAGTAGGTACCTACTCCAGCTAGTTGATAAGCTATGATTCAGAAACTCGTTATTACCAGTACATAGGAGACTTTATCAGTTTGGAAACCCTCCGTAACGTACTTGCTTTACAACTCATGATCACATGTTGATGAGTTGTTAATAAATTTTGAAAGAATGACGATGAGAAGAGACCATATCATCATATTCATCATCCTCCTGCCCTTAGTACCAGCCTATTCCTGTCCCACTGCAGGGCAAAGGCCTCTTCTCATACAGAGAAGGTACGAGCATTAATCACCACGCTTGCTCAAGACGGGTTGGCGATTTCAGACTTATATTAATTATAGGTCCAGGATTCTTCACGATGTTTACCTTCACCGATATCAGTGATGTCCAAGATAAACTTAGAAAGTACATATGAATTGAAAAACTCAAATTGGTACTTGCCCAGGTTTGAACCCACAACCTCGCTCGCTCCTGCCCTTATCCCAATTTATTTGGGGTTAAGGATTTTTTTACTAAATTTATTAAGTAATGACTCTTTTACATATTTACATATATATACAATTATGACATATGACCTGTATATACATATATATACAAAAATAAAATAAAATAATAAGCCGACCAAGACACTCAGGCGTCAAAGTACCCCTCCGCGTCGCTGTCATCTGGAAACGTGCCCAAAAGACTGCCAGCATTGCCACGTTGGATGGCAATACTAATTCGGTGGGCAAAAAATGAGCCAGCCCTCTGATCACGCGAAGTGTCGATCAGTCGTCGAGATATTTCCTTGTAAAGAAGACGTGCACTCGAACCCCATGACCCGAGCGTTTCAACCCCAAACGGCTCAAAACTGTAGTTACCAATAAGGTTACAGTATTTGCGCCGTTTGAGGGCTTCAGCACCCACCGCGGCAGCGCCAGCACAGCCTGCCGTGCTTGAAACATGAGATGGCGCAAGGGTATCGACACGGGTTCCGTCCAACACCAAAGGCCTACCCAGCTTCCAAGGCAACGACGTCATGCCGTCTGATATCCATTACAAACAATAAAAGCCTTTATAATACTATTAGTTTAGATTTAGATGAAAAAAAAAACATAACAAGATTTTTATCTTAAAGTGTACAACGTATTTTAACTTAGAGTAGGTCCCAATTCTGATAACTTGTTGCTACGTATGTAAACATACATCTCGGTGTGAAATAATAAAATTTTAACTGGCGTAATTTTTCGAGGTCACCTTTAAAGAAATAAGTAAAGGTCCAGTGGAAATAGTCAAAATCTGTTAAAGCAAATAATATACCATCTTGTTTATTTTAATAATAATTGTTTAGGGGCCTGATCGAGGTGACTTTTGTTATCCCATTTTTGGGGTCTTGGGTAGGGAGGTCTATGTACTTTAGAAGCTTGACGTCTACAGTTCCGGATCAAGAGATAACTGTGAAATAATAGGGGTCCGTGGACTTAATAATATTTATTAAGACGTTATTGGGGTTTATTTGTCCCAGCGCGGGTTCGATTCCCGTCCTGGGACAAATGTTTGTACGATCTGCAAAGATTTGTTCCGGGTGTTCTGGGTATTTGCTATGTATAATAAAAAATATCTATCTATGTAATGTATTGAGTATATCAGTCATCTAGTACCTATAACATACTCTGCCTAGCTTGGGGCTAGATGATGCTTTGTGGATTGTCCAGCATTATTTATTTATTATTAATGCTTTATAATGTTTAATGAGTAATCTTTATAATGAGGTTCATTTTCAATTGGGAAAATTTCACAGTTCAGGATAGCTTGATATGCTGACGTCTGTACATGGGAGTGGTATCATCTAAGTTATCAACACCGGACAAAATCTCCAAATTTTGGGTGAAACAGTTTTTTTCACACCCGAAACTTTATAATAAAAATATAGTTTTAATCATTTCTTATTGTTCGGTTTTTACCCACGCTTTTAATTTTCTCTAAATTAGGCCAAATCCGGGGAAACCTAATTCAAATAATTATTTAATACTAGCTTCCGCCCGCGGCTTCGCCCGCGTGGTTTGTTGATGATAAACAGTAGCCTATGTCCTTTCCCGGGGTGCAATCTATCTCTGTGCCAAATTTTATCGAAATCCGTTCAGTGGTTAAAGCGTGAAAGACGGACAAACAGACACACACACTTTCCCATTTATAATATTAGTATGGAAGTATGGATAAGATACAGTCACAGTAAAAATAGGTTCGTCACCTAAAGGTCTATCGGTTGCCCCACGTATGATCTAAGCTGCTTCGCTGCTTTATCGACTCAGTATTGTCATTATTATTATAACTTACAATACAGTCAATGGTGTTCTGACATGTCCGCTCTGGACTCCGAGATTTTCGGCCGAAGTAGCTTACGTTAGCCACATGAGAGCACATCAAAGAGCAGCACACCAAAGGCACACAACCACCCTACGAAGCCATCGAATACATCATCATTATCATTATGGCAATAAGTAAATAATTAAATAATGCTGGACAATCCACACATCATCTAGCCCCAAGCTAAGCAGAGCTTGTGTTATGGGTACTAGATGACTGATACACTTAATACAATACATTACATACATAGATTTTTTTTTTATTATTGTACATAGTAAATACCCAGAACACCCGGAACAAATATTTGTAGATCGTACAAACATTTGTCCCAAGGCGGGCAATGAACCCGCAACCTCCTGTGTCGCAGGCGGGCCTTCGCCCGCTGCGACACATCGGTCGTCAAATGACACTCGGTTGCTAATTAAAATGTGATTTAGACAATTAAATAGAACAGAAGGTTTATTTCCTTAATTAAAAGCTTTCCCAAATCTAATCGCACTCGCATCTCAGCGTCTATCAATGTCAAAAACTTGTCAAAATGTAGGTAAATTAGACATATTTTTGACAGTTGAGAGACTGAGATTGCGAACGTTCTTAAAATTACGGGAATCGCCCCTCTGATCTAATGACGACCGAAGTGGCGCGGCGGGCAAAGGTCCGCCTGCGACGCAGGAGGTTGCGGGTCCGAATCACGCTTTGCGACAAATGTTTGTATTAAGTATATCAGTCTTCTAGTACCCATAACACAAGCTCAGCTTAGCTTGGGGTTAGATGATGCTGAGTGGATTGACCAGCATTATTTATTTAATTTATATTTCACTAGTGAACCGCCCCGGCTTCGCACGGGTGCAATTGTTTTTTAAAGTGTCTTCTTGTTCTTGTGTATCGTATCTATTGCGCCGGACTGACAGTTTTCACTTCTGTCTACAGTCCCGTGCCTATTTTTTATAGAGATTTTCTAACAAACATACCATCCAAACTTCCGACCTTTACCGGTGGATTTTCAAAAACAAATCGTGCATAGGACGTCGTCTAGACAACTACGAACACTTACAAAAAAAAAACAGCCAAATCGTTCGGGCCGTTCTCAAGTGATGATCTTTCATACATATGTGTTAATCGATTTTTATTTGTATACATATAATGGCCAGTATTGGTCAGTCCATTAAAACGATTTTAGTTCGATGCCAGACATTAATTAGACAGAGAAAGCTTTAGGGCACGCTTGCACAATAAATTACATTAAACAAACGAATTTAAATCAACGTTCCATTTCTGTCAATCGTTTGAGGATGACAGAGATAAAATTATGTTTCAAATACGTTTAGCGTCAAACGTATTTTATTATTTGTGCAGCAAGCTAAATGATATACTATTTATTTTTGAAATTATAAGTATTTACTTACATATATACAATTATTCCGTAAAACTAACTATATACATATTTACGAAAATAAAATAAAGTAAAACCCCGACCAAGACACTCAGGCGTCAAAGTACTCCTCCGCATCGCTGTCATCTGGGCACGTGCCCAAAAGACTGGCAGCATTGCCACGTTAGATGGCAATACTAATTCTTTGGGCAAAGAATGAGCCAGCCAAAGGTCTTTGTAAAGAAGACGTGCACTCGGGCCCCATTACCCGAGCGTTTCAACCCCAAACGGCTCAAAACTGTAGTTACCAATAAGGTTATAACTTTTGCGCCGTTTGAGGGTCTCAGCACCCGCACAGCCTTGCTTGAAACATGAGATGGCGCAAGGGTATCGACACAGGTTGCGTCCCACACCAAAGGCCTAACCATCTTCCAAGGCAGCAACGTCATGCCGTCTGGTCTCTTACCATCGTCTCGTACCAAGCCGTTAGGTTCTAATTCGGCTGTTTGTGTATGTGAGTTTAAAGGTTTGTAAACGCACCCACGACACAGGAGAAATTCCTAGTGAGGGGCAAAGATAAAAAAAAAAATACCGCTTGTACGCCGGCGGTATTTTTATAATTATTTGTAATGATAATAATTATAAGTACAAATAATTAACTTAATTTCTCTTTCTCTTGTTACAGATACAACCCCTACCACCGAAGGACTACATTCCAAAAGAATTAAAACAAAAGAAAACATGTACCTTATCCTGAAATTATAGTACTAAGAATAGTATAAATTAATAAACAAAAGAACTCTCGACCAAATTTTTCTACCAAACTTAGAATTCTCACTAATGACCTGCCTTCCCTATACCAAAGTGTTTAAATTTATTTATTTTGACGTCGTTTCTCAATGAAGATGATGCCTCAGCAGTACTGTTTGAGGTGGAAACATCACCATAGTAATGTGCAGAACATGTTCGCTCAGCTGCTTGAAAAAGGTTGGTATTGTTTTTTTTTTGTTATTGCATATACAGAGGCTAGCACATCAGGCTACCCCAATATGTCATTTTTTTTAGATAGTTTTACTACAAAAGAATAAGATTCATATTCAATTGGGTGAATCTGACAGTTTGTGGTAGCTTGATGAGAGAGAGTCGCGGCATGAAAAGGTTAAGCACCATTTGGAGCTGTCATTGTCACCATTTGACGACCGATGTGGCGCGGGTTCGATACCCGCCCTGGGACAAATGTTTGTATGATTTATAAATATTTGTTTCGGGTGTTCTGGGTATTTACTATGTATAATAAAAAAATATATATTTCTATGTAATGTATTGTATTAAGTGTATCAGTCATCTAGTACCTATAACAGAAGCTCTGCTTAGCTTGGGGCTAGATGATGCTGGGTGAATTGTCCAGCATTATTTATTTATTTATTGTCATTCATAACAAGTCACATGCACTAAAAAGATCCTTGGAAGATGTTTAACCATTTCATTCCGTGACTTTTTTTTACAAATGCGAATTTGTCTTGAAAATCTGCGATATCAAGCTTTTCTGAAAACTAGTCTCATAGTCTAGTTTTATAGGCCTGTCATATCGAACATCGTAAACTAACGGCTAGATCTGATTTTTTTTAGGCTATCATCAGTACCACCACCAGTAGCGTATATCCAACTCGACTGCACGGTTGGCTGCCGCGCTGCGTGTCGCGGGTTCGATTCCCGCACGGAACATATATTTGTCTGGCCTGCAGGTAGTTGTTCCGGGTCTGGCTGTTTGTGTATGTGAGTTTAAATGTTTGTAAACGCACCCACGACACATGAGTAATTCCTAGTGTGGGGCAACGTTTAAAAAAAAAAGAGTTTGCAGCTTCGCAAAAACCGCGAAGTTTTCACATTTTCTTTGTTGGTATTTGCTTTAAAAACTGACTTTTAAAAATTGCTACTATTTGAGACCGGTATCAGTTTATTATAAAATCGAGATACAGCTTTCAAAAAATTTGCAAATATGAATATATGCTACTGGTGGACTGGGCCTAACTAACAAGATATTAAAAAAAACAGACCTAGCCGTTAGTTGACAATTTAAGCGTTTCCTACCTCTAACATGACTAGCCTATTAGTTTTAAATAACGTTCTTAAATACGGGTTTAAGTATACATGTATCCGAACTTTTATAATCTTTCTTATATATAAAATTCTCGTGTCACGGTGTTTGTAATTAAACACCTCCGAAGTGCCTCGACCGATTTCGTGAAATTTTGTGTGCATATCGGTTAGGTCTGCGAATCGGACAACATCTATTTTTCATCCCCCTAAATGTTAAGGGTGGTCCATCCCAAATATTTTATACGGCAAAAAGTTTGCTGAGTCAACTAGTAATATCATAAATACGAAAATATGTTTGTTTGTTACCTTTTTACGCCTAAATCACTGAACGGGTTTCGATAAAATTTGGCAGAGAGATAGATTGCACCCCGGGGAAGGACATCTCATCAGGCTACTTTTTATCAACAAACCACGCGGGCGAAGCCGCTGGCGCAAGCTAGTATTAATTATTCCGACCTTTTGTCCCGCCAATAATATGTTACAAAAAGAGGCGTCAACACGGAACATCTCATACATAAAATTATACTTAATAATACATAATCTTATTCTTGAAAAGCTTCGATTATTATTCGGCATCCTGATTTTGACATGAATACTATATTTATGTGGTCTTGACCAGACTAAGACATTACTTGTTAGCTAACTCATCTATCTACCTAGCCTTTTCCCGACTATGTTGGGGTCGTCTTCCAGTCTAACCGGATGCAGCTGAATACCATTAATTTACATGGAGCGACTGCCTATCTGACCTCGACAAGCCAGTTACTAGGCGACAAGATATCTAAGACTGGTTGTCAGACTTTCGGGCTTCTGACTACCCGTAACAACTGTCAAAGATGGCAGCCGGGCTTTAAGTGCTTTCCGAGGCACGGAGGACTATCGGTCACCCAACCATAAACCGACCTCGCAAGTGTAGCTTGACCTTCGATAATATCACACAGATATCCAATATATTCCATATTTAAATATCGTAACCACGCCACGTTTAGAAACGTGATTTCCAAAAATAAAAAAAAAACACCATTCAAAAAAGGTCCCGACGTATGATAATTTCAATAATTCTAGATTCATAAATGTAGGTATTTCCAAATCCGGTTCAGACGGAAATAAATAAACTGGTTCTGATTTTTAATGGTATTGGACACGTCAAGCTAGCCAGCATTAACCTATAGTCCAGAGCGGGGGCCGATTGGGGCTTAAGACGGACTTTTTATGGTATTGTAGACGTCAAACTAGCCAGCATTAACCTATAGTCCAGAGCGGGGGCCGATTGGAGCCTAAGACGGACTTTTTATGGTATTGTAGACGTCAAACTAGCCAGCATTAACCTATAGTCCAGAGCGGAGGCGATCGGGGCCTTAGACGGACTTTTAATGGTATTGGATACGTCAAGCTAGCCTGCATTATCCTATACTCCAGAGCGGTGGCCGATCGGGGCCTAAGACGGACCTCCGCCGGCTCGTTGACAGAGCCTGGCAGAGTTGACACATATATTATGCATAGTATGCATAAAGACCTGGGTTCGACGGTCGGGAAAAATGTTATTGAATTATTATTTTAAGCTAGCCAGCATTAACCTATAGTTCAGATCGGGGGCCGATCGGGGCCTAAGACGGACCTCCGCTGGCTTGGTACAGGCATCGATGTGATGATGTGGACCCGGGAATCATGACCAGTGATCGGATAATCGGGCGCCAATTCACTTTTATTCCCAAGAATAATACGGACATGCCTTTCAGAAGCCCGGAATCGTATGAAATACCCGAGATCGCTAAAAATGTTACCTGCATACAAAATATATTTATAACTCGTTGTGATCACTAATCTGTTAGATAGATAAATCAATTTACACTACTTGTCCACATTATAATTTTTTATTGTTATTCCATCTGTTTTGAATGAAATAAACAAACCTACTATATCCAATTACGCCATGTCCGTCCGTCGGTCAGATCGGGTCACTCTACAGTAACCGTCAGGCAGTAGACCACCAGAGACAACCCCCGTCTGGTCGGCGTCGAGGAATCCTCACCTTTTAAAAAGTGGATGAGGAATTTTCCACCCTGCGCCTCTCAAACTAGTTTTAACTAGTCTAAACAAAAAAAACTAATTCAAATTCGGAGATGCCAAAAATACCAGAAGTAAAGAAAAAAAAACTCGAAAATATTCTAGCACAGATTATAAATTGCATGCATGTTTTTCTTGCTTGTCAACATTTGCATAATGCGTTTAAATATAGTAAATTGGCATACTTTATCTATTTCAATACCAACGAGTAACGTCTTGTATGAAAAAAGTAATAAGGAAATAATAATAAGAACATTTTTTTTTCTATTTTTGAATTTAAGGAATAACTCACATCTTTTCCCGGTCATGCGGGTAGGCAGAAACTACAGAACGTCACCTGTTACGATCCTTAACATACTCCTTTTGCTTCCGTAAGTTCATACATCTGGTCATACATACACTACTATGCGTGTACTACGCCGCACCTGACCTAAAAGAATTGTAGAGGTGCTCGTGGCTAAATAAAAACAGCCGCACGTATCGATTTAAGGTACAGCTACGCTTGCCGAGGTCAGTCTGTGGATGGGTGACCGTTCGTAACATATCGAGACTCCTCCGCGCCTCGGAAATCACGCTAAGAGCCATTGGGCCCGACAGTCTTCTCCATCGATCTTTTCAAGCGATACTGGCCTTTTAATTATGCAGATAAATTAATTTACGCTGAAAGTGCTCGGCCCCGTCGCTGCCGGCCGGTGCTTTCCCGGGGTGTATCGACCCTTAGGTTATATCGCTGGTTTGCGAGAATATAGACGTAATTCAAAATTCTGTTAAATTGAATTCTGAATGCCAAACAATCATACATCTTTGATATTTTATCGTGAACAGAGACGCAACGCCAATTTCGCCCCAGCTTTCGTTAGAAAGAGGCTGTCTCTTTCTAACGAAAGCTAGGGCTGGTCATTATTCATTTGAGACAAAAAAGATTGTGATCAAACATCTATGATTGTTTGGCATTCAGAATTCAATTTGGCAGAATTTTGAATAGCGTCGATATTCTCGCAAACCAGCGATATGTTACCAAGTAATAAACCGGCGGTAACTCGATGGTCAAAATTCAAAAACTTAAACAACTTAACACATTATTAAAATTGTTTTGCCTTCAAAAGATTATGAGATAATAGCTTAGTGACAGTGAGGATAATATAACGTGTGACGTCATTCGTCACGACGTTTAAGAAAGAGCCTGGTCAAGTGCGAATTGAACACGAAGGGTTCCGTACCGTCGCACAAGAGTTTTTAAATCATGTCCCTTGTATGGACCCCTTTAATTTTAATTTTATTATTTGTTGTTATAGCGGCATGAAATACACACTCTGAAAATTTCAACTGTGTACCTCATAGGGTTCATGAGATACAGCCCTTTGACAGATAGACAGACAGACAGCGGAGTTCTAGTGCTACGTGCTCTTGAATCCGCTACCTTACATTAGAAAGAGATAGCGCTATATTATTAAGTGCTCTTAGTTTAATTTAATTTGGAAACTAAACTTGGTTCTTAAGATTTTGACCTTGAACTGGCCTAACGTGATAAAACACATTGACGACCGATGTGGCGAGGCGGGCGAAGGTCCGCCTGCGACGCAAGAGGTAGCGGGGTCTATTCCCGCCTTGGGACAAATGTTTGTACGATCTACAAATATTTGTTCCGGGTGATCTGGGTATTTCCTATGTATGATAAAAATATCTATCGATGTAATGTATTGTATTAAGTATATCAGTCATCTAGAAGATCAGAAGTCTAATAAGTAGATAATTGGTTACGATAAGGCCGCCCATTGTAACACCCTATGTACATCATTATTTGTTCGTTTTTATGGTGTAGTGTAGGAACATGAACCTTATTTTAAAGTTGAAAACCTATCAAAGAAATTTGACACATTGGGGTAGCTTTATTTGCTGGCCTCTGTACATAACGAGTATTGTTTTATATTCCTACCCATAACACAAGCTCTGCTTAGCTTGGGGCTAGATGATGCTGTGTGGATTGTCCAGCAATATTTAGATTTATTTTATTTATTGATATGTCATTAAACGAGGACATGACAACCAGAGTAGCCTAACTAACATTTTTGTTTTATACATAGGTTACTCTGTTTTCTTAAAACACCCTACTAGTAATGCGTCATCATCATCCTCCTGCCCTTATCTCAATTTATTTAGGGTTGGCGAAAAGAAAATATGGATGGATTGTGTGAAAGATGATGGTTAGAAAAGAGTCGCCTCCTATCTAACCTTCATCTTTCACACATCGTTTCGACCCAGGAAACGATGGATGGATTGTGTGAAAGATGAAAGATGTGCTGGAGGATGATGATGATGATGATGACATTATCTTACTGAGGTAAGGAGTTTCATTCAGAATCAGAATCAGAATTATTTATTTGTAAAACATAGGTAGGTAGGTTCATTATAACAAGATGTCAGCTTATTCTACCTACTGAACTATTTTGCAAAGTAATTCATAGTCAAAATAAAATAAAAAAAAAGACCTAGTACTTCTCGTAGTTGGCAAGTAAGAATGAATAATAAAATTAGGATTTCCCCGAAGCTGCTAAAGTTACATCATTATTAAAACAAAACTTCGTTCCTAACTAGAGTGAGGCAACATTTAAGTATCCGGCTTACCGTACTACATATTTGGTCGAATATTTGAAGATTTTTGTCTAGTCTCTCGTTTATGCTTCTAAGTTTTTTTAAACACATCACGTAGGTTCATAAAATTACACAAAAAAAAGTTATCTCTAAGATAAAATCAAAATTCATTTATTCAAATTAGGCTGAGAATCAGCACTTTTTGAACGTCAAAATTGACATAAGTCAGTCTCCCAAATTGCCCACCCTTCACCACTTCCTAGTGTTATAAGCTTAGAAACTACATATAAATAGAAAAGTCACATTGGTACTTGCCCGGATTCGAGCCATAAACTAGTTAATAAGGCGAGGCCCTAACCAGTAAGCCAATCTATCATCTAATAAGAATATAATTAAACGATTTAATATTTCAATATTCAGTGACAGAGGGCACTTAGTAGGTTTGATAAATTGAGAAATGTTCTGTTATCATAATCCCTCCTTGGCATTATGGGTACCAAATTGTATTTCTCCAACTAACAACTATTTTTTCAAATAGTTGATTAATATTTTATGACAATCATATTCAGAGTAAAAAGCTTTCTTTGATTCGGTTCCTCTACGCGTCCGAGTATTTTACCAACTATGTTGAGGTCGGCTTCCAGTCTAACCGGATGCAGCTGAAATCCAGTAGTTTACATGGAGCAACTACCTATCTGACCTCCACAACCCAGTTACTAGGCAACACGATACCCCTTGGTAAGACTGTTTATCAGACTTTCGGGCTTCTGACTACCCGTAACGACTGTCAAAGATCTACAAATGGCAGCCGAGACCAGTGGCTCAACGAGCATTCCGAGGCACGGAGGAGTTTCGATATGTTACAAACGGTCACACATCCATAGTCTGACCTTGGCAAGCGTAGCTTAACCTTTGATCAACCCGTGCGACTGTTTAAATTTAGTCACGAGCTCCTCCTCAAATCAGTCTGACCCTCTCTAAACAGTGAAACTAATAATCATTATAAATTAAGCAATCAATTATTGAAAGCGTCGTTTAAAAAAAATTGGATGAAATATCCGACTATGAATATTTTCGGCTAAAGAATATTCGGCCCAACGAAATGGCATCCCATCTCTAAAATTAACTATATAATTAAACTAAAAACTGCATGACATTAGGAAATCCCGGGTCTTGACCGCGTTTTTGTAGCAATTTGTTGAGAATAAACTGGAACGAAATATTTGAAATATGAACCAAGATGTTTTACACAACTATATACGTTTTATATAACTATATTTGACGACCTATGTGGCGCGGCGTGCGAGGGATCGCCTGCGACGCAGGAGGTTGCGGGTTCGATTCCCGCCTTGGGACAAATGTTTGTACGATCTACAAAGATTTGTTCCGAGTGTTCTGGGTATTTGCTATGTATAATAAAAAATATCTGTCTATTTAGTGTATTGTATTAATTATATCAGTCATCTAGTACCCATAACACAAGCCCTGCTTAGTTTGGGGCTAGATGATGTGTGATTGTCCAGCATTATATATTTATACAAGTGAATGGCTAAGCTAGCATTGTGGCGGTCCCGTCTGTAATTTGTTTCATTTAATAACTTGGAAATGTATTTAATTTTCGATTTTCGTTTTTGTTCTTTTATATTGCATCATTGATGTTCGTAGAACGGATTAAAATAATTCTAAAAAATCGATTTGATTCTTGAACAAAAAAGTAAACAGGCCAAGTGCGTGTCGGGCTACGCGCGATGTTGGGTTCCGTAGTAGCATAACATAACACCCACATTCCATTTATACAAAACTGACACTTCATTGTAACAAAAAATAAACGGATTCCCGAACTACTATTATATCCAACCACACGTTAATTCGTACTCAGTTTAAAAATGATTTTTTCTAGATTTTATATTACCACTTTGTCGGAGTGATTAATATGTATACACATTTTAAAATTCAGCTTTCTAGTACTAATCGTTTCTGAGATAAACCGGACGGATATGGAAAAACTATAAGGGTTTCTTTTTGATATCTAACGGATCCCTAAAAGTCCGGTAAAGAGATTGTCGGAAACTCACACATACGCAGACGAAATCGCGGGTCCCTGCAAGTCGCGTTATAGAGATGTGTCTGAGTATAAGGCTCCTCATTTTATCTGAAACACATAACACACTGTTGCCAAGCAATAACACAATAGGTAAAATATAATCGCCTCCAAAAATAACCTTGCGCTCCAAAAAACTGGTTTTTGTTTTAAAAATAGCGACTGTCGACACCAGAAATAAATGTTATGTGGCCGGTTCTGGGCGCTCGTATGGCGTTTCTCATTCAAAATCTAGGTATTTTTTTTTAATTTGAAAGGTGTATAATTCTAGACGCTGATTGGTCGGTTTCTGGTTGCATCCTCCGCCTATACCCGCCCACATGATGAAAGGAAGACATAGCATTTATGTAATCAGCCAAAATTGACGCAAACAGTAATAATTTTAATGGTTATGTGAAGTCATGGATGACTTAATACTGAGGGGATCATCTGCATCTGCAAATGTCCTATTGTATTTTTTTATATTTATTGTTATAAATATTTAAATAGTATAGGTACCACGAATTTTTGACGCACGGCGGCTGAGCGTTCGGCTGCTGCGCTGCGTGTCGCGGATTCGATTCCCGCACGGAACAAATATTTGTATAGCCTACAGGTAGTTGTTTCGATGTTAGCGATCGGCTGCTGCGCCACCTGTTGTGGGTTCGAATCCCGCACGGAAGAATTATAATTATGGGCTACAGGTATTTGTTCCGGGTCTGGCTGTTTGTGTATGTGAGTTTAAATATTTGTAAACGCACCCGCGATACAGGAGGAATTCCTAGTGTGGGATAAGACACCTTAACAGCCAGAAAACGAGACAATGGAAAATGTATTATAAGCAGTCGTTTCGAGTAATCATGAGGCCGAAGTCCGAAGTCTCTCACTCACTCTCTTCTCTCTTAAATTGTGTATTTTTCTAACTCCTCCGCTGTTCTTTTCTGATTCATTTCGTTGCGGTATCCAAGACAGTTGAATCGTTTCGCCGGGACTCGTCGGGCTTCATTGTCTCGACGTTTTTCTGGTGGTCGCCACTATTGATTCTGGTTTTCAGGAGTTGTAGTGGTTTGGGAATAGTGTGGCGGGATTGTCTCATAAAAAAAGCCCTAGAAGGACATACACTGACCTTATTGGCGATGTTCTTGAAAACGATATGACCAGATGTACGAGTGTAGAAGAAGCGAAGCCGTTGATCCCTGCTGTTATTTTTAGTCAAAGTCAAAGCATTTATTTCAAATAAACCAATTACAGGTACTTTTGAATTGTCAAAGAATCGGAAAAATGAAGCTTGTCGACTATTCCAAAGCGTAGGTACCTATGGAGACGGACGGGCAAGAAACTCCATGGCCACTCTTTTTAAGTCATGATTTTGCTACATCATTTATGTTCGATGAAACGATGTAAAAGACGTGCACATTAAAAGCTTCCGTATTAAAAACAAAAGCCAACTGACAATTTAGAAATTATAACAAGCCGTGGCAGCTAAGAGATGAGCTCAACCATTTTGAAGGGAACTTAATGAAAAAATCCAACACACTCGCCACCACCAGAGAGACATTTGAGTGAGCATGACAAACTCTCAGTTGCCAGGACACATTCAAGTCAAAGTAGTTCTTGAAAGTCGTTACGGGTATCGTGTTTAAAAATAAGCTGTTCCCCACATTTTTTGCGAGTTAAGCAAACATTAACATTTTCACAATCTGTTATCGTTATTTTCTCAAAGCTCACGTAGCCCATTAAATCGGTATCTGTTCAAGTGCCTTGTCAAAGGTTAAGTAAATTATTATATAAATATTACATACCTGTATACCTTGAGCATTTTAAACTTATCGTCACTTGTTATTTTAATAAGTTTTTTGGACTACCATTTGTGATGCTTTCATCATCATTATCATCATCCTCCTGCCCACATCCCAATTTATTTGGGGTCGGCGAGGGATCGCCTGCGACGCAGGAGGTTGCGGGTTCGATTCCCGCCTTGGGACAAATGTTTGTACGATCTACAAATATTTCTTCCGGGTGTTCTGGGTATTTGCTATGTATAATAAAAAATATATATCTATTTAGTGTTTTGTATTAATTATATCAGTCATCTAGTACCCATAACACAAGCTCTCCTTAGCTTGGGGCTAGATGATGCTGTGTGGATTGTCCAGCATTATTTATGTATTTGTTTATTATTTATACGCCTTCCCCATTCCTTAAAATACATTTAATCTTGATTGACAGTATAATTATTCTAAATCCTCGGCCAAGGCTCAAAGGGCAGTGAACTTGACCTTGTTCCCTTGAAGAAAACAATGTAATCACGCTCGAGTACACCGAAGGGACAGTATACCCGCTTGAGTTTTTAAAACAGTGAGAAATAAAATATTTAGTACAAATCTACATATTTACATCAACGTGGGGAGCAGTTGGTGCAATATTTATTTATTTATTTATTCAGGTTAATCAACAACTGTTTACACCAACACATTAGCAGCTTATTATTATGATAGAATACAATTGCGGATGCAACAATTAATTATAGGTTAACACCGCTAGCACAAAAATAAACAGTGGTAAAACCATTAATTATTAAATTACAACAGATTCAGATTCATAAAATTAAAAATAAATATAAAGTGAATAAAATAAAACAAGTTACATTGACACTGTACAAAAGAAATCAATATCAAAACAACAACAATCAAAATACTGGCTATGATAGGTAAAAAAACTATAAAAGAAAGTAAAAAAAAAATATATAAAAGCAAACTCCATAACGAGGGATATACAAAAAAAAATAAACAAGCATTTTATGAAGTAATTAAAATCAAACGATATGCGCTTCTAAGGTTACAGCTGCAGAGATAGCTTTGTTTTCCATAGTTTCTTTAAGAAAGACTATGAAATACAAACTTATTTCTGCAGTCTATAAATGCTGTGCGTACGAGTGTTCATCCCGACCACGGAACGCTCCACCCTCTGAGCGTGGTACAGACGCCAGCACATCAAGCTACCCCAAACTGTGAGAATTTTCCAATAAAACATGGACCTTACTTCTTTCGCGATAAAGTTGAGAAACTATCAAAGGAGTTTGAGACATTGGGGTAGCTTGATGTGCTGGCCTCTGTACAAATTCTTTTTTTATTCGATAGGGTATGCTTCAATGTTGGTCCTATTGAAATGTTAAAAAAAGAAATCCACCCCTTATTGTAGAAAATATGGGATGATTGATTCACCTACTGATGTTTTGTAAAAGGTGACGCAGCAGTTTGCATTAGACTATTGTATTTTCAATCAATTATAAAATAACCCACTTAAAAAGCGCAAAATAGCCATAATTTCAGAAGTCGTTAGCTTTGGTTGTTTGGTTTGATTCAATTTTTGCCACCAACTTACGAAATAGGCATGTCCTTAAAACTTCTGATCCGAAAGTTGGATTACTCAAAAATACTGGACACCTATTTTTTCTTTTGTCACGTAAACCAAAAATGACGACGATATAGTGCGTTGAAATTGCGCGTGACGTCACGCTGTACTACATTTTTAACGTAACAGTGACGTCACAAGGCCCTTCTCCTAAACTTTGATGTGCTATATCATTGTCACTTTTTATTGATTTGAGTAAGAAAAAAAATACGTGTCCAATATTTTTTGGTAATCTTACTGACGGACTAAATAGACTTAAGATATTTTTACCTAGGACACATCCCGATTACAGTTTTTTTTTGTATTTTGTGTTTTACGACCGAGTACTGTTAATAAAGTGACCACCAGGTATCAGTATTACAACCTACTCCTTGTCCTCTTACAGAACGATTCTGCGATGTGACGCTGTACTGCTCTCCAAGCTTCGCCACCCAGGTCGCCGGGAAAGACACCGTGGAGCCACAGAACATACGAGGGGTGTCGTTAAGAGCGCATAGGTGAGATAACCAAACCTGACTTGTATAACAACTGACGGCACGGTTGGCGCAGTGACTGAGCGATTGACTGCTGCGCCGCGTCTCGTGGTTTCGATTCCCGCATGGAACAAATATTTGTATGGCCTACAGATAGTTGTTTCGGGTCGTTATATACTCGCGTCTTTTTCTCATTCTTTTTATTTTAAACGTTGCCCCACACTCGGATTACTCCTGTATCGTGGGTGCGTTTACAAACATTCAAACTGACATACATAAACAGCCAGACCCGAAACAACTACCTGTAGGCCAAACAAATATTGTCGATACATTAGAAATTCCTAGTGTGGGGCAACGTTAAAAAATATAGTAGTCAAATAAAGGATAAGCCCTAGAAAACCGTACACTTACCTTATTGGCGATATTTTTCAAAAAGGTATGACCAGATAAATGAACGCAGACGAAGCGAAAGGAGTTTTGTAAGGAACGTAGCAGATAGCGTTCTATATTTTCTGCCTACGCCCATGGGTAAAAGTCGTGAGGTATGCATGAATGTATGTAGTCAAATAAATGAGGTCGTCGCTAAATAAAAACATCCGTATGTGTTGATTGAAGGTTAAGCTACGCTTGCTGAGATCAGTCTGTGGATGGGTGACCTTCCGCAGCATATGGCTCCTCCGTGCTTCGGAAAGCAGTGGGTCCCGGCTGTTAATTGTAGATCTTTGAGAGTCGTTACGGGTCGTCAGGAGCCCGAAATTTTGAAAACCAGTCAGACCAAGGGGTATCGTGTTACCCAGTAACTGGGTTGTCGCTCCATATAAGATATGTACTGGTATTCAGGTGTTAGACTGGAAGCCGACCCCAACATAGTTGGGAAAAGTCTAGGTCTAGGTTAGATAGTGATCCAATGCGAGTAACTGGGTTGTCGAGGTCAGATGATGATGATGAATGATGATCATGACCCGAGCACACACGCAGTATCTACTAGCCTCTTCGTTACAAAAACTTATTTAATACCTATCAAAATCACGTTCACGTCAAGAGAGGATAATTTTAATTATAAAATTACCATGATATTAATAAAATACCGCAACTGGGTCACCCTGTTATAGACTCAACGCGAATCAATACGCGAGCGAGTACCCTGCGAGGTTGTGTGTGAAATATTATGGCTGTGAAATTTTCATAACATCATGCTTGCAACCGCAAAGGGGTAGGTTTAGTAGTTACAGTTTAGTTAATGTTTTAATAACCTCCTTCCATGGTAACGTCACATAACGTCGCTTCAACCCACCCTGTACGGTAATGTAGACGTGTACTGTAGAATTTTGATATGTATACTTTAGTATTTTGGTCACGTTAAGAGGATGAATGAAAGACGTCTAACAAAAGGTATTTATGAGGCAGATGTGATGGAAACGCCGGGAGGGGACGCCCTAGACGGACATACACTGACCTTATTGGTGATGTTCTTCAAAAACGTCAGGAGCCTAGTACTCGCAACCGGCGTGCGTGTATGACCAGATGTATGGACGTAACCGAAGCGAAATGAGTATGTTTGGATCGTAGCGGGTGGCGCTCTACGGTTTCTGCCTACCCCATTGGAAAAAGGCGTGAGTTTATGTATATACTGTAGAATCTGGACTTGTACCGGTTTATATCACTGTTATAAACATTAGGGCTGCTGAGCTCCGCGCGTTTTAAAAAGAAAGAACCTTATTTCCCCATTTCAAAATAAAAAAAAACCCGCTGTACTTACTTGTTCTATATTTTGAACCATTCTAATATTGGTTGACCGTTTGAAACCAGAGAGAACTAATGTTCTACCAGCCTGTATGCAAAAAGGTCTGCTATTGTATGCGACCTTTACAGTACTCACAGTACACCCATATTTCGCCAGTTATGTTTAATAGGTGGCGAGCCTCTTACTAGAACTAGCTACGCCCAGCGGTGTTACCCTTGAAGGAAAAAATTCGCATTCATCAAACGAGTGAAGTTTAAATAGTCGTTAGGTTTTCTGATATTTTCCAATTTTCTGCTTTTTGTCTTAATTTTTCTTTCCATAAGAGCCTTCTGCAAAGTATCAGTAATTCTTAAAAACAAAGATGAATGAAATCGGTACAGTCATTCGCAAGTTATGGCGGGACCAAGAGAAACGGGAGTCTTTTTTATATTTAATATATAAAATTCTCGTGTCACGGTGTTTGTAATTAAACTCCTCCGAAATGGCTCTACCGATTTTCGTGAAATTTTGTGTGCATATCGGTATTCGATCGATTTGCAGACCTAACCGATATGCGGTTAGGTCTGCGAACCGGACAACATCTATTTTTCATCCTTCTAAATGTTAAGGGTGACCAATGTGACCATCCCAAACATTTTATATGGTCAAACCACGTTTGCATGGTCAGCTAGTATACTCGTATATATAGAAATGTGATGTCATAAGAGGTAAAATGTTACTGGGTTTTCCATCTAAAATTTCTCAGTAGCGCCCTGGTCTGTCTGATCTGTGTCTAGTTGATGGCTATAGGCTCGCCCCTAGTGACACTGAGTTCAACATAGCTGGCAAAATGTGGGTATACTGTTGGTACACCTCTGCCTCGCCCTTAGGAGACTAAAGGCGTTAAGTTACGTATTTAATAAAATTCACTGACCGACGACGCAAAGCCAGGAAGGGTTTTTAAATATTCATTCCCTATAGGGGTAAAATTGAAACGAAATTCGTAATTCCTATAATCCCTTTGCGCATACGGCTTATAGAGGATGATAAAGATTCATTTGTGTAGTTAACGTTAAGCTCCTTGGTTCTGAGTTGAGCTCTACAGTTTCTTGACAAATGCTTGCTGGGACTGGACAGGACCACGCTTATCTGTGTCGTTCTTTCCTCAAAAGACCATCTCGGACACTAATCTGCATGGTCCTCACATGATCTGACCAAGATAATGTCTGGACTTTAAAAAAGACTGTGATCTCTTGAGTTTCTTTCGGTGTTTCGTCTCAGAGTAGTCTGATAGAGAAACACCAACCTAGTTAAAAAATAGACGTATTATCAAAAATAAACATATTTTTTTCTTTTTTTATAAACACGTTGCGCCACTTTAGGAACTTCTCCTGTGTCGTGGATGCGTTTACAATCATTTAAAGTCACATTCACGAACAGACAGACCCGGAACAATTACTTGTAGGCCATACAAATATTTGTTCCGTGCGGGAATCGAACCCACGACACGAGGCGCAGCAGTCGATCGCTCAGCCACTGCGCCAACCGTGTCGTCGCTCATTTATCCCTCATTAAAAAAAAAAAATATATATTTTTAAGTTTATTCAGTCTCAAAAGTTACATGCTGAGTTGAGACAGCCCCAGTAAGTAATTAAAAATACTTGTGTTGGGGTTGACTCGCTACTTCCCTTATTTAATACAGTATTGAGACTAAACTAATTAGAAAAAAATACAATATAAAACAAAACCCAGCCAAGAATCAAAGCATTTATCATATCCAATTATGGAAGTTTGAAAAACCTCAAACACCAATCTTTACTCCGACCTTACTTATAAGAGAGTGTAAGTTCTACACTCTCTTATAAGTAAGGTCCATACCAGACACATACGACCTCAACAAATCATACCTCAGTTCCACGTCCTCTGTGGCAAAAACAAACATATTTTCATTCAAGTTCAAGTTCAAGTTATTTATTTCAGAACAAAAATACATTTGTGTTGAAATATTTGCACAGTATGTACATAAAAATATATATAGTAGTATAAGTATATATAATAGGTACATAAAAAGAAGCAACATAGACAATTATTACATTTACAATTAATACATTACAATTATAGTATACAAACAAAACAAAAATTACAAACATATTAAATTTGAGTTTTAAGATTTTTGTCATTACAAAATTCGTCAATGCTGTAATAGGCTTTATTTATTAACAAAGTCCTAAGCTTATTTTTAAACATATGCACATTCTGAATTTTCTTTAATTCTGGTGGCAATTTGTTTCTATCTTTCTTCCACGTATAACAATTCCCCTCGCATCTCCTCAGGGTGGTGCTAGCAGCATGTTCAGAACTCCTGGGCGCGCTGCTGGGCGCTCACGAAGCTCAGGGCGAACCAGTCCTGGTCATAGACGGCGCCGAACCTCGCCACCTGAAGGCGTTGCTAGACTACATGTATACCGGGGAGATGAATGTTCATCATGTGAGTATATGTTCTGTTATAGCTGTGTATTGTTGCCTGCCGAGGCTGGTCTGTAGATGGTTTACCATCCATTAAGTACCGAGACCCCTCCAAGCTTCGGGAAGCACGCCGAAGCCGTTGGTCTTAGCGATCTGCGGCTCTGATAATCGATACATTCGGCGGCTTGAAAGTCTGACAATAAATAATCAGTCTTACCAAGGGGTACCGTCTTACCCAGTAAGTGGGTTTTAGAGGTCAGTTAGCCAGTCCCTTCATGTAAAATACTGGTATCCAGCTGCATCCGGGTAGATCACGCCAACAATCGGTTTTATTATTGTTTATAATTTACATCAGACTAGGTTGTCCATAGAATGTTAGTAAAACACAGAAACTTAGCACGTTGAACGCCAAATGTCCGACAAAGAATACATTTTCTATTGTGTCTCGTTGTTTGGCAGTGAAGGTGTTACGAACTATGTTAGTTGTACAAATAATACAAAAACAAACTATAACAATTATCCTATATTATGTATTAATGCCTCCATACAGGACTTTCTACGTGAACATCAATTACCCTCAGGTAGCCGTTGGGACTGTCTCTCACTCTGCGGACCAGCGACGCTGCTCTTTCTTCTCATTTATTTATTTATTTAATACTTTAAGCACACAAATGTACAGAGGCGGACTTAATGCCATAGGCATTTTTTACCAGTCAACCTTTGGGTGATGCAGAGACAAACAGTCTCATTATGGCATAATAGCCATCTTCTTGTGCTTCTGCAAACATCGCTGATGCACTGCAGTAGCGAGGCAGCCTTATCAACATCCTGAAGGCATTGTTCTACTGAACTCTCAGAGCTACCCCTGGCTACAGATATTTAACATCAAAAAGACCAGCCCCCTGGTCACAATATTAATGTTATTTGTATTCGTTTCTAGTCTCAGTTGGCGAGTCTACTCAAGACGGCCGAAGAGCTTCGAATCAAGGGCCTTACAGACATTCGGTGGAACAATAAGGATGAGCCGCCTGATTCTGAAGCAGGTATGTCAACGTCACATGCAGTTCAAGTCTGTGGCTGTACCACAGATTACTTATTCCCAAATAGTTGCCATACTATCTGTGGTAAAGAGTGATGGAGCTATACAGTAGAATCCCTTTTTGGTAATGGTAGTGGACAATGAACTAATAAAAAAATGGTGTGTGTGTTACACTTATGTAGTGAAACTTGAAAAATCAAAATATAAAATTCATTTATTCGAATTAGGCTGAAAATCAGTTCTTCATTTTTTTTTTAATGACGGTAATACACGTCTTCTCTGCCTACCTCTTGGTGCAATACCGCCTTCCTGTTAATATTGTAATTTTATATTTCTTCTCAGGAATAGTAACAACAGCCACAGCAACCCCGACCGACCCGAAGCCATTAGAGAAGAACACCGAAGCGAAGCAAGCGCAGAAGCACTCACCGAAGCACGCGGACAATGAACCTGAGCAGAGACACGCGAAGAAAGATGACGGAGATGATGTAGAACCGAAGCAAGGGGAGAAATTCAATGTCAATGGTATGTCGCCCTTTCTTAAAATCATCATCTGCAGGAGTTTTTAAATGAAAACTGCTACACGGGACTATTGAAGGTTAAGCTACGCTTGCCGAGTTCAGTCTTTGACGACATGGTTGGCGCAGTAGTTAAGCGATTGGCTGTTGCGCTGCGTGTCGCGGGTTCGATCCCCGCAAGGAACAAATATTTGTATGGCCTACAGGTAGTTGTTCCGGGTCTGGTTGTTTGTGTATGTGAGTTTAAATGTTTGTAAACGCACCCATGATACAGGAGAAATTCCTAGTGTACGGCAACATTTAAAAAAAAGTCTGTGGAAGGGTGGCCGTTCATTACACATTGAGACTCATCCGTGTTTCGAAAAGCACATTAAGCCGTTGGTCCCGGCTGTCATTTGTAGATCTTTGACTGCCGTTACGGGTAATGTGAAACCCGAAAGTCCGACCATTCTTACCAACGGGTATCGTGTTATCCAGTACCTGGGCTGTGGAGGTCAGATAGACTCGCTCCATGTAAAATGCTGGTATTAGGCTGCATCCGGTTAGACTGGAAGCGAGTCTCGATATGTTACGAACGGTCGCCCATCCACAGACTTTCCTCGGTAAGCGTAGTTTATAGGTGTATTTAGCCACGAGCTCTTCAGTTAGCATTAGTAGATATTATAAGTAATATATTTTTTTCTCAGGCGGCCCACCACCTCTAATAAAACTCCCGATTAAAGAGAAATCAAGTCCAGTCAAGAGAGAAAATTCAGATTCGTAAGTATCTATTTTTATTATAGTCCATGGGGCGAATACCGTCTGAATGGTAATACCGTACACTAAGAAAAATAAAGATAATTTAATTTTTCAAATACAGTTCAGCCATATTTTACCATGTAGGCATGCAAAAGTACATAAAAATACAATAACTTATTTTTTTTTTTATTAAAATGACGAACTCTGATTAGCTACAAAATACTACAACAGTTTTACCTTTTGTACGGTATTAGCCTTCCAGACGGTCTTCCCCAAATTGACGTTTATTTACAATTAACAAACTGTAAAGAGGTTCCTGTCTCTGACGCCCTGGATGCATAACTTTTACCCGGTACTTGATACCGGCCTATTCTATTTTGATACCAGCCTGTTACTGTCCCACTGCAGGGCAAAGTCGACTTCTCAAACAGAGAAGGCACGAGCATTAACCACCACACTTTCTCTGGTGATTTCAGATCACACTTTAAGAATTATGAGTAAATGTCTTGTCGCAAAGTTTTATTTACATCACTGATGTCAGTGATAAAATTAGAAAATATATTGAAAAGTCACATTGGTACCTAATTTAATTATTATCCGGTGTTTTACTAAAATCCTAAGCTTTTTGCAAAAAGACGTTTGTGTTTAATCTTCCTCCGCAATGTGTATGGTGTTTATAAATGATCGCCTGGGTATTTTTCCAGTGTAACAAGTGCTTGTATTGTTTCAGAGACAGCCCCAGTCCAAAGCGACAGCGCCTCACGAGCGGAACGGAACACACTGACGATGAGACATTAAATCCTATGCCTAGTATTATTAAATCGTAAGTAACTTAAATATCTTAAACCACTGCCCACACTACTAACAAAGTATACTGGGTGGAAGTGGCATTAATGCACTGCCTGATACCATGAGTTAGTACATGATGCTGGACTCCCAAGCGTTGAAATTATACGTGGGCTTTTCCCTATTTTTTTGATATACTTGTTATAATAAAGTTTATAAAACGTGATTTCTACTTAGGCCATTAAGATTTATTTGAAAGCTAGCTTGATGAAAGAAGTGAATTATTTAATTTTTTTATCAAATATTGTCAGTGGGTAGTTTGAAATGATGATTTTATTATGATTTTAAACAGGTCAAAAAAACATAAAAATATACGTAAGTATTTTTTTATGTTTTTTCGTAAGTATTCGTAAGTAGTAAGGGAGGTTTTCGTGTTTCTAGTGATACGGATGATTTAACATGTAAGTTATTGTGATGTAATAAACGTTTTTTTCTTTCTTTTACAGAGAAAGCATTCAAGATTGGCAACATGGGAACTTAGTAAGTATTTTTTTTAAATATTCTTTTTGCTGAGATGAGCCGAATATTTTTATTACCAAATATTAGGCCGAATATTTTCTCATTCAAATCCAGTGTTTTATAGGGTTTTACACATATCAAAAAGTGTCTCAATTAGATTCTGTAGTGCTAATAAAGTACAAAAATTTTACTCAATCGATACGTTCCATAAAAATGGATTGAAAATTTTAAAATTTTGCGCGTAATTTGACGAAAACGCTGGACGCAGTGGACGCCATATTTCTCTGTGGTCAGTTGGCTGTGAAAAAATATTCGTGGCGTTAGTTACGAAAGTAATAATGGTGTAAGTTGACAGTTGACATTATTTAGTTAACACAGCCGTATTACGTAATAACATGGCGGATACTATTAAATGTCGTTAAAAATAGATTAAAAACGACGATTTTGACTACGTTTGGCGCAGTGGCTGAGCGATCGACTGCTGCGCCGCGTGTCGTGGGTTCGATTCCCGCACGGAACAAGTATTTGTATGGCCTACAGGTAGTTGTTCCGGGTCTGGCTGTTTGTGTATGTGACTTTAAATGTTTGTAAACACACCCACAACACAGGAGAAATTCCTAGTGTGGGGCAAAGTTTAAAAAAAAAATCCATGAGAACTTTGAATTCATTTTTTTTTGTTATTTTATCCGCCTAAGCTATCTCAAAAGTAAAAAGAAAAATATAAATCAATATTGAACCAAACTAAACCTAATATCCGTCCAATTCGCTCAAATATCCGTCCAACCAATTAAATATCCGGCCCATCTCATTGCCACCACTACTTAACACAACTCTACATTCCCTATACTCTTCTATAGCGAGTCTATGAACCCCAGGACATCACCGCAGAGCGTGTCGTGGGGTGGGGCATGCGGTCGGCGTCCCGGTCTACATCCAGGGATCCGTCTGACGATGAGTGGGCAGACGCTCCAACAGATATAGGGTCCTTCCTGCATACGAAGTTGAGAGTCGACGGTGATAACAGTGGGGGTGAGTTGGTTATCACTTAATTTATTTATTACGTTTCTACGAAAATTTACAGCTAAACAGACAGTGAGTATAAGTTTAGACAAAATATGGCCAATTACAAGTTTCCACATGTAGTATATAAATAGTTAAATGTGTTACAATCACACTTATATTATAAATCGCCTGCAAAGCAGGAGGTTGCGGTTGCGATTCCCGCCTTGGGACAAATGTTTGTACGATCTACAAATATTTGTTTCGGGTGTTCTGGGTATTTCCTATGTACTCGTAGAATAAAAAATATCTATCTATGTATTAAGTAAGTATTATATTAAGTATATCAGTCATCTAGTACCCATAACACAAGCTCTGCTTAGCTTGGGGGCTAGATGATGCTGTGTGGATTGTCCAGCATTATTATTATTTTATTAAATGTCAAAGTTTGTTGGTAAAGGAAGAAAGAAAGAAAATACATTTATCTTGGACAGGCACAGGCCAACAATGACAATACTAAACATCGAATACAAAAAAATAATGTGAGAAGTAATAAAAAACGAATAATAATAATTATGTGCCTTACGGCTTCGCCAAATGGGTCCATTTCGACAAAAATGTCAGAACACTGGTGTGTGGAAGTGTAAGGATATGTCTTTAATCCTATTTCTCTTTCTATCTAGACGAGGAATCAAACGAAAGCGCCCCCACGCGGCAGTCAGCGGCAGCGTCGTCGTCGTCCTCGGCGGCGACTTCGTCTATATCCACCGCAGAGCTCCGCGTCGAGCTCGCTAAGGCGCAACTGTCGCAGATCACTCTAAGGCGTAAGTCATCATCAGTGTTTTGTTTTTTGAAATGGCATCTCGCAGTTTATCCTTTAGGGATATCTACTGCTTAACCGGATTTTCCTGTGGGGACTTAATTAGAAATTAAGGCCTCCAGCTAGGGCGAAAAACACTTAAAACCTAAGCGACCAATCACTAAGGGGGTGCCCTTAGTGATTGGTCGCTTAGCTTTGCCTGCGGGGTACGAGCCTCGGTTTAGGACGTCGCTGGGAGAGGACAGCAAGGGACGGGCTGGATCTAATAGATATATTATTTAAGGGACTAATTTAAACAGTTACTGGCTCAGCGACACGGGCTGGCTCGAGCAAAGGGTCGGAGGGATCATCAGTGATCGGATATCCGGGCACTTATATACCTGAACTTCTTCCCACGAAAGAATAATATGGACATTCCTTTCTGGATAAATAAGTAATCCCGGCTATAAAAAACTTAATGAAATTATAGAAGTGGTTATGTGGATTTAGTGTCTTTATTTTATTCAAAACAAAATATGGAATATCAATGAAAAATGATAATGTGTACATTGTGGTCAAGTAGTGGAAATTGATCTATCTATGTAACAGATTTACAGTAGTAGTTTATTTCCACAAAACGGAGCGGTAGTAGCATACTCTGAAGGCACAAATATTGAAGGCATCTGTTGTGCCATCTTATTTGATTAAATAGCACAAACCTTATCAGATTAGTGATCACAACGAGTTATAACAAAATTTTGTATGCAGGTGACATTCTTAGCAATCTCTGCAAGGCTTGTCCGTATTATTCTTTCGTGGGAATAATTTTGTCGTTCAAAAAGTGCCGATTCTCAGCCTAATATGAATGAATAAATTTTGATTTTTATTTGTTTTTCTTTTGTAGCGCCAGCAGGGTCCAAGTCTGGTCAAACGGACCCTCGGTTTTCGGACGTGGTGAAACTGAGCGACTACCTGCAGCACGGGAGACGGCCGCAGTTCTGGGAGGAGAACTACGTTCGAAGGGTAAATATATATTGTTGGGGTTAAGGGTTATTGTGCATTGTTGGGGTAAGGGTAAATGGCCCAGATATGCCTCTAAAGGCTCGTTCTCATACAGAGAAAAGACAAGTATTCATTACCATGCTTGCTCATGGTGAGCTGGCGATTTTTGACTTATATTGTTTTTAAGTCAGGTTTCCTCATGACGTTTGCCACACCAATATCATAACGTAATTTACAGCCCACACAAGAGAGAGAGAGAGAGAGGGAGAGAACTCTCTCTCTCTATCTCTCGCTCTCACATGTCTACTTTCTCTCACAATGAAAACCACTCATTCATTTTTTTAAAGCTAAACTATATTTCTTAATTCTTCGTTGTATAGTATAACCTAACCATGTTAATAACTGTTTGAAATAATTAAAAATAACTTTAAGTACTATTAATATACATCAATAAAATCATTTTGACCCTAGCATTAATTTACTGCATTCAAACCTGAGTCTTACTTCCTTGAAATAAGATGTAATTTTCTTTGGCTCAATCAGCGGTCTGTATGGCAAAATATAATACATACATTTTGAAAAAAAAGGCCTATGTTAAAAGTTACTGAAATTCAGTAGTCAATTACGAATTTCAGTAGTTGCGTTTATCCTGTAATAACTTGTATTATTAATAATAGGTCTTTACCTATGAAATTGCCGTTTTGTATGAAAAAATTTAAATGAATTTTTTTAATGTATTTTTTATTTGTATTAATCGAAGTAATCACCCATGCAATCAATGCATCTTTGCCAACGCAGTGGCAGTTTATTGATGCCCTTCTTAAAGAAATCAGCTGGACGGGAGGCAACAAATTCTTCAAAGGCATTTTGTACTGCCTCTCAGGTATTGAATTTTTTTCCCGCCAAGAAGTTATCCAAATTCTGGAAAAAGTAGTAGTCTGTACGCGCAAGGTCTGGTGAGTAGGGCGGATGACGGAGAGCTTCCAACCCCAGTTCTTGCAACTTGGAGACCGTCTGCTGTGCAGTATGAGGTCGCGCGTTGTCGTGCAGGAGCAGCGGAGACGAGCGATTGACCAATGCTGGTTGGAGATGTGCCAGCTTCTCCATCATTGTGTTCAATTCTTCACAGTACACATCTGCAGTAATGCTCACCCCGTTTGGTAAGAAGCTGTGTTGAATCACACCGGCGCTAGACCACCAAACAGTGACCATCACTTTTCTTGGGGTAAGTTTTCGTTTAGGGCATTGTTTAGGTGCTGAACCAGGATCCAACCAACTTGCTGAGCGCTTGCGGTTATCAAACAGGATCCATTTTTCATCGCAGGTAACAATGCGGTTCAAAATTCCTTCATTTGTGTGTCTGTTGAGCAGTGGAAGGCACGTCTCGACGCGTACTTCGCGCTGGCGATCATTGAGTTCGTGGGGCACCCATTTGTCAAGCTTTTTTACCTTGCCAATTTGACGCAAATGGACCAATATTGTTTTGACGCTAACGTCGAAAGCTGCTGCTAATTCAGCCGTAGATTGTGTATCATCAGCTTCCACAATCGCCTTTAATTCGTCATTGTCGACCAAAGTCTTCGGACGACCGCGAGGTTCATTTTTCAGGTCAAAATTTCCAGAACGGAAGCGAGCAAACCAATAACAGGTAGTGCGTTGGTTTTTAGTGTTAGCTCCGTAAACGTCGTTGAT